>CM047882.1:18885072-19016492 GCA_026212405.1 Petrea volubilis
ACAGCTCCGATCTCTAAGACTCCTTATAGGATGGCCCTGCTGAGTTAAATGAGCTTAAGACCCAACTACAAGAATTACTCGATAAAGGGTTTATCGCCCGAGCACATCACCATGGGGAGCTCCGGTACTATTTGTCAAGAAGAAAGATGGAACTTGGAGGTTATGTACCGACTATCGTCCGCTTAACCAAGTTACCATCAAGAATAAGTACCCTCTACCGAACATTGATGAGCTATTTGATCAGCTTCAAGGAGCGTCAGTTTATTCAAAACTGGATTTGAAAACAGGATATCATCAAGTACGAATTCGAGAGGAAGATATCCCTAAGAGCGCCCCTTAATACTCGGTACGGTCACTACGAGTTTGTGGTGATGCCATTCGGTTGTAACGAATGCGCCGGCAACGTTCATGGAGTTGATGAACCGGATATTCCGACCATACCTAGACCAATTTGTAGTTGTCTTTATAGATGACATACTGGTCTACTCTGAGTCGGAAGAAAGAGCACGAAAGGCACTTGAGGATAGTACTTCAGACGCTGAGGGAAGAGAAATTGTATGCCAAATTCAGCAAGTGTGAATTCTGGCTGACACAGGTGGCCTTTTTAGGACACATAGTGTCGAAGGATGGGATTGCAGTTGATCCAGGAAAAGTGAAAGCCATAGTGGAATGGAAGCAACCAATGACTGTCACGGAGGTGCGAAGTTTTCTGGGTTTGGCTGGGTATTATCGGAGATTTATCAAGGATTTCTCCCAAGATTGCTCGCCCCTTAACCAGACTAACGCAAGCCAAAGTGCGGTTCATTTGGGATAACTATTGTGAAACTAGCTTTCAAGAATTGAAGGATCGATTGGTCACCGCCCCTGTATTAACTCTGCCACAGGGGAATGAAGGATTTGTAGTCTACACAGATGCGTCCAAAGAAGGACTAGGCTGTGTACTTATGCAGAATAAAAGGGTAGTAGCTTACGCTTCGAGGAAGTTAAAACCTTATGAAGAAAACTACCCAACGCATGATCTAGAGCTGGCAGCCATTGTCTTTGCTCTTAAGAAGTGGAGACATTACCTTTTTGGTACTTCGTTTGAAGTATTTACTGACCACAAAAGTCTCAAGTATTTATTCTCTCAAAAAGAGTTGAATATGAGACAACGAAGATGGTTAGAATTGCTAGCTGATTTTAATTGCGACATTCTATACCATCCGGGGTAAAGCGAATGTCGTAGCTGATGCTTTAAGTAGGAAGGCTAGCCTAGCCTGCTTAATGATACAAGAATGGAAATTTTTAGAAGACATCTCAAGTTGGAAACCTAAGAACGGGAGTTTGGAGTTGTGTTTTCACAACTACATGCTCAGCCCGTGATACTTCAGCGAATTAAAGAAGCACAAGAAATGGACGACGAACTCCGAAGGGTTAAAGAGAGGGTTAACCTCGGCCAAGAAAAGGAGTTCGCATTGCCAAACGATGGAATTTTGAGATTTCGAAATCGAATATATGTTCCAAACAATGAGCAGCTGAAAAGGGAGATATTAGAGGAATGCCATAATACAAGTACACAATACATCCAGGGACAAACAAGATGTATCAAGATGTGAGACGACAGTACTGGTGGCCCAAAATGAAAAGGCAGATAGCAGAGTTTGTGGCAAAGTGCTTAACTTGTCAACAAGTTAAAGCAAGCCACCAGAAGCCCTTTGGGTTATTGCAACCTCTTCCAATCCCTGAGTGGAAATGGGAACACATTACGATGGATTTCGTTATGGGACTACCACGAACACAGAGAGGTCACGATGCAGTATGGGTGGTTGTGGACAGACTCACAAAAAGCGCCCATTTTATTGCATTTGCTAAGACCTATTCGCTAGAAAAGATGGCAGAAATCTATAAGAATGAGATTGTTCGATTACACGGTGTCCCAGTAAGTATAGTATCTGACCGGGACCCTCGGTTTGTCTCAAAATTTTGGCAAGGATTACAGAAGGCTTTGGAGACTAAGTTGAATTTTAGTACGGCTTATCACCCACAAACAGTGGACAGACTGAAAGAGTTATCCAGATTCTTGAGGACATGCTTAGAGCGTGTACCTTAGATTTTGGTGGGAATTGGGATCGACACTTGCCCCTCACAGAGTTCGCCTATAACAACAGTTACCAAGCCACGATAGGCATGGCCCCGTTTGAGGCTCTTTATGGAAGAAAGTGTAGATCCCCAGTTTGTTGGAGTGGAGTGGGTGAAAGTAAGCTAATAGGCCCAGATTTGATTCGTGAGACAACAGAAACGATCAAGATGATAAAGACAAGGATGGAGACAGCACAAAGTCGTCAGAAGAGTTATGCTGACCGACGACGAAAAGACTTGGAGTTCGAAGTGGGTGACTTCGTATTCTTAAAAGTCTCGCCAAGAAAAGGTGTTTTGAGGTTTGGGAGAAAGGGCAAGCTTAACCCACGCTATATTGGACCTTTTGAGATACTTGCGAGAGTGGGGAAAGTTGCCTACCGATTATCCTTACCCCCAACTTTGGCAGAAGTACATAACGTATTTCATGTGTCTATGCTTAAGAAATACCATCCTGATCCCTCTCATGTTGTCGACCATGAGTCCCTCGACATTAGTCCAGACTTGACCTATGTCGAAGAGCCAGTGAGGATCCTAGACTTCCAAGAACACACCTTGAGAAATAAAACCATAAAATTAGTTCGTGTTCTATGGAAGGATCATGGGATTGAAGAAAGTACGTGGGAACGACTAGAAGAGATGCAAGAGAAATACCCACAGTTGTTCGATTAGGCTTCGACTCAATTTCGAGGACGAAATTTTCTAAGGAGGGGAGGATGTAACGACCCGGTAAATCCTTTATTTAACTATTTTATATTATACAAGTTTTATATGATTATTTTGTGAGTTATTGATTTCTAGAGATTATTTTTTTTCAACTATGATTTTTTTTTGTGAACTAGTGAGCATTTTACTACCTAAATATTTATAAAATATTATAAATTCCAAATATTTTTTTAAAATTTTATGCATTTGATCCTTCTAAACTTCCAGAAATTTTTAATAGATTATTTTCAACTTTTACCTATTTTTCCAAGCATTTTAGTAATTTTTGGAAAACATTGTATTTAAGTTATTAATTTGAAATCTAATTTTTAAAATGCTTAATTATTATCCAAAAATTAAAATAATAATACAAATAAATATTCTAGGTTTTATTTGACTTATAAAAATTAATTTTCGAATTTTTACAATTTTATTTCTATTTTTGGGCAATTTTTGAAAAATTGGCAAAACAAGGGGTAGTTTGGTCTTTTCACCTCTCCAACCCCAAATTTCGTTTTTTCCTGAGAAATAAGCAATAAAATACTTAATAAATAAGAGTTTCAGATTATATAGGTTTTTGTTTGATTTTAGTTGATTTTATTTTATATTTTATCAAAATATCTTTACTAATACATACTCTTGAACCTCATATACATAAATAACTATATATTAGTGGTGATGTATATGGCTACATATACACACACACACATACCCACATACATATACATGGTATTTAGTAAGAATAGGTGTAAGCATATATAGCCATGTATAATGTATGGAATAGGTATTTAGTTGAATTTAATAATTGGATATTTGTGTCTAATACATGGAAGATAATTACACAAGACCATATACACCAAAATCCTCATTTTTCAGCCATTTTTCCAGCCCAAAACCGTGCACTCTCTCTTGCTCTTACACTCTCTTTCATTTTTCCTCCAAACACTTCACTTCCTCCAAATTACTACACACTTTGAAGAACAAAGGTAGGAACTCTTCTTTATACCTTAAGTAGAGGGTTTTTCTTCTTCTTCTTGAGGAGATTAGGCAAGCTTCCATACTCTTGTGCCCAAGCAATGTAAAAGAACAAGCTTGAATGGCCTAGAGTGAGAGCTTTTGCCAAACATACCTCCAAGTTGAGGGTTTTAGTTATGTTGCTAGCTTCATGTTACTTTATAGTTCATTTTATCATGTTTAACACTTGTTGGGAGGAAGTTGAAGGATGGATAGTATTATGAGCATGATCTTGAAGATCTTATGTGATTAGTATGCTTATTTGGAGTTCTATGTGCTTACTATGCTTTCTTGGAAAACTATGTGATTATTGTGCCTTTTTACAATAACATGGCATTCTTATGTTTTATTTGAATTATTATGTGAGTTTTATGCTTTATATGAAGTAGTATGAGACCATGATTCTTTAATTGAGCTAGTAGGAGAATATCCTATGTTGTCTTGAAAGTATTTGTGAAGAAAGCTCCACATATCTATTTATTATACTTTATTGTATAGTTTTATGCCTACTTTGATGATTATAGAAATATACATGTATATATATATATATATGTACGTATATATGTAAATATTTAAAGTATTGTTATCTATTCATTTAACTAATTTATTAGAGATTAGGTATATATATATATAGTTATGTACGTATATATATATGTCTACTTATTATAGACTAATTATATACTTAGTAATACTTAGTAAGACTACTTTAATCTATATATATATATATGGTATGTATAAGTATATATATAATTATATTCATTTTATTGGTTTATATACATATGTAGATAATTTCAATCATCTTATATCTATATCACACTTTATATAGTTTATATATTTTTCTATCATCGTTATATATATAAACTTATCTATATCACATTTTATATATTTTATATATTTATATTAGTTATCTTTTAATCTATATATATATTTAAGTATATTTATACTAGTTATATTTTAGTCTTTATATTTATATATTTATACTAGTTATGTTTATATATTTATATTTATATTTTATCTATTTACATATTTTGCTACTATCTATTTACATATGCTTAATAAGCAAACATAAAGCTTTCATTTAAAAGTGTGGAGCTTACTTTGCTAAACTGTGATTATGTGCATATGTGAACAAATTGCAATTGTGTGAATGGGCCCATATGTGCTGGAATGGTCTGGGGGGTGTTCCACCGGGACATACTATTGAGTAGCCGGGAGAGTTCACCACCCTTCCATCTCCTAATCCCCCCCTTGGGTAGACGGAGGGATCTACTCAAGAGAGAGGGTCGTAGAACAATACTAAGGCGTATGCCCGGGATACGACCATTGGAGGATAAGGCTGGCGGGAGAAATGTGCTGGTTGTTATTTCGGCCCGGGTAGTTATAAGGGTCACTGTCAGGTGACGAAAGGTAGAAAGTGTGAAATTATATATGTGCTATGTGTAACTAATGTGCACTTGACACCCGAGCACCTTATGTGTATAAAGAAGTGTTTCTACTCAACGTATGTTGATTCCATGTTATATTATATTTTAGATGCTTCCGAAGATAGCTTTTATGATGGTGAGGAGGAGGAACCTTTTGAAACATTTTATTAGGAAGAAGGATGTAGGATTTTCCGCTGCGTACCTGTTTTGGGTTTTTGCTTTTGCTATGTATCAGCAGTAAACTAGCAAGTCGAGACTCTCTTTTGTTGATGTACCCTTATGTAATGTACCTTATACGTTGCAATTAAAAATGTGTGCATGTATGTAGCCAATAATGATAGTATTAATCTAATAATAGCCATAATAATAATAATAATAATAAAGGGATTTCGGGGTCGTCATATAATAAGTGCAAATGACTTAGTAAGGTCAATCATAATTATATATAAGTTATAACATAAATAAGATCTGAAAACTATTAAAACATGATAAGGTGCGTCGTAGTGTGAAGTGGGTGTTTTAGTAACAAACTGAGAAATAATGATAGTGAGCCCGAGATGGAGTCTCCAACCTTATGGCTACCCAAAACAAATAAATCATGACAAAAAACCTTATACATCTCTCGTAAAGGAGCGACCTGGACATTAAACTGGACTGAGATGTACTACGCGTCCGTACAATACACCAATCCAATCCTACCACAATCAACCTCCAAGATTATGCATAGGAATCAGATTCAACAGAATGGTATCATGTAAGAAGGTTCTATCGACGGTCCATTCCACCGAATATACCCCTCTCACATATACCTTGGCCCGAACTTCCGAAGGGCGTTCCCAAGGCTATCAGTATATCATATTAAGACATAATAGCTCACAAACTTTCAATAAAGTAATATCTTGTTTCCACACTTGAGATACATGAAAACAAAATTAAATATGATATCCCAAAGGCGTCATTAAATCATTTCGGGTTGGATAGAGTTGACACGTTAGAAATGCAATATTTTTCGAATATAACTTGACTTATAACTTAGACAAATATTTCATTGGAATATAGAGAGGAAAATATAATTCCGAAAGAATAGGTTAACATAGATTAGATAGGGTAGGCCATACGACAATATTTATAGCATATAGTTCAAAGCCCTTGAAAAGAGAGTAAAGACAATCACCTTAGAGTTTATTGTCTCACCAAGTTTATGTCGATTCGCAATTGTCTAAATTTGCATTAATAGTTAAGAGTAAAGACATTCACCTTAGAGTTTATTGGCACATTTATGTTAAAATTCTGACCAATTTTGTTAATTTTCTGACAAATTTGCAAATATCGAGGTGAGAAATCCTAAATGTGCCACAAAATCTTAAATTCATGTATTGAAATTGCAAATGAAAAAGTTAGTGTCCTAAAATTGTTAGAAGGTACAACATACAATCCTAAAATTATAATTTTTCCAGGCATATAGTTCAAAGCCCTTGAAAAGAGAGTAAAGACAGTCACCTTAGAGTTTATTGTCTCACCAATTTATGTCGACTCGCAATTGCCTAAATTTGGCATTAACGGCTAAGGTTAGAATATTATGCCATAGTTGCTCATAACGAGTAGCTATTAGTTAGGGCATGATATGACTAATTAGACTCTTGAAGTAATATGATACTCACATGGTTATTATAGCCTAGGGGTGATAAGTAAACTAACTTGTACTTAACAACTACTTTAAGAAAATATTGTACGTAAGCACATGAATAGACAATATTTATGCATAGGTGCACATTTATAGTTATTAAAATAACTTTATATGTACATGTATGCAAATAGTTTAAAAGAAAATTTCTAGTTTTCCAAACATGTATGGATATGCATGGGCGTATAGACAATTCTTTAGTTACTATACTTATGCATAATTAAAGCATGTATATGAATGCTTTCACAAACTAACTAAACATAAACATATGAATATCTAGGCATGAATTAGCTACTTAAAATGAAATGAAATTGTATCTAAAACATTTACGGAGTCTAGGGTAAAGACATACCTTCTACTTGTGTGTATGCAACTCTAGGATTTTCTTCTATATGTGTATTTGCATGTGTGTGCCGTGTATGAGTATAACAACAGCAGCTGTTGTGTGCAATGTGTGTGTTGTGTTTTTCAACTGAGGGGGAGGGTCCCCTATTTATAAGGTTTGCCCTAGACACACACATTATTTTATTAACAAATCTTTGGTCCTTTTCAAGTCAATTATGGTAGCAAAATTTTAGGTTGTCTAAGTGTTCAAATTAAGATATGATAAGGGTTTAAGTGTAAAGCATCCTATCTCTATCATATCTAACTGTGTCTTTGGCTAAATCATAGCTATTGATTTTAACTTAAGGACTAAGGGCAAGATTATAGCCCTTGGATTAAGACAAAAACTTTTAAGTATCTATCAAAGTGTTATGATAATTTAGTCCAAGTAAGTGCACAAGTGTGCTTTCTTCTTCAAGTGGTATACAAAAGTGTCCTAAGGTTTATGATGTTGAATACAAGTGTTCCTACATGTATCCTCTATGTCTTGAAGATTACCTTACCTTAAAATGATAGGTGCAAGTGTCTTGTTTCTTGAAAATGGCAAGAACAACTGTCTTGTGAATTTTGAAAAATCAAGATTCTAGACCATATCTTAAATTTTATAAGAACAAGTGTACTATGCCTTGTAGTGATAATGAAATGATTAACCTCGTACAAATTATAAGAATAACATATGTGCCCTAGCATATCTTTGCTAATGAAAATGACAGATGCATAAAATCTTATTTAACATATAATATAAACAAGTAATCTAACACATGTAGTAAACGAAATAATCCTACTATATTAATACAATAATAATTTTCAAAATTTATACATATTTTTCATGTAATTTTTGAAAATATACATATATATTTTATATAGTTTTCAGATTTTATATAGTAAAAATATATTTTCGGTTTTTAACACACAGACTATAAAATTTCGATTTTGATGGAAGTATGGTATACTAATCCGATTTTTATAAATATAACTATAGTTATTAGACCTAGTTTATGTATAAAGGCATATAGTTGGTCTTTACACACATATACTATATAATTTTGGTTCTTATGTATGTAAAAGAAACCGATATTTATATTATAAATATAGTTAGTATACCTATTTTGCATATATAGAAATAGGGATGTCACACACTCAATGTGTGTGCAAAATCTAAAATCTAAAATATAATTTAATTATATATTTAAATTATGAATATAAAATTAAAATATTTATTAGAGTTTATACATTATATATATATATATATATATTTAATTATTTGCAATGTATGTATTTTATTAAATATGTTATAAAAATAGCTTTAAATAAATAAAAAATAAAAAGTTTAAAAAAGATAAAAAGAGATATGGAAAAATATATGTGGTTCTTCGAAACTATATTGTACATTTCCGTAGTATACTTCAAAAGTTTCGACCCTATCGAATTATACTACCTTCCACTGGTGTTGATTTAATCAAACAATTACGAATGTGATTTAACCAACTGGAATTATGAAATTTAATTAATTGAACAATGTACCCTAATTGTACAACTAACAAAACATCATCAAGGGATGGGGTTTTGCCAAAAAAGCACAGGAAAATACGCAAATATTGAGCGAAAGTAAAAGCCAAGCAAACCGATTAGATCTCACAATCCTTGAATAAAACTTTGGCGTGAATTACTTCTTGACTGAAAATAGTAGTCTAGCCACACATGACCATGAATAAAATTTCAAATAAAAATATAAAAACTGAAAATTTCAAAGAAAAACTAATAACTAAGACTGGAATCAAAGGTGTTTAGACAAAGTCTTAGAGAAAGTATATATAGCATTATAAACATCGATCCAATTCCTAACAGGACTACAAGAATTCTTTGCAAGACCCGAAAGATTGTAAGCAAGAAGTGAGTTTGTTTCCAAGTAGAACTCCTGTCATAAGTAGCCTTTTGCCTTCAATTTCGGCATAGGAAGCGCTGGCCATAAAGCGTGATCATGCCTTATGCCAAAAGAGCGCGTTTGTTGCCATGTTTAGCCTCTCAGCTTCCCTGTACAACTTCCCTCTACACTTTTTATTACCATTAGGCCCTTTTTGAGCTACTTTTTATCAAATTTCACTACAACAAGTAAGAAATTAACTTGATCAAATTCTAACCAATTTAAAACCCAAATTTAATCAAACCAAGTGTAAATATAGCCTAAAACTTGCTAGAAATAGCATGTTATCACTCTGAATTAGTACAGACATTTAGCTTTTTCATAGTAAGTAGTTATTTGGGGTGAGCTTTATTAAAACAAAATTACCAATGTTCAATGAAGCTGGATAGGGGTAACTATTTGAGGAATTAGAAGTGGACATTTTGGGGAATATGCACTCTGTTTTTAGTTGCTCACTAGTGGTTCATGACACCATAAATAAGACACACAAAAAATAATGTTCCTCTCAATGTGAAGAAATCAAGAAGAAAAACTAGTATTTATTGGAACAGTACATGTATTACACCAAGGGAATGTGCTCTAGTTTGTACAATAAATTATCCTAAAGAACATAACAAATAAACTATACTAGACAATGTAGGTGTTAAGATCTTCTATTCGAAATTGTGTTTCATAATTATATATATGTACGTCAAGTATAATTTTAGGTTAAATATATAATTAAATAATAATTTTATACAAACAAAATAAATTTATGTTATAAAATTGAAGATCAAACACTATTTAAAATGGAAAATCTCATCCAATAAAAAATAATAATTATATACAAGGAAGGAGAGAATTGGAATGTAACAAAAACTTTTCTACATTTCCAAAGCCTCACACATGTCCTCCATGCAACAAGAAACTTTTCATTTTTTCCTTTTTGATGTGTCTCTTTTTATTTTTTTTTAATCTTTCTTCTTTTTCATATTTCAATTTTGACGATGTTTCCAAAAAATTTCAATCATTTCTGTGACTTTTTTTGGTATTTTTTATTTTATTTTTCAAAATTGTAATTAATTTGTTGTATTCAAATTTTTATTGATTTGGTTTACTTTTTAGTTATTATTATTTTCATTTATGTAATTTGTTCCACATTCATTTAATTTGTTGCACAGTATTAAGAAGAATTTTCTCAAACTTCATTACATACTTTGTTTGACTATTCCACTTAATTTGTCACTTATATATATATATATATATATATATAACACTCAGGCTTTATGTATTTTTTTTAACAAAAGTTAATATATAGTATTTTTTTTTTCAAAATTAACCTTTTTCATAGTTCTATCACTTTCTATATTTATTCTATCCTTTCTGTTATACTATTGTTTATTTTTAAAATTTGTTATTACTAGTTTTTTTATTCAGATGTTCTATTAATTTAGTTTGCTGGATTATTATGTTCTTCGTTCAGTTAATTTGTAATATTATTATAAAATAGTTTTCTTGAACTTCATTATAAAGAATCAATGGGTGAACTTTAGAATAAAGAAAGAAAACAAAATTCTTTGGATTTTCTATATTTTAAAAATTTTTTAGAGAATTATTATAATTATCAATTTTTGTCAAATTCTTTCCAAGTTCTGATAAGAACGTGTTTGGTTGAATATTAAATTGCTTAATATATCTTATATATATTTAGAAGTTTATAAAGTATTAGAGGGTGTTGAACAAAAAATGTGAAAGGTGAACTCATAGGTTTCAAGAATACAATGCAAAATTTTAATAAGCTACTTAAAAGGCTAAAAAAACACAGAAGGAGAAGAAGAAGAAAAAGAAAGGACTCTCCAACCTAATTATATGCAAAAGTGATATACCATTTAGGAAAATTCTAACCCGAACCTGATTTGGCCGAACCCAACAAATCATATGGCAAGTGTATTGCACTGATTGGTCACTCTCCCTAAATTATCGACCATTCATAGAGCAAGTATAAAATACTCGCCACATGATTAACACTGGTTCGGCCGAGCCGGGTCTGGACTAGAATTTCCCTACTATTTAGGACAAGTGCTATTACAATTAGCGAAAAAATATCACACGTTAAATTGGCATGTCCTTAATAGTAGTGTATTTGATAAAGTTATATGCTTTAAGTCCTTGAATATATGCTTACATTAAGTCAACACACTTTCTTTTAATTTGAAGTCCCAAAAAAAATCTTTAAAAAATACAAAAAATTATTGCATGCAAACTATAAATTATAAGTTTTTGTTCCATATATATCAACCAAAAGTATATATTCCTATAAATTTTTTACTTTGAGTTTGTTACAAAATATATTTAATAAATAATTATTGCTCAATCTTTAATTTATTTTTTGTTCAAAAATTTATATATTTTAGATGTGTCATTATTTCTTTTTTTCTATTATTATAATATATATACATAAATTATTGATTTTATTTAAAAGAATTGTATTTCGTGCCTAAGTAAGGAATTAAAACTAATTAAGTAATTTATTTTATACACATGAAATAAATTTGTATTATAAAATTAAAGATCAAACACTATTTAAAATAGGAAAGTTAATCCGATAATAAAGTGGTAATTATGTACACGGCGGGAGACGATGGGAAAGTAACAAAATGTTTGCTGCATTTCCCAAAGTCTTGCACCTGTCCTCCATGCAACAAGAAACATCCAATTCACCATGCAACAGAAGCTGCACTTCAAACAAAACGTTAAATCTCGCCGCTTCGATTATCTATCTTTATCATGCCATGCATAAGTTATCATATTAGCAACTAAAATTCCAAGAAATAATCAACAAAGCATTTAACTACATAGAAAATGGAGGAAGCTAAAAATGGTGGTGGAGCAGGAACGGCGGCGGGCACAGCGGTGCCGCCGGAGGTGGCGGAGAAGAAGACGATGAACGTTTTGGTGGCGATCGACAACAGCGACGAGAGCTTCCACGCTCTCCAGTGGGCTCTTGATAAAATATTGAAACACACGCCGGTGGATGAGGTTATCACTATAGTCAATGTGGTGGAGCCCTTGCCTCGCTATGCCTTCCCCGGTGGATACGGTATGTTTCCTCAATTACGCTTGAATAAATGTCTGAATCGAAAAAATTTTACCCGAATTTGATTTGGTCGAACTCAACAAATTATATGGTAAGTGTATTGCACTTGCCAAGTGATTGGTCACTCTCCCTAAATTACAGATCACTTGCCACGTAATTAACACTGACTCGACTGAGTCGGGTTTGGGTTAAATTTTCCGTCTCAATCCAACAAAATATGGTCCAATCATGAATATTTTTCTTTACTATAACTTATAAGAGCGAGTTTATTCCATTTTCGGTCCCATAGGAAAAACGAAATTCCACATTTAGTCCCATAGGAGACCTTTTGCCACATTTAGTCCCACAGGAGTGGTTTTTTCACCACATTTAGTCCCACCGACAGGTTTTTCAATGTCGGGTTTTTGAAGTCGCTGATGTGTCCGGCAAATTATACCACGTGGCGCCAGTCATTGCTGACATGGGAAAAAAATTACTGAGGTGGACTTGTTTAGGAGGGAATAGAACACTTGGAACAGGAGTTGGCGGGAAAATTGCCCTAATTTTTTCCTTGAAGCCCTAATTTGGGTCATTTTCCTCAAAACTTCTGTCTTTGCCATTAGGGAGAGAAAAAAGAATACATGAAGCAAACTCACCATGGAACAAAGACAAGCTCGCGACCTCTGTGACTGTGGTAAACCGCTTGTGCGAAAGGTCTCGTGGACTGATGGAAATCTCGGTCGAAGGTTCTTTTCTTGCGTTGATTCGAATGCTGGAGGTGGGGGCTGTAATTTCTTCAAATGGCACGACCCACCCATGTGTGAGCGATCTCGGAACATAATTTCAGGACTCCTCCGTCGAATTAATCGAATGAGGGATGAGCATGCTGAGCTTAATGAAATAATTACTGGTTTCAGAAATTTGGAAGCTGAGAACGAGGCTTTGAGGAGGAAGAAGAAGTTGTTGTTGGCCATATTGGTTGTGTCTTGGCTGCCTACGGTGTTGAGGTTCCTTGGATGAATGGCGTTGAACAAAGCATCTCTTTGAGTAGTGTTTTTTTTTTCCTATGTTATGTATTTACTTCTGGTAGGGGGTCCATGTGTTATGTATATATTTCTAGTTAGGGGTGCATGTGTTATGTATGTATTTCTGGTAGGGGGTGCATTTGTAATTTTCCAAGTACGTTATGTGCATGATGTTTTGCACTTGACAAATGTATGGAAACCCTGTTATGTTTATGAGTATGAAGAATTGGTAAGTGTTGTATTTTTGGAGGCTTGATCTGTTGTTTTTTTTTTTGTTTTTTCGATCTCATCAAGTTAACACCAAACAAATCAAGGAATACAAAATGTTCAATAAATCAAGAGGCCAACAACATATTCAAAATCAAGAGGAACACAAAATGTTCACCAAACTGGTTGTTCAAAAACCATGTTCAATACACCATATTGTTCAAAAAAGGCCAATAAACAGTTACAATCTACGCACTTATTCAAATCAAAAGGCAATAACCAGTTACAAGTTTTTGACAATATGTCCAAAAAGGTTACTTAAACTAGCAGCACTACACTGGTGCATTCCCATTCTCAAATTGTTTTCTTGGTTGTTTTCTTGGCTCCCTTGCTGGTGGCGGTCGTTGCCTTACTCAGATTTGTCATGGTCACATACTTCCTTCCATCTTTCATTATCACAGGCACACTGAGATGAGTTCCGGGTTGTGGCATTGCTTGAGGATTTGACACAAATTGATGTTTAAGTCCAGACATTGGGGGTGGTGCTCTTATTTGGACTCTGGGCTGCATCATTTGGACCTGGGGAGGTGTTGGCAATGGATAGCATGAGGGAGGCATGTTTATGATTGAGTTGGGACTCTGTCTTGGTGGCTTGAAAGATGGATTTGAACCTCCAGCAGCTGGTGTCGTTTTCCTTGCCTGTTAGTCACAAAAATGTGAACCATTATTCGCACACAAAAAAAGGATAAGCATTTGATTGAAGGTTAAAAAGAAAAAACTCACAACAGTATCTGAGATGATAGAAACTGGTATCTCTAACCCCTGACTCAGAGGTGCATCTTGACTTAGTGGAGGTGCATCATCTTGCGGCTGGGACAGAATGTCTTGTTGAAACTCAGAAGTGATTGGCACATCATTTGCTTCTCGAACTGTTTCATCCAGCTTCTTCTTCTTGCACCCTTTCCTATTATGACCAGTTTCACCACAGTATTTACACACAATCCTGTAACTCTGCCTTGGAAGCTTGATTGGCATCTCTGAGATTTTTCCTCTTTTCTTTCCCTTTCTTTGCACCTCATCTTGCTCAAATCTTCTTGCTCTAGCTGGTCTTCCTCTTCCCCTACCAAAATTAGGTGGAAGTGGTGGGATATAACCAGTTTTATCCCACAACTTTGGTCCATCCATAGGCAAGATTGCATTTTCATATACTCTATTGAAAGTATCAATAGAGTAACATGAATGCACAAAGTCTTCCGGATCAAGTGAGTCTGCACAAATGGCACTAACACCATGTTTACATGGGATACCAGTGAGGTCCCATCTTCTACATGAGCATGAGTGCATCCTCAAGTCAACACTATACCTATCACCACTGATAGTGCTTACCTCATAATGCCATTTATCACTTTTTACAGGAATGCACTGGCCAAGTTTTTTCATGTGCTTATCAACTACTTTTTTGGCAGCTGGACACAATTTTCTCCCTTCCCACCTCCTCTCAGCATGATCCCTGTTGTCTGACAATCTTGTCATCAAATATTCTCTGATCCACTCAAGCATAGTTAAAATAGGCCTTTCCCTAGCTTCTAAGATCACAGCATTAAAGGATTCACATACGTTGTTCAACAATATATCACATTTAGGATATGTACTAAAATGTGATTTACTCCATTGTGATGGTGGCTTATCAGCCAACCACTCAAAACATTTGGCATCAAGTTCACATATGTTTTTCATTGCTTTATCAAACTCAGGGACTGTACAAGCCTTTGCAGCTGTCCATAAGGCTTTTTTGTAAGCCATTCCTGTAAAGCCAGCAGTTTTCATGTTACCAAACAAATGCCTCAAACAAAATCTGTTACCAACACCTGGAAGCACATGTTCAAAAGCTGGTAACAATCCCTTTTGTTTATCAGAGATGAATGTATATACATCATCCCTTTGGATTAAGTCCTCTTTCAAAAGGGTTAAGAACCACTCCCAAGATTCCCTGTTTTCCACCCCAACCACAGCATAAGCCAAAGGAAACAAACAATTATTTGGGTCAATACCCACAGCAGTGAGTAAGATACCCTTGTGTGGGCCTTTTAAATGACATCCATCAACCCCTATGATAGGCCTACAACCTGCATGAAAACCTTTCTTCATTACCTCAAAACAAATATACAACCTATGGAATTTTCTTTTGCCTTCAATATTGTGTTCATTCAATTGCAAAATCACAGTGCTCCCAGGATTTTTTTTCTCTTAAAGCAGCAGCATAATCCCAAAGCTTACCAAATTGGTCTTTGTAATCCCCTTGTATTGAATTCAGTGCCTTCCATTTGGCTCTATAAGCCTTTTTTAAAGTCACATCACAATTAATTTGTTTCATCGCCTCACGCATGAACCCTTTAACATCCTTCTTTGGGTCAGCCCTAAAAGACTCCTCAAACTTCTTTGACAACCAAGTAGAATTGACATTACCCACCTTCCTAATCCTATTACAACTATGATTGGGATTGTATACCCTAATCTGGAAAGTTGATTGATCAACCACCTTCAATGCATTGATCTTCCACTCACAACCCCTACCCTCACATCTAGCATAAATTCTTCTCAAGTCATTCTTTGTTATTATCAGTTTTCTCCCTGTATGAATTGCATGGGAATGCACAGCCTCCCTAAACTCTGCTTTAGACCCAAAATTCAACCCAATATTAAATCTAGGATCATAAGTGTTATCAGGTTTAAAAACAGGAATTGGTGGCTCAGAACACTCAGAATCAGATGATATTCCACTACTAAATTCATCACCAGTGCACCCTCCAACTGTATCCTCACTGCAAAAAGAACTCTCACTACCTTTATCAATCAACTGATTACCTACCCACTCCTCATCCTTGTCTACATTAAGGTCAAACAATATATCATCATCAAAATCCCCAATCTCATCCTCAAATTCAAAATCAGCATCTTCAGACTCACTATCTACACCAACTTCATCATTCATTGTCTAATTCACAATCAAATCAGGTTCATTACAATCAATAGCATCATCACATCCAAACATATAATCAAACTCAAATTCATTGGATTCAAGAACACCTTTACCCTTATCAACATTGGATTCAAGAACACCTGTACTCTTATCAAGAACACCTTTACCCTTATCAATGGTTTTGTTAGTTCCTTGATGAACACATACATTTTCAGTAGTTTTTTCAACAATTTTTTCACCCTCAAGATATATTTTAATATCTTTACTTTTGCTAGCCAACAACTGAAAGATATCGATTTCCAAATGGACTTGTCTAAACTTTTTTAGTCCATCAATCCTATAATATTCTTTAGGTCCCAAATACCCCAACTTCTCACATAGTTTATCCAACGTTTGAATGGAAAATGACCTACAATCTATGAAATCAAAAGTGCTGAAATTACCCCCCTTATATACTGCATTAGGCTTTATAATCATCTTCCCCCCATGCCAAACTCTTAGAGTTCTGAAATAATCAAGTCTACCTGCAGTAAAAACAACAGCAACCAAAAAAAAAAAAAAAAACAACAAAAACGAAGACAATCAGTCCTATATAACACTAAGCAGAGCTTCATTTCCAAACAAAATGCACACAGTACAAACAAAAAATACAAAGCTAATCTAACATAAATATACTCCCACCCACCACCCAAAATATTCTGTTCACAACATATTGGGACCACATACCACTATTATACAAGCCTTTACTCAGACACGGACAAAAAAGCAACCTTTTCAAAAAAAAAAAATTCAGCCCTTACAACCTTTTCAAGACCCCAAACATGATTTCTATACAATAAATAACAAGACAAAGAACAAAATTAAAAGTTTCACATACTTACCATATTCGGCTGGGCCCTCATGCCCAAGCTCAGCCGCCCGAAGCATTCTTACAACACCTTCTTCAACTGGAAACCCTAATATCTGCGTGCGATTTTGAATCGATTCAAGAACCGATCTTTGAAAGAAGGTAGCAATGAGAGAAAAGGGGGATAGGGCTTTTTGATGGAATGTGATTTGGTTGAATGAGAAATGACACTTTGTTTTCTGGGCATTCCCTCCTAAACGCAGCAACAAGTCCACCTCAGTAATTTTTTTCCCATGTCAGCAATGACTGGCGCCACGTGGTATAATTTGCCGGACACATCAGCGACTTCAAAAACCCGACATTGAAAAACCTGTCGGTGGGACTAAATGTGGTGAAAAAACCACTCCTATGGGACTAAATGTGGCAAAAGGTCTCCTATGGGACTAAATGTGGAATTTCGTTTTTCCTATGGGACCGAAAATGGAATAAACTCTATAAGAGCAGTCATTTATTAGCGTTAATTGCTAAGTTTAATCAAAAGGATGAATTGCGAAATTCGTGGCCTCATTTTGTTTTTTGTCTTTGTTTTCTTTTGTAGAATTTCAGTTTTAATTCAATACGTGTGAAAAAAAGATTTGTAATTTTCATTAAATTTGTTGAAATCGGACTAAAATTTCATTTTTTTTTCTTTTTAAATATGATGGACTAACATTGAAATTTTATGAACGAGAGACGAAAATCTAAATAAATGTTTTTATAAATATGTAATTTGTTGAAATCGGACTAAACTTTCATTTTTTTTGTTTTTATTTTTATACTTTATAATATGTAATTTTATTAAATTTATATAATGTTTTTATATAAAAATAACAATAATAATATTTAAATTTCAAATTTATAATATTTATATAAATTAAATAATTTTAAATACATATGTGTGTATATATATATGTTATATGTATATGTGTGTGTATATGATTTTTGGGCTTTGTTTTAAATCAATGTGGAGTATAACTGTATATGTGGTTTTTTGATTTTTTTTTAATCCATGTATCACCCATGTGTTGCCACATCAGCCACAATAGCATCAAAATTAAAAAAATCCCCAATTTTTGTTGACACGCCAGCTCCAATTGTCAAAGTAGTCCAAAATCGGACTAAAATTGAAATTTTTGTAATATGAAGGACGAAAATTAAAAAAGTCAAACATAAAGGACTAAAACTCAATCACTCCAAACTCACCGGACCAAAAATATAATAATCCCTAAAATTAATTTATAGGAACAACTTAGCAAATTTTTCCGTACACAAGAAGTTATCAACTTTAAGCATTTTATTAATGTAAGCTGTACATATTTGATAATATTTGGGCATGTTGTGATGTGGTATCCAGTGGTGGAGTCCACAAGCAAAGCCCAAGAGCAGAATGCTGGAAGAATCGTATCCCGTGCATTAGAAATGTGCAAGGACGCTTCGGTATGTTGCTTTATATATACATATTAGCATATCGGGCACGTTCGATATGAGTAGAAAAAAATATATTTAATTAAAAAGTTAAATTAACTTTAATAGCATACAATTAAATTTTTATTAAATTCTTTATAGAATATATATATATATATATTTAACTATTTCTATTAATTAATCGTCCTGTATTTTCAATTAGGTTAAATATCATATTTAGCTCTCAACGTTTCATTTTAGTATTATTTAGTACTTGAAGTACCATTTGTGATCTTATAATCTCTAAATTTATAAATTGGTTTCATGTTCGTCCCTCTTGAGATTTTCTAGTGTGTTCTTGTCTAAAATTATATCACGTGACAAGCATATGACTTAAAATGTGCATATTTTAAGAGTAAAATTGTCATTCCATGATTATACAATTCATACATAAAAATTTAATTGGCCGAACAATAAAAGAAGGAAAAAAAAAGAAAATTAAACTTATCTTTTCTGCCTTTTCCAAAATGGTCAATTCAAATTTAAATTTTCTCTTTTCAATCAAATGATTTTTTTTTATCTAATTTGTCTAATCATAAAATGACAATTTTACCATTAAGATAAGCATATACTTGTCATATCATACCACGTCAAGCAGAAATGTGCTAAAAATTCACGAGATAGATGAATATGGAACCAATTTATAAGCCTAGTGAGTGTAAGGTAATAAATAGTACTTTAGAGACTAAAGTGGTTCTGAAATGAAATATTGAGAACTAAATATAACGTTTATCCTTTTAATTATGTATACTATATATATTTATTAATTTTTCAAAAGTCCATAAATTTGAAATAAAAATAATTTTTTGATTTAAAAAATAATTTAATTCAAAAGTGGATGTGAGAGAGGAGACATGGGAGACATGAGAGATAACAGAAGTTAAATATTATTAAGTGTCTCATACTTAATTATATAGTATAGCTAATATGCACATATACCGCCAGAGTGGTGTATATATATATATATTATTTTCTATTTTCTTGCTTGTTTTCTAATTTCCTGGTGAGTGACAAGAATTAATTTATGCAGTCGAAAGTAAAAACTCTAATTGTCGAGGGTGATCCAAAGGACCGAATTTGCCGGGCTGTGGAAGAGATGAGCATAGATCTTCTTGTTGTCGGCAGTCGTGGCCTAGGCCAAATTAAGAGGTAAGTCGTCATTATCACAACTTATTAATTCCTTTGTTGGACAAAGTAAATGCCATAAATATTATCTCATGTTTAAATAAGTCATTTTAGTTTTCTATATTCTGAATGTGATGTTATAGTCTCCAAAATTAAAACTTAAGTATAATTTAGTCCTTTAGTTCAATTTTTGGCACAAGTTTTTAGTATAGTTGCGGATAGTATGATTGACGGTACAATTGTCGATCTATCGTTTTTTTATCCTTAGATATTGCGCGTGACTTCAATATGAATTCATTGATGCATGCTCAAAATTCTACTGAAAATTAAGATGGAGGAGCGATACGGAATGAAATTCTAAAATTACAATTAGAATGTGATAGATTAAAGTGATTTTAAGTCGAATGATCACAAATCGTTGACATTTGTCCTTTTTCTTTGAATATTGCAATTAATGTGAAAATGATTAATTATCCTTAATTGTATATATATTTTTCAGGGCATTGTTGGGAAGTGTTAGCGATTATTGCACCCACCATGCAAAATGTCCAGTTCTCGTAGTAAAGCCCCCACCAAAGAGAACCTCGTCTGATGCAAGTAGGAAGGAAAAGTAAAAGAGTCCACCTTCACCGTTAATGTGTTGTCAAGTATTAGTCCTTAGTAAATAAATGAAGTCTTTGTAATAAACTACCCCTTGTAAGTCTTTTTAGGAGTCCTTTACTTCAAAGGGTAACGAATGTTTGGTAAAATATGATGCCGTTAACTAGTGTTTTACCATTTTGGTTTCACTCGCCCTCAATGACCCGGAGCCCCGGGTTAAGACCCTCAATGCAGTTGGTTATGTAACTCTCCAAATTGGAGAGTATATTTTTATTGCCCTTCCTATGCTCCCTATGTTACTTTACTGCCCTAGCTCTTTTTATGAAATTACTATACTTTTGCCCTTTTCTTCACCGACAACATAAAAGTGAAAAGCCTCTCATTTTAAAATGAAAATATTTCCATTGTGAATGATTCAAATTGTTATGGCTTCCTATAACCATCTTGGACGGGATTTTCATTTTCCTAAAAAGTTTGTCACTGTTGTTGCTTTTAGAATTTTTGGGTTTGTGTAATTTTTTTTTCCTTTTCCGATTTTATTTCTTGGATTTATCAAGTGTTTTATGTGGAACCCTTGCCCCCAAATTTTGGTGTCAATCGTTGTTTACATTATGTTCCAACAAGAAGAAAAATATCACAGAGTAATCGAAAGGGAAGAGCAATATGGGGTAGAACCAGATATATGGTTTTGGGTAAGCCTGGTTCAATTTTTCTCTTGTCCACTATTAATTTTATTTTTACTTTCTCTTCTTCTCTTTCTCTCCTTCTATCTCCTTCTTTATCCTTTATCAATGCACAATTTTATTTTGTTTTTTTATTATTTTTTGTTATAAATTTAATTAAATACATTAAGAATAATTAACATTTATGTCTAATATTAAATATACGATTATAGTTTTATATTATCAAAATTCAAGTATATAAAATTATATCTTATTTTTATTTTTCATACACACGGAATGTGCCAGCTTGTCTGTATAAATGAAACTTATTAAAATAATTTGCCTTAGCTTTAGTAAGACCCTTTTCGAACTTAACTAGAAACATAATATATATTTCAATTTAAGTATTATGAAAGGTATATATGAAAATGGAAACATAACATATATTTCAATATAAGTATTATAAATGGTATATGTGAAAAGGTTACATGTTTGTTGCCAAATTAGTTTAATTAAAATTTTAAAAAATATTAATAATTTGAAAACTTCAAAAATTATAGAAATAAATGTGTCAAATAGGATGCACTTATAGGACTGCATGCGTAAACTCTATACTTATAAGACTAAATTTGACTAGGACGTATACAATCTGCCAACCAATTTAGCTACAAAAAAAAAAAATGGAAAGCCAAAATTGAAAAAAGACAAGGACAAACTTGATAATTCAAGACCAAATATGCCAACTGAGGACCAAATGTTCTAAACTAGAATAACTTACATGGTTAAATAAGCAAACACTACACCTACAAGACAAAATTTGCAAATAGGCCAAACCTATAGGATGAAAAATGTAATTTTACCATTAGATATTAATTTATGTTATATTGTACAGTAGTTTTTTTTTTATGTTTGATGAATTAGTAATGATTAATACAATAGTTTGTTCTTGAGTGAGAGTACTGATGTGATTGAGTGATATATGATCGCTCTCAATGTATAATTTAAAAGGGTAAGATATAGTTACTTCCCTTGAGATTTGCCAAAATTTAAAAAAAAAAACTCCTTAGGTATGGAAATTACGGTTACCACCCTCGAGGTCTGTAAAATTATGTAAAAGTTAACAGTGCACAAGAACACCTCTCTTGAGATTTGCTGAAATCACACAAAAATCCCTAAGTTATTGGAATTTACAATTGCTCCCCAGAATGTGGCAGCAGCCTCCCTCATCAAAAATTCATAAAACAAATATCTTCAAAATAACTCGGGTCTCAATTGCATAACGATTGTCTGGTTAAAACCATTTGACCTTGTTTAGCCACTAGTCAACATGTTCAGTTTTAACATTTCCAACGAACTTCACGAAAATATAACGATGTTAGTATTATTGGAACAACCTCGTTTAAAGGGTTTCGAATATGTAAGAGTCAACAACATTCCATGACTACTCGTCGTTGATCAAAATGGTTCTCTCTCCTCCAATCGTTAATTTGCTAACTAATGGCGCCACGAGTCTCAACTTGACACCCTTTCTTTACTATCACATCCATCATGAAATCTCTTAGAAAACACTCGATCTTTTTTCTATCCTATCAGGGGTGAAACCCTAGCAGTAGTTTTTTTGTTTGTTGGACAGTCAAACTTCAGAGTGTAAATTATAATACCAAAGTTTCTTTTTTTTCTTTTTTTTTTATTAGGTTGTTGATAAAGACCATGCCTATTACAGCATTCTCCGAATTTTGGTGGCTTCTATCTCCATCGTGGAAAGTACCCTTGTGTTTTCCTTAGGTTTCTTGTTCTTGTTTGCTAGTGGTGCCTTATACCGTAGGTTCCCTTGATTTTGGGGATCCATCTAGGACATTATACTACTCTATGGCCCAGTTGACCACACTTGAAACATACTCCGCTTTTTCACATACATTCACCAACATGTTTCCTGTGACAATCCGATATCAGCAATCTTTATCGATGCTGGCCTTAGGGGTCCCACATTTTGGCAAAATGGTCAAAGTAGGGGTCATCTTTGGTTACTCTTAAACCCACCTTGTAAGTTAGTTTTCTTCATCCCTACATTGGACGTCCGCTTTAGCTCGAATCGCAGCTCCTGACAATTTGTCAATATTTCTAACCTTGTGAATTCTCATGGCTATCTGTATCTGGCTTCTCAACACCCTAAAAAACTTATGCATCATTATCGATGCATCTCCTACAACGGCTAGTACATATCTTCCTAGTGCATGGAATTTGGTATAGTACTCCACCACTACCGTGTTTGGCTGCTAACAAAGGCTGTCAAACTCTATTATTTTCTTCAATTGGATGGAGGTAGGGAGCTAATGGTTTGGAAATGCTATTCTAAACCTTGTCTAAGTCACTACGCCTTCCTCATTCATAGAAGGCAAAATGCCTTCCCTAGTCAAAAAGGGGATAACCACTCTCGTAGTTTCAATTGGAACTTCTATCGATTCTAGACTACTCTCTATTTTTCTTTAGCAATTTCTTGGAAGCTTTGAGGTTTGAGGGCTTCATAGTGGTGTTTGATGGCATAGTTTACTATAACAAGATTTGCATTAAGGACAGGTTGTAGGTTATGGGCTTGCATTGCCTACGCTATTGCTATGGCAATGGCGACAAAGTCTTTCTAGCATATGCCAGGTTAAGGTAATGGTTGTAGAGCTGGTGGTGATAGTGCCGCTAGGGCCCCTTGTTCATCAGCTCCACTAGTAGTTGCATGTCTAGTATTGGGTGCTATAAAAGAAATGGTTACGAAGTTGCCATCTTATTATTGAACAACTTAGAAGTTCAAATGAGACACGATAGAAGGAAAGAAAAATACTTGTTAAAATAAAATAAAAAAAATTTACTTTATATATTATAATAATAAGAAATAAAACTTAAGGTACTTTCATGAAATGACACACCCTCTAAGAAGGAAAAATAGAAAGCTGCCAGAAATAATAAGGAATGTCCCACATCATCTATAATCACGGGGTTCCCATGTTGCTACTTATAACTAGCGTCCTAGACTATGTGGTATTTCCACACGTGATTAGTCTAATCATCCACTATACCATCCGTCGGCTCCCCCTCATCTTCTTCGTCTGTATCTTTCTCTCCCATAGCCTATGCTACTTGATCGATTTGGTAGTCAAACAGCTGGTCAATGGCTACCGCCAAGTTATGGATGGTAGCCCCTAAGTCTTCATTTTCCCCCAATGCCTTTGTACTTCTCTAGTGCAATATTGCCAATCCTTGTCGGATGCCCTGCATAAATCGTTATAACGATGTTCCAAGTCTAACCCATTGGTTACTGTCTCTTTATGTTTTGCTTTCAGAGCCCCATTCTTCTATGCTTCTTGAGAGTGGTACAAAGATATCTGCTCAACATCCTCCTACAAATGCTCGATATACGCTTGCATCTGCTTTATTGTACTTTGTAGCTCCATGTTTTCACGACTCAATTCTTGTATCCAAGAGGTCATATAACTATGTTTATTCATGGATACCGGCACCGTCAGCCAATATCTGACTACGCTAACCCTCTGTCTTTATCCTCTAAACATAGTTTGCACGGATATCGAGAATACCTGTCAAGTAAAGTCACGTAACGAATCTATGTGTAGAGATAAGAAAGAGAGAGAGAGAGAGTGAGAGAGAATCGCCTCAGTAAATGAACAAGCACACTCAACTCAAGCGATCAAGCACACTCAACGCAAGCAATTGCCTAGTAGCATGTTGCTAAGTTCTTCCTAAGTGATCTATTATTGAGTCAAGGTCATACTTACGATTCGCGAGGATCCTAAGTTCACGTCTATGTTATCTAGTTTAGTCCTTGATCAAAACTTGTTGCTTTGATACCACTTCAACTGTCACACCCTAAACCTTCGGGCACTTAGCGCGATAGTCGACACTACCCGTTCACCTAACAATTAGGGGTAGCCAACTTCAGATTATAGAACACACTAAACGGATCCCAAAGATTTATAGAACAATCCTCAAAATGGGTCCAAAACACTTGTTCTATTACAAATTCAAGGCTTTCAGGTTGACAATAGTCTACTTCCCAATTCAAGCAATAATTCAAATTACGAAACAACTTGACAAGTGTACATAGATAATGAAAACAAACATAAAAGGGTCCTAAACTACACTAACTTATGGATTAACCACTCCCAGACTTGTGGGTCAACATACCTTTAAGGACTCTACTCTGTAAAATATTTAGATAAAGGGGTAGCTATACTAGCTCTACAAGGGACTTTTAACCCCCCTCCCCCGCGGGAAAATATGGTTGACTCTTTGAAACCTCTAATTGCTAGTTTGATCAAGCCCTAACTTAACTCCAATTAGAATGGCTGGAATGCAATGCTATCTCCTTGTAGCAGGTCAATATACTACTTAATCCTATAGTGGGCCGGAGTGCTACACTATATCCCTGTAGCGGGTCAGAAACTTGGGACCTTTTCCATGTCCTAGGCATCCCAAAGGTCATCGCATTTCACATCATGAACATCATTGATAGTTCAATACATAACAACATGTTATTTAATTCATAATATAAAGTAAATGATCATGCAAGGTAATCCCACAATTCAAATGTAGCATAATGAACACAATCAATTCATGCAAACAAGCATTTAACTCTAGAAAGAAAAGTAAAACCCGACTTACAGTCCTCCTAAGCCTTTTAATTAGGATTCACATGTCTACAAGTTTGTTTCTAAGCTTGCAAGTCGTTACATAGCTAAATCAATAAAAGCTCGATCATTTGAATTATTATACCCAAAACACTATACGAACAAGAACAAAATAATGCAGGATGAAACCTCGGGATTGCTTCTACCTTGTCCTAAGGCTGGCTACGAGCGTCCCTCGGCAGCCCCTACCTTGACCTCCATCGACCCTCACCTCTGGTGTGCATGGTTGCGCTTTCCACGCACTACCCGCACATCACCATGCTCACTCTCTATCTCCACACACATCCAACACTACACACAAAGACTCACACACACACTACAAACACACACACAACACACACCATGTATTTCATGCCCCGTGCCTCGACTGGTGGTTCAATCGGTACTATTCCCTTACGATCTAATTTGGGAATAGAAAGCCTCGAATTGCAGAACAAAATCGATTCCCACGCAATTAATTCACGAAATTGTGGTAGAAACTTCAAAGGGATTACAACAGTATCTTGTTGTTGTCCTTACCATAAATATTATCTTAACAAATTCATAAAGGTCCTATTCTATGTTCCAAGATCACTAGCATCAATTTTGGTCATCTTCATCCACTTTAGAATACACATCTACAAAGTATTGATTTCATATGGTATTAGCGACACTTCACTCAATACGGGATTCCAAGTTCCTTATTAGCATATACTTTAACTCTTGTTATTATTAGGGTAAATTACACCCACTACCCCTGAGGTTGGTGTATTTACAAAAACACCGCCAATTTGGAAAATTACAATTACCCCCTGAATTGAGAGGCTTTTATGTTATATCGATGAAAAGTCAATTTTATCCTAAAGTAATTTAGGACAAAAAGGAAAAATTAAAATGAAAAATCCCAAAATACCCTTTAGGTAATTTCCCTTTCAAATTTCTATTTTCTTTTCTTCTCTTTTCTTTTTTTCCTTCCTCTTCATTTTTATATCAGGTATGCTCTCTCTCTTTATCAGATCTCTTTCTCTCTCTCTCTCTCGATCTCCCACTCTCTATCTTTTCACGTTTCTCTCTCTCTCTCTCTGGTGGTAGTGTGGTGGGTGGTGGTGGGCAGTAGAGATAGCAGTTTGTGTGGTGGGGTGGCAACAGTGACGACGAATAGAGGGAAAGAGATCAAGAGGGAGAGAGAGAGAGGATGGATCGAGAGATGAGAGAGAAGGAGGGCGTCAGTGTCAACGTTGGTTTTGTGTGTATGTGTGTGTGTGTGTGTGAGAGAGAGAGAGAGAGAGAGAGACATGTGTGTGTGTGTGTGTGTGCACGCATATGTGAGTATCAAATAATTTTTATAATATTATAAGATACTTTTATGTATTTTTCATTTATTAAATATAATTGACATATATCAATTATATATTTTAAAGTATATGTTTATAAATATTTGCATATATTATATAAAAGATTTAATTGTTTCTAAAAAAATATTTAAATATGTATGATATTTTTAAATTTAAATATGTATAATATAACCAAAAAAAAACCCCTCGAGGGCAAAATAGTCATTTCGTTATGGTCAAACACCTATTCTTGCTTCTAGAAGGGTAATTTTGGAAGTTCAAACTTTTTGTCTAATGGTAGGTGCAATTTGTTGGATGGAACCTCAATTCAGGGGGGTAATTGTAACTTTCCAAATGTCAGGGTATTTTTTATAAATAGAGTAAACGTCAGGGGTAGTAAATATAATTCACCCTTATTATTTTCCTTTCCTTTTTAATGAAACACAGTCAAAACAAATAATTAGTGCAATTCATGATGCAAAAAATGATACATGTATACATGCGTGAATCTAGGGAAAGTCTTGAATGGAAACTTGATTAACCCTAATCTTTAACCCCAATTAGGGGGATCTTGTGCTACATAACCCTATAGTGGGCCTAATCTTTAACATAGATTAGGAGGATCGACTAACATTTAACCCCCATTAGGTGGATCTTTGTCAGAATTGTCCCATTTTGCAAAGTGGCGCCTAATCAAGTCCTAATCTTTTACCCCGATTAGGAAGATCTTAATGCTACATAACCCCACAGCAGACCTAATCTTTAACCCCAATTAGGAGGATCGACTAACATTTAACCTCCTTTGGGTAGGTCTTAGTGGGAACAATTCTGAACTATATCTTTTTCAAGATTCATACGTCATTTTTAGTTTTCGGTTTCCTTACTTACATCCTCTCTTGCATGCTTGCCAACCTTTGCTTGCATACATGTCTTCACTTATATATTCCACCTTACTTTTACTTGGATAATTATCATGTGACTTATATACGGTGGCATGCATATCATTCCGTATATGCATTGCATAAATAAAAGCCAACTTGCAAAATGATTTACAACTAAGGTATAGAACATAACATATTTAACACACATTTACTTTCATTTGTTATGATATTTGATATCTTAACACATATCGTAACCATTGAAGTAATACCAATAAGTTAGTCAGAACTACTTACAACATTTTCGATTATCCTGAACTTACTGAATATTTAGTGATCTGTATCCTAACCTAAAAGCCGTTTGGAACAAGCTAAGTTGATATGGATTTTCTATCTTGAGTTGAATAAACTGAGCGCAATTAAAGTATACTTGTTAATGCATTGGATATACATTTCAAGTCAAACAAGTTATCCATGTTCTTATTCAGGCCGGTTGGGCTAGTATGGTCTCTGCTTTGCTTGGTTACGACATGTTCCGAGTTGATAGCCCGGGTACTAGCCACCCATCTCGCATGCCCGCCCTACGATGGCAAGCGCTTGTGCACTGCCCGCGCGCATGGCTATGTGCCTGCCCCCTTGCACCCATGCAGCATGCGTGTCGTGCGTGCGAGTTCTGTTACATGATCATTCATGTGCTATCACACGGTACTACCCATGAGGCCCGTCATGCGCCTATTTTCACGCTATCGCATGACGCACACCTCGCGCAAAGTACTCGTGGTGCACAGTTGTGCGCTGGCTCGTAGCAAAGTCCCATCTGCTGTCCCTCGTTCTCACAGAGTGTGACTGTCCTGCGCGCTCTCCTCCATTGTGCGGCTTACCTCTCTTGATCTTATTATTATTACTCTTGCACCTTCTTGGCACCATACCTCAAAATACCACCCCCAATACCAACATTATACCACACACATCCCTCAATCATACATTCACGTACCCTCTTCTTTTTTATTAGTTCCGTGGTGGGATGACACGACCATGCCTGTGAGCACTCCTCCATGTACTGTGTACTACCCTGTGCTGTTAGAAATAAATTTATTTATATATAGGAATAATATCTTGATGAGTGAGCTTGAATAATAAGGCCAAGAGAATTTATTGGATTGTTGGATGGATAAAAGAATTTTAATTCATGAAATATAATAATATATTAGGCATGTGATAAGTACATATTTACACTTGATTTTTTGTGTTTATTTTATCGGACTTATCATGTATTTTTGCCCATTTGAGCTAAATGTGAACTGAATTGAATTAAATTATTATTTTGCTGGTACAATGGGCAAAATACGATAAAAGACACTAAAATAAAGCTAGAAGTTGAGCACATACAGAAAAGTTTTAAGTACTTACACAATTCTAGCAATACAAAGAGGCCATGAGTCTTTAAGATTTCGTACATACGCAAAATACTTCGCATATATACACAAAGTCCACGACAGCAGTTACAACTTTCCTTCTTTGAGTAGGATTCTAATTAGGAAAGTGACTTTAGGCTATTTTCTGCCCTCTTTAAGGCTAGAAAGGGGAACACGATGTTGCTAATTTTCTACAAGTGCATGGGTCGCTCAAGTAATAAAGTGAAAGTTAAGTATCATTCTGTCGAGAAACGGGTTACCAAGCACCAAACTTATAAGTTCTTTATTGTTTAAGCTTCGAAAAGTGATTGGTGATATTATGCAACAAAAACAAGCACCTAAATAAGAGTAAAGAAATCAATAAAAACAAGCTAGGGCCTAGGCATCGTCAATTGAATCCTCCTTTGTAATCAATTAAACCCCCATTGATTTTAATTAATACATCTTCTCACGATCCAACTCACGAAAATATTTGTAATCTCCTTTTGACAGTAAAACAAAAGTACAACAGAATGTTATGTGTCTACTTTCGTGATGACATACGGATCCCTTGGCCCATTACGGACAAGAGTTGTGTTAGTTAAAAAATCCTCGCTAATTAATCAAACCGATCGCACAAGAGCACGATTATTTCTAACCTATGCCCTCCTTATGTCTAAAATACAAATTGTCAAATTTTATACACAACCTTTTGTAGTTGAATATAAAATCTCAAAGCTTGTAAAGATTGGCCAAAAATTCATAAGTAATAAAAATCTTGAATTATAGATTAGGAGTATGTAAACTTAAAATAAAAGGGGTTCAATGAAAATTACAAAGGCTTTATCAACGACTAGCTTAGAACCCTATAATTTATTTAGCTAGAAATAATAAAAGTAGAACAACGCAAAAATATAATAAAATTAAAAGAAAACATAAAGCAAACTAGGCTTGCGGTGATAATATCGAGGGATGGAAGAAATTGACCCTTGAATTGTCACCCTTCGTAAGCTCTCACCCTTGAACTTCTCTTCAAAAATCAGCCGAAAGTCCCCTAAAATCGAGCACAAGACGTCCTCAAATAGTGGTGGAGGCGAATGTAGTTAGAATCCCAACAGGAGACAAGTTTCCTTGTGCGCTGAAAATATCTTTGTCAATCCACATAGCATATTGCAATTTTACACGAACCATTTGGATCTTCGAAATTTTTGCCCCTTGTGTAATGCCAAAATAGCCGTGCAAACCCACACGGCTTCTGCAAGATCACACGGCTTCAGTCGTGTTATTTTGCACAAATTTTTCATTTATGTACCCAGAAAATGGCTCGTCATATCCACACGGCTTGAGCCATGTTATTTTGCACTTTTTTTGGACTCCACTGTACAAGAAAAATGGCTTGACTAATGGAAACAGCTTGAGCCATTTTCTCTTGCTCTTTTTTGTAATCCAGCTTCTTTGGTTCAGATTTTGATACACAAGAGAATTATTGATCCACGAATCCTGGATTCTATGATAAACATAAAACACTTGTGAAGGGATATATGACTTGAGAGAAATTGTGTTTTTGGGACTAAAATATGCATGTAAATGTCCGACTTAAGGTCTTGCTCCTTTGTTTTGTTTTCTTCTTAAAATACCCTAAAACCTCATGAAAACAACACAATGTTTGCATAAATTCTTGATATTAAACTGTGATTATCACACAACAAGGATTATTACATTTTTCTAAGGTTTAGACATTAGTTTTGAGAGGCTCTTTCATCTTCTTTTAGATCAAACTTCTATTTTTTCTTGGAAGACGATGATCCACCAAGAAATCGAAGGGAGAATCAAGAATTTAATCAGAGGAAACCATTATTGTTCTTGTTTCTTCTTTTCTATGAATTATTTTATATTCTCAGTTTTTGCTTTAAATTTCAACATGAACTATACTTCTATTCAAGTGAAAAGGATGGTGTAGTTTTCTTATTCTTTATTCTATGAAAGTCCTTTAGATTTAATGATTTCTTGTTCTTATGTGTGAATCTTGTTTGTTGTTCTTAATGCTTGATTGGGAATTGGTCATCTCTAGTTATTGATTTGAGAATCTATGATGAGGTTGAGAAACAACTCATGATTGTTGCTCTTTTAAACAAGATCTATTGGTATTAGACTGAATAGAAATATTGGTTTCATATTGATTGAGCTTTCAAGATTGTGTTGGATTCTTTATGCAATTTATCTCTTTTCTTGGATTGATTAAGGGAGAACTAGTTAATTAATTGAATGAAGGCAAATTTATGTGTCTTGGGAAAGATCACAAATGTTTTAGTTCCTTGTTGTCAACAATAGAGTAATTGTTCAGTGCGGCGATTGAAATAGAATAGAGCTTAGGTTAATGAATCTGCCTTTGCACTTGAGTTTAGTTATATTTATTAATTGTCAAAACTTGAATTGCTAGTAGTTAAAGAAACATATTTAGGATTTTAATTGGTTTTAGATTTAAATTAAAATTAACTCCATATTTGATTGATTTAGCTAAGTAATAACAAGTCATTTTCACGGGTTACATCACAATCTTTGTAGGAACCATACTCTATTCATAATATATTACTTGTGCAATTGCGTATACTTGTGCAGCCCCAACATTTTTTTGGTGCAATTGATAAGCCCGTATTTACATTTGATTTTAGTGTTTATTTACCGAACTTATCATGTATTTTTGCCTATTTGAGCTTGTTTGTGCGTTGAATTAAGTTAAACCATTATTTTGTAGGTAAAAAGGGTGAAATACAATAAAAGACAAGAAAATGAAGTCAGAAGCTGTGTATATATGCAAAAGTTTTGAATACCTACCCAATTCGAGTATGTACACAAACTATTTTGCATACATATATAGAGTCCACGACAACAACTACAACTTTCTTTCGTCAAGCAGGATTCTGATTAGGATAGAGATTTTGGGCGATTTTCTACCCTTTTCAAGGCTAGAAAAAGAAACACAACAGGGATTATTACATTTCCTAGGGTTTAGAAATTAGTTTTAGAATGCTCTTTCATCCTTTTGGATCTCACTTTTTTTTCTAGGAAGATAGAGATGGAATAGAAATCTAAGGGAGAATCAAGAACTCAATTGGAGGAAACATCAACACGCAAAATTTCCACCATTATATTTCTAGTTTCTTCTTCTCTATGAACTCTTTTATATTCTCAGTTGTTGCTTTTAATTTCAACATGAACTAAATTCATTTTTCAAATGTAACAAATGGTGTAGTTTCGTTATTCTCTATTCTATGAAAAACAATTAGATTTTAATGATATCTTGATCTTATGTATAAATCTTGTTTCTTGTTATTAATGCTTGTTTAGGGATTTGCCATCTCTAATTATTGATTTCAGAATCTAGGATGAGGTTGAGAAAGAAGTCATAATTGTTGCTCTTTTAAGCAAGATCGTTTGATATTAGATTGAATAGAGATATCAGTTGAATATTGATTGAGCTTTCAAGGTTGTGCAGGAATCTTTATACAATTTATCTCTTTTCTCTGATTAATTGAGTGTGAACTAGTTAATTAAGTTTGAGAGAGATTTGTATGAAGACAAATCCATAAGTCTTGCAAAAGGTTATAGATGTCTTAGTTTATTATGTCACACAATAAAGGAATTGTTAAGTCTAGGGATTGGAATGGAATAGAAATTAGATTAATGAACCTACCTTTACTCTTGAGTTTAGTTATACTGATTAATTGTTAAGACCAATGTTTCGAAAATCGGCCCAGACCGGCCGGTTCGACCTCAAATCCGAAAGCTCCTTAAAATCATTGTATTTTGAGAGAAACGATAGACCCAACGATTCAATCGATGAATCAGTCAAACCAATATCGGGTCATTAAAATAGACCGGGTTGCATCATACTATAAATTAAACCCCAAACCAGTCGAAACCTTTTTTTTCTCCCCTTCCATCGTTTCATCAGATGATTCACAAAGTTTTCTTCTCTCAAATCACAAATTCTCTCAATGTTCAATAGCAGTTGTGTTCATTAACATATTTTTCTTGTATCAAATCACAAATTCTCTCAAGGTTAATTATGTTTATTGCCTTACAGCTGTAATTTTTTTGCTGTTGTACAGTACATTTATACTTTTCTCTTGATCCATGGACTCGCAATCACTAAGAAGTTACTGTTATAAATGGAAATTTGAGAAGTATGGCACGTGGGAATTCATTTATATAATTTTTTATCACAAGATGAACTCTTTTGGGGGAGAAAAAGAGAAGAGTGAGGGGAGACAAGAACGAGAATCATCACTGATTTTGGAGCATTGGGCATTGAGAAGCTCATTGTTGGCATGAGAGATTGAGAGAGGGGTTTTTTAATGCTTAATTAGTATAAAAATTTGGATAAAAGTTAATTGAATACTAAGGCTTGATGGTGATTATTAAGTTGCATTTCTATCAATTCATAAGAAAATCAATTCTTCATTCCAAACTGCGAACTGTATGGTTAGTAATTAGTATCATTTTTGATCATCTATTTCAATTTTTATTAATCTTTTATTTCAGTCATGGTATATGTGACATCCCAATTTTATACATTGAAATTATATATATAGATCTATAATGACCCGGTACTTCCTAGTATTTTCAAGAATTACAACTTATTACTTTATTTAAAAGCCTTATGTATAAGTATTTATATTTCAAAATATACATATGTATACATGTAATTTTGAATTTATATGTATATATTATATAAAAGGTCATGTTTTATCATAAATATACATATACTTATCCAAAAATGTCATTTTCTCTTACCTATTGTCATTTTCTCCTAATAAATGTTCTTAAATGCTAAGATCTTGATAAGATTCTTGATAGGCATAACAAATTGGATAACTACAAAAATATCTTATCCTATCTTATCTTATCCTATCCTATCTTATCTTATCTTATCTTATCCTATCCTATCTTATCTTATCCTATCCTATCTTATCTTATCTTATCTTATCTTATCCTATCCTATCTTATCTTATCCTATCCTATCCTATCCTATCTTATCCTATCTTATCCTATCCTATCTTATCCTATCTTATCCTATCTTATCCTATCCTATCCTATCTTATCCTATCCTATCCTATCTTATCTTATCCTATCCTATCCTATCTTATCTTATCCTATCCTATCCTATCTTATCCTATCCTATCCTATCTTATCTTATCCTATCTTATCTTATCTTATCCTATCTTATCTTATCTTATCTTATCTTATCTTATCCTATCTTATCCTATCCTATCTTATCTTACTCTATCTTATCCTATCATATCTTATCCTCTATGCATTTATTATAAATTGACCTTATAATATAAAAATCCTATTTCTTGCCCTAAACTCTATAAAAAGGGGCCATTGTCTTCATTTTTCTACAAAATCTCAAAAATCCCGCCTAAACCACCCACCCCCACACTCACTCCATTCTCAACCCACAAAACACTCTATTTTTATAGCATATCTTCCATACACATATATGTATCAATAAACCCTTCTTTTTTCACATATATATACCGATTAGCCTTCCATATATCTCCTTATTTCCTCAAACACGTTTAAAAAGGAGGGTACCAAGTCGATCTAGTCAATTCAAGTCTATAAACTTGATAAACTCCTTAGGTGAGTGCTTTGTCAATTCCTTTCTGGGGCTTTGAACTATATGATATAAATATTATTCGTATAGCCTACCCTATTAAATTTATGACATCAAATCTTTCGGAAAATGTTTTCCATACATATAAGCCAAGTTATTTTCAAAAATATTGCATTCTATGATATTGCCAGTTGTACCTGTCCCGAAATGATTTTTGACACCTTTGGGATATCATATTTTAATTATATTTCTATGTATCCCGGGTGTAAAAATAAGTTATTACTTTGTTGACAAGTTGTGAGCCATATCTGTTCCGTTATATTTTCGTTTACCCTTGGGGACGCCCTTGGGAAGTTTGGGCCCAGGTACTTATAAGAGGAATTTTATCGGGCGGAACGGACCGTCGATGGAACCTTTTATATGATACCATTCCGTGAAACCAATTTCTACGTGCAGCCGGAGGATGACTGTAGTAGGCATTGGAGCGATGTATTGCACGGACGCGTGATACATCTCCGTCTTGTTCAGTGTCGAGGTGGCTTCTCGACAAGGGAGACATAAGGGTTTCTATTATGATTTATCTGTTTTGGGTAGCAATAAGGTTGGAGATTACGTTCACGGCTCACCATCTGTCTTGTTCAAGTTTGTGTATACACACCTTTTATGATTCATTATTTTGTTGGTTTATGACTCTTATTTTCAGTTTAAGTATCTATATGTATATTTCCTGCCTCACTAAGTCATTTGGACTTACCACCCAAGTTCTTTCTGTTCATTGCCTCAGTTTCAGGAAAATAGGTTGAGGGGACTCGGTTAAGGCGATCAGTGCATTACAAGTCATTAGTATATAGTCTTTTATTCTGTATAAAAGATTTGCTAGTTTAATGGGAAACAGAAGCTCACTAGTTAAAGTGTTGTACTTGGATAGTTGTATCTTATAGTTCTATATATGTCAATTGCGTGTTTATTTTATCTCGATTTTATTATTGGGCAGTACTAAATAAGTTGCAAGTATTGCGTACCGATTCGAAAAATTGGTACTCAGCAAGACCGTTAAGTGAGCCCTACTCGTATAGGATGATCCTAGCGAGGGGGGTGTCACAGTATAGATATACCTTAATACAATTGATCTAGACCAAGTATATAATTAGAGAAATATATGATTGTGTATGTTGAAAATTTAAAACTATATATACAAAAAGATTATTTTCAAGTTTATTTAATACTAATGCAAACTTTTAAATGCGGGATTGTTTTCATTGTGCAGTTAAAGATGTCTTATTGGCAAAATACATATATTGGTAGTTCCGCTCCTACATCTACTTCATCACAAAGGGGCAAGATTGATATAACTTGGAATCATATGAAGAAAAAATGGTTGATGGAAAGAACGTTATCTGCTGCATATATTGCAGAAAGATGTAAACTGGTGGATGTTGATGATGATTTAGACTTTTTGAGCTTTGAGTATCTCAACTTTGCTAATAATTTACATGATGTTTCGATCAGAGTTGGAGACCATGGTAGAACAAGTGGTGGTATGATAAATGAAAAAGATGAAGATTGGTTAAGAAGGCTTTGATGTAAATGGATGATGATATGGTGTTGTATCTGGTATGAACATGGATGTCATTTTATCTTTGATCTTTATGATATAAGACTTTAATTAAAAACATTGAATATGCTTGATTTAGGACAATTAAAATTCCTTGTGCAAACTTTTTATTATTTTAATCTTGAATGCATTGTGTTTCTTTCTTTTTCTCTTATAAACTTAATTGATCATTAATTTATCTTTTTACTATTGTCTATAATATTATTTGCAATTTTGGTTTTAAATATTAGTTTTAAACAGAAAAAATACATGATTTATTTTATTATTTATTATTTTTGATCATTTTTTCTATATCCAAAAAAATTTATAACATAATTATGACGTCGTCGGTTCAACTGTGGTTAACTCGGTGATCAGACCAGTGATCCTTAATCCAACTAATTTTCTGATCCGATGAACAGACCGGGTTTTAAAACATTGATGGTAGCTATATTAATTCAATCATCAGTAACCACTTAATTTGGTTGCTTTTTTTCTGTTTCCTTTTCTGAAAAGAGGTTTCATTATTACTTAGGCTTCTACCAGAATAACATGAAGAATGGATTCAGGAATGGAATCCATTACATGCTAACTCATTAGCCACAAAATTTCCAAGGCAACATACAAAACTAAATATAATAGTAGGATTAGAATTACAGCCTCTCTTAATGTCCTGTATAATGGCCTCGATAGAGAAGCATTCTTGTTCCGTCCACTGCAGGAATGTAATTAGCCCCAAGGCGTCATCTTAGACTATAACACTGTTCCAGCCCATGTCTCCGATAAGTACAACAGCCTCATGAGTCGCCTTAGCGTCTGCCATCGTTGCATCTCCTGGAACAATGATCAACCAAGTCCGCCAACCAAGGCACTTTCCTTGATGGTCTCTAGCTACCACTCCGATTTCGATAGCTCATGCATCACTAAAGGTAGTACCATCTAAGTTTACTTTTATCCAACCCTCAGGAGGCATTTTCCATCTTCTTGGCACAATCCCCGATCCATGAAGACACCTTTGAGCCGGCATCGCATTTGCCTCAATGAAGGCCGAGTAAACTCGGCATGCCAACCTCACAATATCCAATGGAGATTGTGTTGAATTCTCGATTAGTTTTTTATTATGATTAAACCACAAAGCGCACATGATAATAATTACAAGATCAAAGTCCTGTGCTGAACATCCACAATGCAATCTTGTAACCCACGAGAGAGTTTCACTAGTCCAATTCAAGACCGTGCACAATATAATCGATAAAGCCCACACTTGTCTTGCGAACCGGCATTTGAGAAAAATATGTCTATAATCCTCCTCCATCTCGCCACATGCCGAGCATCCATCTAGATGATGCAAGCCACATCTAGATAGATTCACTGCCAAAGCAAGAGCTCCCATAACATCCAAATAAAGATCTTTAGCTTATTAGCTACTCGCACACCCTAGATGAGGTTCCCATCCCAATTTTTTCCCAAAGTTCCCAATTTATACATACTAGTTAACATCTTGGTAACATAGAAAGCACTTCTCACGGAAAATTGCCACTTTCATTATAATGTCACATTAACATATTTCAGATAAACATGATCATCTCAACCATATCTTGCATGAAAAGGGCATTTAAAAGTTCTGTATTCCATATTCCCTTGTTTGGCAACAACAGATCCACCATTACCGCCCCGCTAAATGCCTCACTCTGTAGTGACTGAACTGTAAACGAGATAGCCTCAAGATCCATCACGAGTCCCACAATTCAATGCTTTGGCCCGAACCAACCCTTTACCGGCATCTTGCTTGAATCACTGCCTTAGCTTTGAAAATACCTCACCATGTGTAGTAAGGATTCGAACCCAACTTCATAGCAAACCCTATCGTTGAATTGAAATACCTAGACCTTAGAACTCAACTAAAGACGGAGAATATACAAGTCTTAATCTTCCAAAACTATTTGGACAACAAAGCTTCATTCAAATGACATAGCAATCGAAACACCATCCCCCCCCCCACTCTTATTTAAACACAACTTATTCCAGCCAACTCAATGAATTTTCTTATTTCCTTTGTTATGCTGCCAAAAATCTGCAAAATAGGCCTCAATCTCTTTCAAGAAAGTAACTAGCAACTAAAAACAAGACATGACAAATCCTTTGTCTTAAATAAATTCTTTTCTTTTTACCTTTTGCTAAAATAGTTATGTTAGTAGTTATTGTTCGTATAATATGCTTCAAATTTTATATTCAATAAACGGTACATATTCAAAAAATCATGCAAAACTAAATTATACACATCCAAATCTAACAAAGGAAAAAATATATTAGATACGATGCCAATTCATATACTAATATCATAGATTTTCTTGAAATTAAACTATAGACAATCGATAACCAGTATCCAATAGTAATACAAATATTCATAACCATTATCACCAACAAAACAAAATTAAATCTACTAAAAAAGTAATAAAAACTTTCGCTAGAACAATCCTACCACTGATATTGACATATCCTTCTCTCCTTGAAGGAACTCATCAATGTCAACGTGTGCATGTCCCTTGCCTTTCTCGGCTGCACTTTTGCTAGAACTGCCGAGTCTAAATCTTTGTGCAACTGGCCTACCAGCGGGGCTCGGGAACAACTTCTTGGTTGTACTAATGGGGGTGGTCGGTTTCTTCTCACGATCGGGTCATCTAACTCCTGGCCCGTGGAGTTCTTGGAAGAAGCTAAGTGCTTCTCTATTAGTTATATCCCCCATCTGCTAGGGTGTCATTACGGCTAAACTTATTGGGGTGAAATCATTAGGGGTGTCCCTTCCCTCTCATTTGCGGGTGTTTGGTCTACCATCCCTGCTGCAGCTTTATGCTCTATCTTTCATCCCTCATCTTCCTTCATTCCTTCTTCTTCTTCTTCTTTTTCTTCTTTTTAGTATGGGATCCCAAACCTCAAGTACTATAGCACTCAAGATTTGATGTTCCCACAGACGGCGCCAAATGAAATGGAGTAAAACTCCAAATCTGAGATATTGTTGGTAAGAAGATGTTTTGTTTCTTGCCATTCGACTTCAAGATGAGGAAAGATGATGAGATGATGCTTTGGGTAGGCCATTTTCACATTTATATGGATTTCGAAGCTTTGGTAGGTGAATTTCCTTATTTGTTTCCTCCCAATCAATAGTATTGTGACAACTACTTAGGTTAAACTCCACCTTCCTTATATGGTTTGACTTAAATTTACTGGGCTTTGGGCTTATTTATATTGTGTGGGCCTTCATTTACTATTTAGTCCTTTATGGGCTCTTGGGGCCTTCTTTATATACACAAATATGTGTATATTTGTAGCCTATGTCATTATCCAATATTTATGGCCTATATCAAATATATATATACACACTTATGGCACACCTATACAGATGCAAGCCAAAACATGTTTCTTACAGCTATCTAAGCTTTTCAATAGTTTTTCTACAGTAATTCTACAATATATGTCCAAAATAGCTATGGCTATCCACCTATCACTATTAAAGAAATAATATCAATAGAACTTTTGCTTTATTGGGAAGACAAACTTCAGCAAATAAATCAAGAAGATTATATGTTTTCAAAACTCTCAAAATCCTTCAGTGTACAGAAAAGCCATCTAATGAACATACTTCATATAAAAGAAAATCCTGAAGAACAGGGATACAAAGTTTTTAATTGATTCAACCCATAAAAAACAATTAGCTCATCTCCTTGTTTCTAAGTATCAACTTTTTTCATAGTGGTCAACAAAATAGTTAGAATTTAGACATCTACACATATTCTGCCAATCGATCCAAAATAGAAGAAAATATTAATACGCAACTGCAAACTAAATTCACAAAAGACAATTAAGAATTTCACAACTACAAACAAATGCACACTCTTCAACAAAAACCTTATGCCCGAGTAGGGTTGGCAAATGGGTGGGTTGGGTTTGTTTTGGGTTGGATTGGAATAGGTTGAGTGTGTAATGGGTCTACAATGTGGGTTTAAAATGGGTTGAGTTGGACCCAAATAGGTCCAAAGCAAATGAATGTGTAATTAGCAAAAGTAGTGGAATGTTAATTAGCCATTTATCAATAATTATTAGAGATATTTCATTAAAACAAATACAAGGCCCGTTGACCTTGTTATTAATTACAAGTCCTATTTTTACTCTTTTTTTTATATTTTTTATGAAAATAATATTAAACAAATTTTTGATTCTACCACCAACAAAAAATCTATATTTTACACTTGGAAAAAGTAAATTAAATATATACTCTCCAAATAAACTGAGAATCAACATTTCAACTCGGTGAAACTTTTAAAATGAGAATAAAAGTCCAAACACACTTTGCTAGATATATAACACTTTCTAGTGACTAATTTTTTAAATTCTCGACATTTAATTTAATTCTTTTTGACAGAAGTAATAAACTCATAAATAAAAAGAAAGGTCTCAAAGGCTTCACATGTTTCCACTGACCTCGTCAAAATACATAAATAAGAATCAAAGCTCAAAACAAAATAAAAGAAGATAAAGCATTTATTTACATATAATTGAAACTAAAAAATAAAAATAAAAATAAAAATAAAATAGAAGAATAGAAAGCATTTACCAAATGTGTCAATGAAGAATTGCCCAGCTATGCTACCAACTTCTAAATATCTGTTGAGAGCACTTCTTCGTTTTCTTCATCTTTAGAATCATCTTTAGAATTATAAGGTTGTAGTACAAAATAAAAAAATCAAATAAAAAAATATAAAATAAGTTTCTAAAATAATGTAAAAATAATAAGATGGCATAACAAACTTTCACCTTCAAGCCAATCACGACCGCACAAAATTGTTTCTGCATTCGTAGGTAGAATTGAATAGCAAAACTTTTCAATAATTCTACCACCATGACTGAATGCAGATTCAGGGGTAATTGTAGTGATCTAGATACTCAAAATATCATGAGCCATCAACGCAAGCTCAAGAAATCTAGCACTATTTCCTCTCCAATTCAAGCACATCTAGATTTGGGGACTATTTCCTATCAATTAGAGTCTCATTCAAGTACAAATCCAACTGAGATTGACTTCTAACATCAGCACATTGACTCCTAAAGAATCAAACTTCTAAAACAAATGGCGAAACAAATTTGATCTTAGTTAATCTTTATAAGGTAAAAAAGATAATTTTTTATTAGGTGGGAGTGGGGGAGAGAGAGAGAATATACTAACATCCATTACATCATCTATATTATCAATGATAGAGCCAGAGGGGCTAGAGATGGCAGCCGCCCTCCCCTCCCCCACCCCCCTGCGGGCCCCTCAATTTTTTAAAAATTCATTTTTTCAGTATATATATTTATTCGAATTTCAAATTTTCACTCTGAGATAGAGAGAGAATATCCTTACATCCATTACATCATCTATATTATCAGTGATGCAGCCAGAGGGGCTGGTGGCGATAGCCACCCCCCCCCCCCCCCCCCCCCCCCCCAATCTTTTAAAAATTTATTTTTTAGTATATATATTTATTAGAATTTCAAAATTTCGCCCCCCCTCCACCCCCCCTCCACCCCCCCCCCCCCCCAAACAAAAAAATTGACTTGTATATAAGTTATATAATAAAAAATTTAATTTGCTCTACTCTATTTTATTTTTGATGATTTATTTTCACTCAATCTCATTTACCATGATAATTAAATTCTCTCTCTTTCTCTTTTCTATCTTTCTCCTTCTTCTCTTCAAATTAAAATATTAAAAATTCTATTAAATTTCACTTCTCTCTTCTATTCTAATTGAAACACCAAAAATTCTATTAGAATTATTCTTCTCTCGCAAACTCTAGAGTATTAAATTTTTTCTTCAAAAACAACATACAAGAAGGTATAGTGTACAATTTTGGAATTTACACATTTATTTATTTAATTGTAATTGATTTTTGTGTAGATGTTTGGATCTTAGGATTGTTGATACGAATCTTGATAGTTGTTTAATATTAAACTTTAATGAATGTTGATATTTATTTGTTGGGCTATTGAACTTGAATGAATCTCACTAATTTAGACTTCAAATTTAATTGGAGTGATTTGGGAAATGTGATGGTGGAGAAAAAATAAAATATATTTTTTGAGCTTTCAATTTATTTTTTGATTGTGAGAACAAAGAAAAAGAGAAAATAAATCTATTTTAATACTTTTTGAGTTTTGATTATATATCATTATGTGGGCTTATGTCAATTTTGTTAAGTATTGTTAAAAAGTTCTTTGTTAAGTTTTTTTTTAATTGCAATTCATTATCCACTATATTTGCTTCTTTTGAAACAAAGAATAGCTTGTTATTTTTTGTAATATCATTTTTTATATGTTATTTTGATTGTAGCACTTCTAATTGCTCGTATACGCATAAATATGATAACTTTTGTTATTTTATATATTAATATTATATATAACCCATATATTTATACATTTTAATAACTAATGATCTCGAAAAACTTCCATCCCCTCTTAATCAAATTCCTAGCTCCGCCCTTGTATATCATCACCACGCCTACTAGTTGCATTAGGAACTGAAAATTGTCCACATCTCGAAGGGGATGCATGCAGGTAGTCCTCAAAAAAAATCTTCAATTGCTCTTTTAGGTGGTCAACTTTCTTAGTTGGAGTTAATGGATCAAGTTTCTCGTAGCAAAACTCGGAAAGCACAAACTTATACCGAGGGGCGAGAACAATATCAAATGTGAGTACATATTGTATGACTCCCAATATTTATCAAAACTTCATTTTTACCTCAGTTGCCACTATTCAAACATTTGTATCTGTACGTTTCATCTCCTCACTTATGAGCATTTGTATCTACCAAACATTACGGAAATAAAGATTCGACGTGGGATATCGTTGTCTAGAAAAAAGCTCACTCATATCGTGAGAAGGTTTTAAAAATCTTATAATCTTTTCCGCGCTACTCCACTCCTCAAGCGGCAGACACCAATTATAACTCGGATCAACTAGTTTTAACTGGAAAAATCAAAGTGAATATAAGAGAGCACTATCCAACATCACATACGCTGAATTCCATCTGATGGGCATATCTTGTTTTAGTATTTTAGTTGTTTTAAGACCCAACTACTTGATACACTTCGATGCTTGATACACCCCGCAAATATTGTAATTCTTGTTTCAAAGCCCCTTACATACTTAACACTATCCCTAATTTTTTCAATACATGTATCAATGGTTTTAAGACTTGGTTGTACGATCAAATTCAATATATGGGCACCACATCTTACATGAATAAATACACCACTATAGATTGAAGAACTCAACAAAGAAAGATGGTCACTCAACAAATCAACAACACCATCATTATATCTCACATTGTCTAAAGTAATTGTGAAAATTTCCCTCTCAATACCCCATTCTTGTAAATAACTAATTAATGCCTTGTCAACACTTTGCCCATCATGTGGACGGGGGAGATGCCGAAAAACAAGCACTCTTTTCTGTAATTCCCAACTATTACCAACATAATGTGCAGTAACGGCCATATAACCATTTGATACAAGTGACGACCACAAATCCGAGGTCAAACATATTCCACTAGTAATCGACTCCAAACATCCTTTCATTTTTTCCTTTTGTGTTTGGTAAACTTTTAAAACATCCCCTTTTGCTGTGTTTCATGATACGTAGACAACCTTAGAATTCAAGTAAGAAAAAACCTCCCCAATTCCTTCGTGCTCAAGAAATATAAAGGGATAATTATGTCTAATTATTGCTTTGGCTACCTTTTTCCTAAACACCATCTGATCGAGCTTCTCATTTTGAAACTCGTAATTATAATCTTCACGCAATGGGCGATATTCCTTAATGTGACGTTGCAAATTACTTGTCCCAACTAAACCACTAGCACATACTTGACCGCATTCTTTTGCACTTTGCTATTTCTTTTCCATTCTCAAAAAACTTTTCAAATACTTTCCACACAAATGAAGTACTTTTCTTAGAACTTCTCAAACCAATAGAAGAACTTTCACTTAACTGTTGATCATTCTCCATACTCGAATCTAAATAAAACATATAATTCATGAGTAATTAGTTGTTTCGCACTAATCAACCAATGAATGTAAAAGCTAAAATATAGCTACACATATTTTACAATCCAACATGAAAATGAAATAAAGAATGAAAATCCCACATTATCTACAAGACTACAACAATGTCAACAAATAAATCTTAGCTTCATTCCATTAGCTTATATACAACAAATCCCATATTATCTACATAACTACAACAAAAAAATCTTTACTTCATTCCATCAGCAACAAAAGTTGAAAAGCAAAAATAATGGATTTTTTTCAATTTTTTGAAGATTTTATTTATGCATTTTTCAATTTTCTTATTAAGTATTAACCCACTAGAAGCCTACTCAATTTTTCTTGTTCTTTTTATTTTTTTATTTTTTTTTTACATTTTACCCACTTTTCTTGTTTCTACATTATTGATTAAACAATAGTAAGAGACATTATTGATTATACAACAGTAACAACAAATAAAAAAGTTTTCTTTATCATTAAGAGTTCAACCCCTCAATCTCGGTAGGCTTATGTAAATATTTTTTAAAATTTCTAACAATTATTGTTATTATAAAGAGAAATAAGCCTGACCTATCTTGGTTTTAGGCCTAATTTAGTGATTAAAGTTTGAAAATTTCATGTATTTTCTTGCATTAATGCAATAGGCTAGAAGAAAGAAAAACAAATAAAAAACAAACTCAAAGATTTGGCAGCACATTGCTTCCCCGACGAGTGGTCTCCAGCGTGTTCTTCTTCTTGGGGTGAAGAGAGAGAGAAAATGAAAGATAATAGAGAGAGAAGAGGTGTGTAGAGAGAGAGAGACAGAGATTAGATGTGTAGTTTCTACCTTTTCGGGTAGGTAAGAGAGTGAGTGTATATTTTGGATAGTTTTTTTAGTATTTTAGATCAAATATCCAAACCCATTTTAAATTCATTACAAACCCAATAGGATCCATTTTAAAACATTAGAAATCCAAAAACAATCTCAACCAAATTGAACTCAGAACCAACCCAGCCCATTAAGATTTTTTTAAATCCAACCCAATCCAAAACCGGTTGGGTTGGATTCAACCCATGGGTTGTAGCCCATTTTGACACCCCTACCGAATAAATATTTACAGACTATGGCAAAAACCAATCCAAGGAAGTGATAGATTTAGAGGGTGTTTTGGCTAAACTTATTGTACAAAGTTTATAAGCTGAGCCTAAAGATGTTTATAGAGTTTTTGGTCTTTTTTTTAAAGGATTACATTACATGAATATTATTCACAATTATTGCAATTATCAATCATCAAATATAATTGACAACTATTACAATTATCACAAATAACCAAACTACTATGCAGTAAGCTAAGAACTACTATGAAACTAGAAATATAAAGCCACACGAGTTGGTGGAGAATCGTGCTCAGGACCTTATAGTCTTGGAGACTCAACTTTGTCAATTGAGGTAGGCCTCATCGACAAAATATTTTTAGAGTTTATAAGTTCCTACGTTTTATTCCAACAATAAGTTGTCAAAGTATTTGGATAAAATAAGATCTTGTAGCTCGTAAGATTTTTTTTGAGCTTATAAGTTATGATTTTGTTTGGTAAAAATGAGAGCTTATAAATTATTTTAAATATAATGATGATTAAAATGATAATATAAAATTAATTTCATATAAATTAATATTTTTTGAGATAGCAGGAATGTTATATTAAAAAAAATAAAAATATTTATATCATTTTATCTCTTGGTGTTAAAGACTTTATAAGCTGTTTCAAAATAAAAATTGAAGGAGCTTACTTTTTTTTTTTTTTTGTTGGAGCTTATAACCTCCTTAACAGTTACCAAACAAATTTTAGGAGCTTATATACTCTCAAACATCTTAGCCAAATATACTCTTACTCGATTTGTCCAAACTGCAAATAACCGACAGAAAAAAAAAATCTGAACTTTTGCCGAAGAGTGATCTGAAGAACGGGAAGGGGTGAGTGAGAATAAAGATAAGGAAGAAAAATACTTACCATTTTTAGTTACCCAAATTAAAGAAATTACAACGTTTGGGCCTTCCTCAACTAGCCTTACAGAAATCGGCACCAATTAAGAGTGCTAGCGGTAAAAATCGGAGGAACAGTTTTATGTTATAAATGGGTGCCAAATAAGGTGGGGCAATATTTAGGAGTATTTTTGTTTTTTTTTTTTACTTTTTCCTTTTCTTTTTTTTTCTTTTTTTTCCCTCTTTTTAGTTTCTTCGCTCTCTATTTTTCCAAAGTGGCGTAGCGCTCGAGTAAACTTCTCCATATTTTTTAAAATATTTTAATTAAATTGTACCAATAGTTTATAACAGACGTGAATTATAAGATATAGTTTATAATTTGTTGGAAATTAGTACTTCTTCAGGGCGTGATTTAGGCTACAGGATTAGTCGAGGCAAAGTTGGACTCTCTATCTTTAAGACGAGATTGCCCCGCACTGGTGCTAAAGGAACTTGTCAATCGTCTCCCAAGATACAACGATTAACTTTTCGAAAAAGGAGCACTCCAATTTCCTAGAAACGACGAACTCAAAAGGTATTCAAAACTCACTTTAATGTTTAGGGAGTGAAATGCAAAGGGAGAGAAAATGAATTCGGATGTGAGTGAATGCAAATGACAATACGAGGGGGTATTTATAATATTTGAAGAGTTGTAGTAGAAAAGATAGAAGGTTGCAACTCTTAGGAGACGGCACCGGTTCGGTCAGGCCGAACTAGTTTGGTCGCAGGTTCGGGTGTGGTTCGCATCTACTCAGGTGCGACTAGTTGTTGGCTGCACCAGGGTTCAAACCGTACCCGTCTCTGCACACCGGTTTGCAATTTCAGCTCAATTTGAGTTGATTTCTACCCAATTTCGAACCTAAATTCAATTCAGATCGCATACAAAAAGAATATACTTTGATTGAGCTCGAACCCTAGCCCAGCCTGCCCGCAGTCGCCATGCTGTGTGGGTTCAGTTCGAGCCTACTAACCTATAGGTCTTCTCCCCATTACACATTTGTGAACCCCTAAGGGATCAACCTCTATTTGCAAGTAGCCACTTAAATATAAGACATTCTTGTACTATTCTTCCAATGTAGGACAACCGTATTCCACAACTTAACACTCCATTTTTAGTTTTCACCTAGCTATCTTGTGCATTTAATTTCTCATTCACCCTAAATTGGTTTTCAGTAATTAAATACATTTTCTGTATCTACTCACGACATAAATTACGAATAATCAACGTTTTTTTCAAGACAACAAATGGAGCTTCATCAAATCATTAGCCAAAGTTGGTCACTTTCCAACTTGTATAACCAATTTTCCTAACATAATTTAGGGGGAAAAAATATTAAAAGTTTATTAATATAAGTTTTATATTAAAAAATACCAATTATTATGTAATCAGCCCTTACTCAATTGCAGTATGCAATTATGCATCATGAACTTTTTTTCGGTCAAGATAATTTAAGTGTTGACCTTCCACTCAGATTATACAAATAATGGCATGAAATTTACAAATTGGATCGATTGGGTAGGATTAATTGATCCATTAGACCAATTGTCTTGGGAAAATCTATCAATTGGATCAATTTACTTGGGGAAAATTGATCAATTGTACTACTTGAATTTGGGAAATATCAGTTTTGACTTAATTGATTTGGGATACATCCAATTGACCTCAATTGCATTTGAGGACTTATCTAATTGATTTGATTGAATTTGAGAAAACTTTAAATTGATTCAATTGAATTGGAAAAAATGTTCAATTGACTCAATTGATTTGAGGGAAATGTTCATCTGACTTGATTGAATTGTGAAAAACATCTAATTGATGCAATTAATTGAGGAAACGTCAAATTGACCTAATTAAATTTGGAAAATTGTTCGTTTGACTCAATTGATCAATTTGGCGAAATGTCAAATTGACTAAATTGAATTTGATAAATGTCCAATTAACTCAATTGACTTAGAAAAAAAATATATATTCTGTTGGCTATTAATTAAGTTGGGAAAAAAAAACAAATCAAAGTCTTTATCTCTCTGCATTTATGAGTGCTCTCAGAGGTTGGGATTAATACATATATTCGTACATTATTAATAAAAGGCTTTGGCACTATACTTAATATTTAAGGGCGTTCTCCTGGGCATTATCTTAAGTTCAAAAGCAAATTTGGATTTTCCATATAATATGAGTAGGCTAAACGCCGGGTCTCTCTCTTATCTGATTGACTCAATTAAACTTTAACTGGAAAAATATTGTTCAATTAACTTTTTTTTTAAATAAAAACTAGTACTATTATTAGTAATTAGAAATGTCAACGAATGCCTTTGGGTACACAAAATAACAATAATTCCAATCTATAAGATTTGATATAGAACTAGACTGCTTAGCAATCACATGAGCAACTTTGTTGGCAAATCATTTTACAAAATAAAAATGAAAGTTGCCAATTCCTTACTAATAAAAGGACAATCTTTAATAACCAATCCATAGTTCCGGTAGAGAGATTCTGATGAATGAAAAGCCTGAAACACCAAGAAAGCATCATATTCCAAAACTACATTTCTCGAATCTTACTCTTTGATCCAACCCGAAGGCTTCTCACACACCTAAACGATACTTGAGTGGTTTTTGAACAAACAAGGAAACACGATCTACATCTAACCCCTCCAAAAGCTTGTAAAAATGTTCGGATTAACATACGGCAAACTCACCAATATAATTACCAATGTACTTGGCCACATCGCTTGACATAAAACCGCTGCATACTTGACATAAAACCTACTGGAAGTGGAAGATTCGCAATTCTCCAATCAATTGAAACAAATCCAAAAAATAGAAGCAAAGCTTGTCAATAGACAAGAAAGAAACCAAACTTACCAATTGATTAGGCAAACACTGCTAGAGAGAAAATTAATTGCTCAGGAGAAGCGGTTATTGAAATTGAAAATTAAGTATGAAACCTAGAAACTCTAAATAGTAACAATATGAAAAATTAAGAAGAATTAAGAATCAACGAGCATTTCACTCTCTATTATCTAAAGAAGAACTGAAAGTTGACAGAGAAAGAAAAAATGAAACTCATAGAAGAACTAGAGAAGAAAATCAAAACGAACAAATAGAGAGAGAGAGAGAGAGAGAGAGAGGATTGTTTAATTAACTTAATATAGTAACGATTGAAAATTCTCCCACATTATGAAAGTCAACATTCGTTACAACACTTAACCCACTCGATTCCATCCCTAGAGATTGTTTTTTTCTTTTTTAAAGTTCCTTTGCATCCATCCCTATAGATTGTTGACATCAAGTATTTAAATTATCTTTCGAATTATGTATATTTTATAGGATAATTATGAAAGATTAAATTTATATTAAATTGAGATTAAATTTTAATATTATCTTATTATTATACGTGTATATCTATTGAAAACGATAAACTTCAAGGACATTTAAATTATCATGACGCTCACTTCAACACCTATATAAAGGGATTATAAGTTCCATATAGAAGACATCGAAAAAGAAGGAGAAGACATTGGGAAAAAGAAAGAGACACTCGAAAGAGAATGACAAAACACTCGAAAAAAGAGGAGAATAAGCTATTTGAAAAATCTCTCCCTAAATTCTACAAACTTGAAGGAGAATCATTAAGTATTTCCACAAGTGCTCTTCTAAGTTATACAAATCTTCGGATGCGGTCAACAAGTCTCTGAATTGACTGCGACTTTAGACCCACAAATCTCTAAGATGCGGCTATCAAGCCTCCAAGCCGACTACGATGTCAAATCCACAAATATTCGAGATGCAGTCATGAAGCCTCTGAGCCGATTGTATTCCAAATTCTACAAGTCTCTGACTACAGTCAACATGTTTCTGAGTCAACTGCACGATCAAATCCACAATTTCCAAGGTGCGGTCTCCAAGCCATCAAGCCGACTGCACAAATTTTGCAAATCAAATTCATCAAGTTCCATAAGTCTTTGTGTCTAAGAAAAAGAATTGGTCAAGAGACATTTTTTCTCGCGATCCATTTCAATTCTCCGGCATCCATCCATTCATCAATCCGTCAAATCTCACCCGCTTCTTTTTTTACGCGATAAACACGTTCCTTCAAGCCTTCAAGAAGAAGAATGTGCACGAGTCAAAAATTAGGAGGTGTACTTTGTGATTTAAAAAAAATACAAATAAATCATAGTTGTTTTCTCACAAATTTTTATTTAATTTAATTCCTATTAATTTATTTTTTCCTTGATTTCAGCATATATTATATTTGCGCGAAATTTTCTTGAGAACATGTTTTGGCACGCCCTAGTGGGACCAACTCTTATATAATATTATGATATTTAATATACATTTATATTATGATATTTCTTGATAACATATTTTGCGTGAAAAATATTATGATATTTAATATACATATATATAAATCAATTAAGTATAATTGCACCATTCAATCACTTAACGAATATTATTATATTTAATATATAATTAACCAATTTTCTTGAACTGTATAGTTTAAATTATATTTGAATAATCTATTTCAAATTAAGTTGTGTGTGTGAGAGAGGGGGGGGGGGAGGGGGGGTTAGATGTACAGTTGTAATTTAGTGAACGATTTTAGATGTTAGGTATTGGATGAAATTCTTGCGTGTGATTTTTTAGGGGAATCGGATGTGCCTCTTATTTCGTCATTAGTTATTTTATCAAGTTCGGATACAATTATTAAATTTTATGCAAGTACGTAAGACTTCAAAGGAGAAAAAGAGAAAATACTTTTTGACAATTAATTTTAAATACAATGAAAAATCTTGTAAGGTCAAACCATTGCTCCATCAATTATTTATCAATTTCGCTTTATTACATGACCCCTATGTCTTCTCGAAAACAATTTTTATTCTATCCTTTTTTAATTTTTAAATTTTTAAAATAACCCACTTTTTTAAAACCTTTTAAAAATATCCTAGATTACCTTTTCAAACCTCGATTTTACTGTTCATGTGGGACGGAGTGTTTTCTTAAAAACCCAAATTTTATTCTTCATTTCATTAATTAAAACCCATCCTAAAGTATTTTGGACCATTCTAGTACATTTTACCTAAAACATTTCTTTAAAAATATGTGTAAAATAGAAAAGATGCACAACCATCCTTCTTTACATTGTTTAAAACATAAATTTTTAATTTTTAATTACTTATTACTTTTTCTTAAATTCATCATGTTAAATCAAGTCAAACCCCCCTGTCTAATTGGTATCAAAGCCATAAATATCAATAAAAAATTAAAAATTACAAAAAATGGAATATTTAGCATTATTAAAATTGTCACTCATAAATCTTTTAATAACTAAAGATTTATTTATTTATTTACATGAATTAAATAATAAAGAATTTAGTGATGATTTAAATTTTGAGTTATTATCTTGTGATTTCTCATGTGATGAAACTAATTAGCAGTTACCTTCACCATGAAGAGTCAACTATTTCAACACACTAAAAAGTTCCAAAAGGGTGAAAAGAACTACAAAATTCTGATGTCTTTAGAGAATAACGCCAAGGAATATAAATATGATTGAATAAGAGAACTGTACTATAGAAAGTTAAAGGCTTATAAAAAATGTAGAGCAATAATGATTCTACTTAGCAATGCCTAATTATACATTGCATAGGCTTCGAGTAGAATTGTGTATATATCAAAAAGAGTTGGATTTTATTTTAAGAAAGCCAGCTTAGAATTTGTATTTTGAAAAACAAAATAAAACAAATAAATGAAGGTCTTGATGTTTTAAGTTAAGCATGAAAACAAATAAACATCTTAAACGATGGATACATAGTATAAATCTAATTCTAAGTTTAAATACAATTCTCAAAGAATATAATCGAGAATATGAACACATTAAAACAGAAGAGAATAAAGCAAAAATACAAAGTTGCAAACAAAAGATAAAAGCTACTCAACAAAATGCTCAAATATATTGGAATAGATATAAAAAATACAAATGGATAAAATAAATAAAAATATTGAAGAATTAAATACAGGAATGAATAAAATACTTGAAGCATTATATGTTCTAAGTCAAGAACTTAAAGAATTAAAAACAGAAGTTCAAATCTTAAAGATTTGTAATTCAAACGTTGAAGATTTAATAAAGAATACTTGTCTTAAGAAAAATAAATTCGATAAGAAAATAAAAGAAAGAGAAATTAAAATAAAGCTAATAAAAATTGTTAACGAAACAGTGCATCCAAATTCCTTTGATGCATATATGATTAATGTTGAATTACCTAAAATATTAGCTGAAGAAGAAGCCCTTAAAAAGGAAGAAAGGGTAAAAATACAGCTACCACATCTAATTCACCTAAAGAACAAAATTCTGAATCTGAGACAGATAAAGATGAATGAAATTAATGAATTAATTGATCAATTTGAAAAAATAGATCTTTCTGAAATAGAGAAAGTATTAGTTAACACTAATAATACAACTGGAGGCCCAAGTGGTACAATGAAACCAGAAAATATAGAAACAGAAGAATCAGAAATGAAGCCAATTCCTAAATATAGAAGGCAATATTATGATCATATAAAGAAAAATAAATATCATAAACAATTAGATAAATTCACTCCAGATACTAATTATAGTGAACCTATAAATCATGGAGTATCTAAATTAAATATAGATTGCAAAGAAGATACTAAAAAAGCTATAATTTCATGGGCAAATACGATGAAAGTTTTCTTTTTATATAACGCTGATGATACATGGACATCGAATAGACAAATAGAGTATTTAATTGCTATATTTGATGGTATTGTTTTCAATTAGTGGCAAGGATTAACTGAAAACACTAAAGCTTTGATAAAAACAAATGTACAAAGTAAATTAATAGATCCTACTGATAAAGAAATTGAAATGTCAGTTGCTTATCTTTCTAGCGAATTTCTAGGAGAAAATTGACATGACCCTGATAAAGAAAGTTCTAAAGAAAAAGAAGAAGCAAGAACTAACTTGATAAATCTTAGAATTTATAGTATGAAGAATTTAAAACAATAAACGTGTGAATTTAAAGAATATTATTATACTCAATATTATAGTAATGAAGAACAAAGTATATATCTGAATATGTACTTTTTCTTTGAGAATTTGTCCTTAATGGTGGGAGGTTTGTCACATGATGCACCTTGGACCTTTATGTCAGATAGACAAAAGGTAATAAGCTGACTTTTTTTAAAATTTCATAAGCTATTTTTTTACACTTCATGAGCTATTTTTTTTACACTTTATAAGTTGTTTTTAACACTTCATAATTGATGGCAGGGTTTGGTGGATGCAATTAATGAGCTAGTGCCTCATGCTCATCATAGAAGATATGCAAGGCACATCTTTGCTAATTTCAGGCTCCACTATTCTGGTGCAGCTTTGAAATCTTATTTTTGGGCAGCCTCTAGGGCATATAACATTAGAGATTACAATTTTGCCATGGAAAAAATAAGACAATTCAATGAGTGGTTGTATAACATACCTGCAAATCAGAGGTCTAGGCATGCTTTTGGCACACACATAAAAAAAGATCACATCACAAATAACGTTTTTGAGTCCTTTAATGCTTGGATGGGTGATTTGAGGGGTAAACCCATACTAACTCTTATGGATGGCATAAGGTCTAACATGATGGACTTTATTTAAAGTAGAGCAGCCCTATCAAAAAAAATGGAAATCACCAATAACACCATATGCATTGAATGTGTTGAATAATGTGAAGGAAGAGAGTAGGAAATGTCATTTGCAAGTGGCTGGTTAGGGGATGTATGAAGTGAGGGATAAAAGGAGTCCTTTTGTTGTTGATGTTTTGGTTAGGCCATGTACTTGTGAGGTTTGGGGGTTAATGGGGATTCCCTATAGACATGCTATTACTGCCATTAATTATAGGAGATCCAAATTGAAAGATTTTGTGTGCCAAACATTCTCCACAAACAATTACAAGAAGGCCTACAATAGGATGATACATCCTATTACTGATCAAAGCTTTTGGCCTAAAGACTTGGATGTGTAGCCCACTAATGTAAATCCTCTATTGAGAAAGAGGCTGCCAGGAAAGCCTAAAAAGGCAAGAAGAAGGGAGGCTGGAGAACCTGCCCCTTCAAAGAGATCAAGATCAGTTAGGTGTAAAAAGTGCAATGGCTTTGGTCATAGCAGTAGGACTTGTGAGAAGGTAAATGCATTACTTCACTATTTTTTTTATGTTTTGTATGTATTACTCAATCAATGTTTATTTGTTGTTGTTTTTTCCCTTTTGTAACAAGGGTGATAATGGACAGGCTATTGCATCAACACATTCAATGAAGAGGAATATTAGCTCATCACAACCTTCTGAATCATCCAAGAATAAGAGGCCTAGGCAATCTGACCAAGCAAGAAGGATGCAATCAATGGAGGTATGTTATGTTATTTTTGTTAGTTTATGCCTTAAGATGTTTGTCAATATTGTGCCTTAAAATGTTTGTGATTTTTTTGGCTTTATCTTTTTGGCAGAAAGAGATAATGCCATCATCCCTAACAAGTGTCAGGATTGTTAACTCAGAAGTTCCCACTACTTCCAAAAAATCGAGAAACAAAAGCATTATACCAAGGCCTAAGGGAGGAATGGAAGCAAGAAGAAGTGGAAGGAGTGCATCCTGGGTAGCAAGAAATAGGATTCTCGAACTGGACAAACGGCAAGAAGGGACTTCATCCCAACCTATTTTGGTGCCATCAAATGATCACCGAAGGGAGATAAGGTCCAAGAAACTACATGACAGACCTTCATCTTCAGCCCCTCCACCGGAAGCACAAATCTGAACTTATGGATGATTTTTTTGCAAAATTTGGTTATGGTTGATGTTGTATATAATGGATTTTTTGCAAAATTAAGTAATGAAAGTGTATGTTATGATTTTGAAAAAATTTGGTTGTGGTTGATGTTGTATATTGGACTAAGGTAAATCTTTTGTCAAATGCTTTTGAGCACATTTGATGTTGTAATGCATACTGATAATTATCATGCTTTTGAGTACTATTTATTTTTGTAAAGTTTGTAACTTATGGCGTAATCAAGTATACAAATTTAGCTGGGAAGTTCTCATGCATGCTAAAATTTGAATACAACGGCTATTTTGACAGTATATGAAAAATATTACATTAAACACCCTCACATTTAACATAATTACAATGCAAAACCTCTACCAACAACATTATTTACCAGAACACCCTCAAGGGTAAATCAATCAATTCATATTTGTCCAACTAACTTTCCCGCCTTCAAAAAGGTAATTTCGGTAGTTCATCTTAGCATACAGACGTTGACTTAACAGAAGGTGGAAATTGTAAGACAACCACAAAACATAGGGGGTTATTGGTAAAAACCGATATAAGGAAGTGTTATTTGTAATTTTGTCTAAACTCAAGGGTAGTGAGAGTAATTATCCCTCGTCGTTATTAGTATATTTTAAGAAGAATGATTAATTACAATTAACTAAATTTGATCGGAACCAAGATATCAATTCTGATTATTTTTAAGAATTTTCCGTTTGTCATCCAATGATGGAGTCGTACTCTGTCATCCCTTGTTGTGGAAACCATCCCTAACAAAAAACATAAATAGATAAATAAGGAAAAAATGGGTAGAAATACAGAAAAGTTCTAGTCGCTGCAGTCAAGTGACACCAGTGAAAGTTACAGAACAAAGTTAAAAAAGAGTGGAGGATCAAAAAGGACAAAACAATCTATGTCAAATTTCTGCAGCTTCATTATATGTCACAACCCTTTTGAAGAATCCCTTCTTCTAAAATTAGATTGGGTATCATCTAACATGTGGAAAAACATAAATGACAAATAAGATCCTTTGCCAACTTGATACACAATGTATAGAATTTAAGAACCAGAATACCCGAGCTGTAAGTTTTAAAAAATTACAGATGAGAATTGCCGCAAGTCTATAAGACTCTGTAGGAGATCACGCCTTCATTCGTCTCGACACTTAACTGGTTCATTTTTATGAGTACCAACAGGTAAGATCTTGCTTTATATCCTGCATAGGACACAGCAGATTAAAGCAAACTGAAGTTTGAACTAGTTAATTAACCAAATATTATCTTCCTCAAAAAGAAATCCAGTTGTGAAACCTGTTATTGCATCAACATTGATTCTGAAAGATCTAGCGCATGCTTGCTTCTTCAGTTCACAAATAACGAAAGTGATTAAAATAAGAAAAACAACTTCAGAACGTATTCTCAAACCATATTTTAGAGGCGGCATACCCCAATTTTACTTTCAATTGCATCCATTTGCACCAACGGTTTACAAAATAAGCAGAAATTGTGTCATTGTTGATCGTAAAAAAGTACTAAGCTATTCAGAAATCTTTGTTTTGAGGCAATTTACATAACTGAATAGGAAGTCCATATTATTAAGATTCATGATCGAGAATAGCAGAAGATCAAATCAGATGCAGAGCAAAAAATGCACAAGTGACCGGACAGGCATGCTATAATCATCATGGGCTGGAGTTCATGCCTCCAGTTTATACAAGGGAAAAATTGAAAGCAGTAAAATGATCTTCAAATACGTACCCAATCCCAGCAATTCAATTTCATCTTGTCGGAAGGTGTCTGGCCCTGACTTCTTTGTTCCCATGTGTGAGTTTATCTTTTCAACTGCAACTAACAGATCCTGCATAAAGCACAAGAATTTTCATTGAGAAGAAATAGCTGATACAAGACTCAATAAAAGTTCAAAAGTTCTTTCTCATGAATAATTGTGCTTGGGTTCTTTGTATTGTAAAATCTACTATGTAGCATCTTGTATTATTTTGTTTGTCTTCTTTGCTTTGATGCGGGTAATGAAGAATATTCAGCTCATACATGTCAATGCCACAACCCTTCATTTCATGCTGGTAATGCATGAATTTTCAGCTTCAGATGTTCTAGTCAAAACATTACATATTCTATTCAAAATGTTACATAGTAAGCTTCAAATGAAAACACTAAAAAAAAAGTACCTAAAATGCAAAACATATGAACAATAGAACAAACAAGAATATCATACCTCCCACGACACCAAACCCTTCATATGTTTTGGGAGACTTTCATAATCATCTCTTGAGACTTTCAGAGGATGCCTAGATTCTTTATATTGCTTCGATTCATCTGTTGTTTCCCGTAGATTCATTATAAACAACTGTATGGATCAGTCATATGTTTCATACATCAACTAGACTAAGGTATATTGGTACAAGAATAAACTTCCAAAAATCAATAATTTCCCACCTTCTATCTGAAAATCAGGTTCATCCATCTCAAATTTAGCATCAGCTTCACCACATGCACCATGCACACAAAAGAAAAGTCAGTGTTTTTTTGCAAGGCATTGTTTCAGATGCTATCGCTGAAATACAATCAACTACCTTGGGATGCAATGGTCGCAAGAGAAACATCAGATATACCAAAGTTCTTTAAACTCAAGGAATCATCAAGCCTGCATCATATGTTAAGTATAGAAAACCAAACAATCTATCCCATGAAATATCAGCTACGACAGCATTAGATGCACAAAGCAAGAAGAACAACAGAAGTTGCACGACATATAAATCCTAAAATCGCATTTACGTGCTAGTATATTTCTCTGAGGAAATTAAAAGGATACAAGGGATCCTCTTCCGCGATATCACTACTGTTCAATTCAAATTTGTCACTTTCCAATGAGAAATCATCTGATGCAAAGTCATCTACGACATCATCTTCATCGAAATCAACTAAAAAAACCATAGAGCAAAAGAGTGAAACCCAAATGATGAACAAAGGCCAGGAAGGGCTGGAAACAGAAACGAGTGAACATATATGAAGTAAGGTGAACAAACGTGGGGGAATGTAGTTGGAGGAGGAATGGAGGTGATCCTGGAGAGCAAGAATGTCACTTTGATTGTTCTTCAAGACCTCACTGCAGTGTCCCAACAGCTCCTCGAACGACACTGTGGCAAACGACATGGATTCGAGCATGTTCAAGTCATCTCCAGCAGCAGACACTCTCCGATTAATGCTTTGCACAAAGGTTGTGGACGCAGAATCTGCCATTTTCAGGTTAAGGGAAAATGCATAAGAGATCCAAAATAGAGGAGATTGATAATACTGTGTGATTTCTCTAGTAAATGGTGAAGGTATCAGCCGTACCCAGGGGGATGGGGCGGCGGTCAACCGACTCCTTGAGTGCCAAGCAGCTAGTTTCGAGGTGGTTGCTGAACTTCGCCAAGGTTTTGCAAAATTTTCCAATGGATTCCTCCATAGGTAAGCGGCACTTCACAGTCTAACACCAAAAAAAAAAAAAAAAAAAAAAAAAAAAACCCTCAAGTTTATTCTTGCTAGGCAAAATTACACCATAAAGCACTTTCCAGCTGAAATTCGCACCGCTAAAAATGATTATTTCCGAAATTAAAGGTATGAAACAATCAGTTATTATGCAATCCCTCAATTTTCAATGATAAACCCTTCTCCCCTCATTTCCCCTTCTGTCATAAAAGAATCCCTCCCCTTCATACTCTCAACCAACTTCTTCTTCTCTCTTCAACTGCTGCCCATAGCAAGAAGAATATAGTTTCAAAGCTGGTATCATGTCTCAAGAGATAGTGACAAAGGCTCAAAAATTGATTCATAGCTACATAATCAAAACATAGTTTAAACAGATCATAGTTTTGCACTAAAATCAGACACAAATTAGAATCCTCTTCGGAGAAAAAAAAAAAATTGATTCATAGCTACATAATCAACCACCCAACCTCATTCTGATAAGAAATCGGAAGTTGCTTGAGCCACTAAGGAAGCTTCCATCAGGTGAAAAAAAAAATGAAAAACAGGAAAAAAAGAAAAGAAAAACAAATCCAGCTCGAAATGCACCGTGCACTAAAGATCTAAACAAAAATCTAAATAAATACAGAGAAAAACCTGCTCTTGATGAACTACAAAAGAAATATTTGCAAAATTTAAACGCGGAAAAATAGAAAACACTCACATCAAGGAATCCAATTGCCCTTGTAACTAGCCAGTGTCTCTAATCACAAATCTCTTGTTTCCCAGGAGGAATGGATAGATATTAAATTAAAGGGTGTAAATTGTAATATGATATTTCTGAATTCTGATAGTATTAGTTTTCAAAAATTGCAAATGGCGCCTCGGCGTGTACTGTTTTATTTTCAGATATCATTAAATAAAATATTATAAAGCACATCAAACATCTAGCGCCTGTAGCTCAGCGGATAGAGCGTCTGTTTCCTAAGCAGAAAGTCGTAGGTTCGATCCCTACCTGGCGCGTCTATTAGACGCTCACTTTGATTGTTTTTTACCTTTTTTCCATTTTCCAAATTCTGACTGAGTTTAAATTTTTTGTATTGTATAGTTATTTTGATTCTTTTAGAATTATTTCCTATATTACTCACAAACATTGTCATTTTGACAAAAAATAATTAATTGTAATTTTTTTTTTTGTTACCATTTAAACTAATTTAATAGAATCTTGAATCTTTTTTGCTTCTCACCATTTTCTACAATTGAGTAGCATATTATTTTAAATTTTACTTATTTTTTTTTTGTCATTAATCCACAATTTGAAAAATGGTGAGGTAATATTGTTTTTTTTTTTTTTTTGGCAATTGAATTTTATTTCTTAGTCTATTTGATATTTTTTTTTTTTCGTTAAAGAGATTCTCTATTTAAGTATTCAATATGATGCAATAATATTCAATAACGACCCAAATTGAAGTAGTTTTTGTTGCTCATTTATTCAGAAATCATTAAATTCGTCACTCTTTTTTTATCTTTTTCACTTTTTACTATTAAAGAAGGTCAAAAGCAACAATTTTTTTTTTAAAAAAATAATCTCAGTTTCAAACAAGAAGAAGTTAAGCTAAGGTAAAAAGAATTAAATTAAAAATCCAAAAAAAAATTGTTGATTAAATTAAATTGTGTTGCTATAGATAAAATATTAATCAACTATTTGATGTGTAGATTAAATATTTAAAATATAAGTATAGAAAATGGAAACATCCAAAAAGATAAAATTTAAATAAAAATGATAAAAATAGGACTAGCTAAAACCCCAAAAAGGTGAGGCAAATAAATTAAATATCTTTTTAAAAAGCAATTCACATTAATCATCATCAGTACTATTTTTTTTCTTTTTTTATTTCTTTGTGATAAAAGACGGTTAATTGCAATTAATAATTATACCAAAATTTTTAAACGAATAATATACATTTACTTGTGGGCCTGTTAATTAGGAAAGAAATAGAAAACATAAACTTCCGACTATTAATTTTTTGTCCACGTAACAATACATGTGACAGTAGAATAATAATATGAAAAATACTTTCGAGAGATTGATAATTGGACAATTATTTTTCACTAAAACAATACTTTTGTTCTCTATTGCTTATTTTGTGTTGTCTTTTGTTGGTTTGCTTCTACTATACCATTAAACATAATCGTGGGATTTTCGACGAATTCCACCGAAACCATTAAATTTCAGTGGAAAAATTCTACCGGAGAAATGCTCATTGCTTTGCAATTTTGACGGAATTTCAGCGTTTCTGGCGGATTTCCAACAGACACCATTGGAAATTTAAATTATATTTTCTGTGGAATTTTCCACCAATTTATTTTTTTATTATATTAAATTAATTTTCAACAGAATTTTTAGAAATTTTGCCAAAATTATATGTATTTTTAAATTAAAATATTATCTTATCTATTCTACCTAAGAAAATCTAAATTATATTTTCGGCGGAATTTTTCAACACCAAGCACCACAACCTCACACACACGCCAATTGGGGTTCCTCTTCGCAACTCCATTTCTTATCTTCCTGCTCATGAAATGCTTACTTTGATTATTGCCTAATGTTGCAGGTGGTTGGACAAACGCATTCAGCCTCCAGTGCTTGAATCCAGCTGTTGTTTTCAAAAACATTGCTGAATCTTCTCGGCCTGTGATTCTCACTTCAGGGTAATTATGGTGGTTTTAAGTTATTTCTGCAGAGGTTGTATATTTCTTGTTTACCATTCCATGGCAGGGTTTTTTGGCGTGGGGTTTCTTCTATTTGGATCCTCCTAGGGTTTATCCAAGAATCTATTATTTTCATTTCAGCTTGGTACTGCTCTCAAGTCCTGTATAACCATATCATGTTACTTCATTTGAATGAGAATGATCACACTGAAAACAGAGTTTTTTCTATCTTGTATCTTTGCTCAAATCTTAAATACATACTGCTAGAGTAGTGCCCAACAAGCTAATATATTTTAGCTTGTTAATTACTCTTTGTATCAAACAGTTTATTTGATTAAATAATAAATTGGAAGTTTCACACTTTATGGTCATCTTTATCACATAACATTAATTATATTACTTGTATTTAATATATGTGGTTGAATCTCCATGATCACATTTAAACTATGGGACTTGGCTTCGCATAAAGATGAAAGTCTTGAAACAATTAAGTCACTAAGGCGTGATCAAAATTACTCCAAGTCATTGAGCTTAATAGAGACTGGGGTATCGACTTGACTCACTAAAAGACTTGCATTTATGACATATCTCAAATGCGAGGATGTCTTGTTTCATAGACATCGAGTGTAGTGACACTCGTATACATAAATGGGTACTCATTTGGAAATGAGTTCACTGAGGATCCCACATGGAAACCCCTAAATGAGAATAGAAGAATTAAGAAAGTTTCCAAGCTTATGATGTGTTTTAACTAGTCCTTAGACTTGAGATTTCATAATAGTCTTGTATATGAGCATTTATACTTTGATATAAGTGTTGGCTCCATGGCGAATTTTAGTACTCCTATATTGGGTATAGATCTCCCATATATGGAAACTAGTGAAAGTCAATAAAGGATTCATTGCTCGCCTAATTGAGCAAGTGAGTTTTCCATATATTCTATTGTAATTAATCAACTTAAATCCTTGTGCAAGGTGGAGGACAATGATTAGAAAATGAGTTTTCTAAGTCAATTGTCAAATGGACTACTTGCAAAAAATTATAAGAATTGAGGTTAATAGGATTTCTCAAATCTCATATCCTAAACCTCAATCGGAAAACTAGACAACGAAGGGACCGTATTTGCATAGTAAATCATAAGTAGAAATGTTCGCGCACGTTAATACTTCACCTATTGGTCGTGGGCTTGTTGCAAGACATCGACCACGATGGATGGGGACCATTAATTAGAAAGGGTTCTAATAAAATGGTGATTGATTAAAGAAGTTTAATTAATCATAGACAATTTTATTATCTAAACCATCGCTTTGATTGCAAGCTCGTCACTAATCGATTGGTGAACCTAAGGGGTCACACACAATAGTTGATCAAGCACCTAAGTATATGAATTGATTAATAGTGATTAATCAAATTGAATTGATTAACTAGATCAATTGAATTGAGGGCTAATTCAATTGACCTATCTCATTAAATTGGTGGATAGGCATCAATTTGGGAAATTGATTTGGAAATTAATTGATTGAGAATCAATTAATGAAATTAATTTGAAATTAGAATTCAATTGATTTATGATTTGAAATAAGTTTCTGATTTAGGACTAAATTGAAATTGAATTTTAATTTAAGAACTAAATTGAAATAAGATTTCAATTAAGGACCAAATTGAAATATGATTTTAATTTGGGGATTAAATTAAAATTAAAATTAAATTAATTATGAATTAATTTAATGTTTCAATTTAATTTTAGAATTTTAATTTGATTATAAGACTATGTGATAAATCTTATAGTTAATAAATAAATTCTAGGAATTAAAAATACCAAGAAAATAGAAATACTAAAGGATGGAGAAAGAGAAATTTGAGTCCAAATTGGACTCAAATTGGCCGGCCACTATTGGCTATAAAAGCCAAGGCCAAACCCCACGTGATAGATCATAAAAAGGAATAGTTCTTTGTCGTCTTGTTTTCTTCTCAAGTCCAGCCAATCACCATCTATTTTCTTGGTTAGGTTAATAACTTTAGTTTATTGTTTAATTGATAAACAGTAGATTAAAGTTACCTTACGATATATCCACCCTTTTCATAACCCTATATACTAAAAAGTTAGTATAGAAATTTATATATTTTGTGATTTAAATCCAAGTCTTGCATACGATTTAAATCCGTGGTGCGGTTACTGTGTGGATACACTTGGAGGAAAAACAATTGAATTCCTACAAAAGCGCGAACCGTTCATGATAATTCAGGGACATGAACCGCGTATTTGAATACGCTCTATTTCTTATGACAATAGGAGTGCTAAAAGGTAATCAAATTACTCAACTCATTTAAGCGATTTGGTTATGTAATTTGCATAATAGATCAGCGTCACGATAGTCACGAGACAACATGATTAGGATATAATATGTTATATGTTTTATATAAAATTTTGATATTCCGTTGCGTATTCGTCTCGGAACCTATGTGAAACTAACACATACCAATATATACATACCTGTTGTATCAATGCATAAACATGTATCTGTGTATTTTGTGCGTGTCATGCACTAATTCCAAGCAACAATAGTTTCTCTTATTCTAACAGAACTCTATCGCCACTGAATACTTTCTCATTTGAGCTTGGTATTCAGTTTGCCACTTGCCTAGAAGCTCCACATGTCATAGTCAGATGTTGATTAACAGGTAGAATTTCTGTTTCTTATGCTTGAGTTTGGCTAAATATTGATCTGTTTGTCCAACCTGAGAGCTTGTTCGCCATCTGCCATAGGTATGGGCAGCTTTAATTGCTAATGATCCAGGTAACTATCCATTGAATGCAAGTTACAAGACTGCAGATGAATATGCTTTGCAGGTATTATGCGTCTTCTGACGATAATTGAAGTCAGAAGAATTTCCTCTCTCCGTTTTACATAAAACGTTGCGGCATGGAAAGGACACACTTGGTGCATCATTGGAGGAATTATGCCAGGTTGTTCCTGGTGGGTACCTGGTTTCTTTTCCTAGCTACAAGCTGCTGGATAAAGTAAGCTCTCGATGGCAAGAAACAGGACAATGGTCTCTGCCGGATGCTCAGAAATCCATTTTTGTTGGTAAGGGTTATTTAAATTCCTGCCCAGTAAACACGAGCTATAAAACAGGATATAGTTTGTTGGAGCAAACTGAGAATTAACAAAAAAAGGAATATTGCAGTATATTTTTATTAACTGCAAATGTGCTTAAATACAGCAAAAAGAATAACAGAAATTCCTATATTTCAGCTCAACCATGGAACATGCCTCCATGTTTAACAACTCAGCTAGAAAAATGGAAATAATGACTGAAATACAGTAGAACAAGTCAAAACATAACAGAAAAAGAAAAAATGCAGCAACTAAATTGGAAGTGCAGCTGCTAAGTCAACTTCTTAACACTCCTCCTTGGCTTTGATGCTGCAAACTCCAAGTTTTCCCTTAGAAACTCAAATTTGCTTCTTTCCAAAGGTTTGGTAAAGATGTCTGCAATATTGTCATCAGTTTTGCAATATTTCAGAACAACAGAACCTTCTTTCTGCACATCTCTAAGGAAAAATAATTTGATATTAAAGTGCTTTGTTTTTCCATGAAAAACTGGATTGTCTGAGATAGCTATTGTTGCTTGGTTATCCACAAACACATCTGTGCCTTCATTCTGCTTCAGGTTCAGATCAAATAACACCTTTCTAAGCCATAAAGCTTGATTTGCAGCAGCTGTAGCTGCAATAAACTCTGCCTCCGCAGTTGATTGTGCAACAACTTCTTGTTTTTTACAATACCAAGAGAACATTCCTGACCCCAGATTAAAACAATAACCTGAAGTACTCTTCATATCATCAGAACCACCATGATCACTATCTGAATAGCCCTGCAGAACATGAAACTGACTAGCACCGAACTTGATTCCATGCTTCAATGTTCCTTTCACATATCTTAGAATTCTTTTAGCAGCAGAAAAATGAGTTTCAGTAGCACAATTCATAAATCGAGATAGCAGACTCACAGAATGTAAGATGTCAGGTCTTGTGGCAGTTAAATACATCAAACAACCCACTAGACTTCTGTGAAGAGTTTCATCAACCTTTTTCGCTACATTTTCCTTGCTGAGCTTTACATTTTTACCCATAGGAGTTGTAGCAATCTTGCACTCATCCATTCTAAATTTCTTCAGAATTTCTTTAGCATATTTTGTTTGGCAAATGAACACCTCTTTCTCCTTTTGTTGAACCTCCATTCTAAGAAAATATGCCATTTCCTCCAAGTCAGTCATCTCAAAGGTCTGTTGCATATCTTTCTTGAATTTATTCACAAGTTCCAAATTGCTTCCTGTAACAAGCAAGTCATCCACATACAGGGAAACAACAACAAAATTGATCTCATCACCTTTGATGTAGAGGGTAGCCTCATTGAGACTTTTTTTGAACCCCAGCTGCATCAAATGCTCATCAATTCTGCTATACCAGGCCCTTGGTGCCTGTTTCAGGCCGTATAGTGCTTTTTTGAGCAAATACACATCATCTGCTTGCTCTTTCACAACAAACCCCTCAGGTTGTTCAACGTAGATCTCCTCCTCGAGAAGACCATTTAGAAACGCTGACTTCACGTCTAGCTGGTACGCTTTCCAACCCTTTTGAGCAGCAATAGCCAGCAGCAACCTGATTATTTCAATTCTGGCAACAGGAGCAAATGTGTCAGAAAAATCAACACCAGGGATTTGAGCATAACCTTTCACAACAAGCCTTGCTTTATGCTTGTTTATAGAGCCATCTCCATTCAGCTTTGTTCTAAATACCCACTTTACTCCAATCACTTTTCTGTCATCAGGTCTTTTTACCAGCTGCCATGTTTTATTTTTCTCAATCATACTCAACTCCTCCTCCATTGCAGCTACCCATTTTTTATCTCTTTTTGCCTCCTAAAAATTTTCTGGTTCCAGGACCGCAATATTGCACTTTTGATAGATTTCAGAAAGTGATCTTGTGCCTCTGATAGGTTCATCATCAACCAAATTAGTTTCGGACAGCCCTAGTAACTTAGAATCTTGACTTGGAATTGTACCAGCCTGATCTCCTTTCCAATTCCATTTAGCATCTTCCATAAAATGCACATCTCTGCTTATTAGAATTTTTCTTGTATCAGGTTGAAAAACTCTATAAGCTTTTGAAACTGAACTGTATCCCACAAAGATTCCAGCTTTAGCTTTTCTGTCGAGCTTGTCTCTTTTAATCTGAGGCACATAAGTGAAGCACAAGCAGCCAAACACTTTTAAATTTTTTAAAGAGGGTTTGTAACCATACCAAGCCTCAAAAGGTGTCTTCCCATCAACTGCCTTTGTAGGAAGTCTGTTTAGCATAAACACAGAAGTGTTAGCAGCCTCTGCCCAGTATTCTTTTGGCAACTCCTTTTCATGAAGCAAACACCTGGCCATCTCCATCACTGTACGATTTTTACGTTCACTGACTCCGTTTTGCTAAGGAGTATATGGAGCAGTGAGTTGATGTTCAATTCCAGCCTCTTCACAAAACTCACTAAAAGTTACAGATGTGTACTCCTTCCCATTATCAGACCTCAACATCTGAATTTTGCAGCCACTTTGTGTTTCAATCCATTTCTTGAATTTCCAGAACACACCAGCCACTTCTGATTTGAATCTGAGAAAATATATCCAGCACATTCTGCTATAATCATCAATGAAAAGCAGATAATACTTACTCCCATTAAGTGAAGGAGTTCTATGAGGACCAGCCACATCAGTATGAATCAACTGAAGCTTTTCTGATGCTCTCCAGGTAGCTTTCTTGAAAGGAAGCCTTGATTGCTTTCCATATTGGCAAGCCTTGCATTCTGGCAATTCAGCTTCAAGATTAGGCAAACCTCGAACAAGTTTATTCTTTTGCATATTCACCACTGCTCTATGATGAAAATGACCCAGTCTTTTATGCCACACTTCTGCATTCACTGTTGTTGCTAAGTAGACTGATTGCTTTGCATGTAGAAAATCTAGTGCAAAACTCTTCCCTTTCATGCTCACTTTGAACATATCTTCATCTTTTGAGTTTTTGATTAAGCAATGATTGCTCTCAAAAAACACTTTAAAACCACTTTCAAGAAGCTGACCAACACTCAGCAAATTTTGATTAATGTTAGGTACAAATAACACTTCGTGAATAAACTTTGTACCTGTTGAAGTATCTACTGCAACTGTGCCTATTCCTTTCGCTGCGATATATTCTCCATTACCAATCCTTACTTTGGAAATGAATGACGTATCCAGCTCCTTGAATAGATCCCTGTCAAAGGTCATGTGGTTGGTGCAAGCACTGTCAATGATAGGAGTGTGCATTCGGCCGGTACGGTACGCCAAAAAAGCGTACCGAATACCGAACCGAAATTTTCGGTTCGGTTCGGTTTGTACCGAAATTTTTTTCGGTACGGTACGGTAACCGACCGAAATACCGAATTGTTTTTAAAAAATATTCAAAATGACAAGCTTTAACATAAAATTGAAATATCCATCAATATTAATATAATTCCAACAAATTAAAGACTAACATGAAAGAAAATATTAAATGTTAATCAAATCTACTCCAACATAAAACAAAATATTAAAATCTTCATCAAATTTACTCCAATATAAAACAATCGAAATCCACACAATCAAAATCCAACAACTGAACAAAGTCAAACTCAGCAAAGTCCATCACTACCACCGGAGTCGTCATGATCACTTCACAAGCCAATAATGCTCGATTCCGTACCAACACTTGAGATCATATCTAGAGACATCAAGAAAGGAAATATATTAAAACACCAAATATAAAGACAAGTAATGGACTAGTAATTTACAAAACCCATACCTTGTTCAATTTTTTGAAGGAGTTCATAATCCTCCTCACTAGACTTGATTGGGGTTTGATGGAGCCAATCTTGACAACATATTAAAGCTTGTGCCATCTTCGGTGTTAATGACGCTCTAAAATCATCGATGACACGACCCCCTGTACTAAAAGCCGACTCCGAAGCCACAGTTGACACAGGCATGGCAAGTAAATCATGAGCCATTCTAGAGAGAATGGGAAATCTATGGGCATATATCTTCCACCATTCCATGATATCAAAATTGTCTGTGTCTTTCTCAATACGTTCACCTATATACACATCCACTTCCGACTCCGGTAGACCTCCAATCTCAGACAACATTTGTTGATATTTTTTTCTTTGAGCCCTTATCGCTTTTCTTTCCTTTTCAGCATCAGATGAACATGTTGTGCTCTCACCCGTATTACTTCCACTTGAAGCACGATATGATGTAATAGGATATAGCCTCTTGTACTCTTCAAAAACATCATAAAGAGCATTTTTGACCAAATTTATCATTTGATCTCCAACTACATTCCCATACATATGCTTCAAAACATATTGAACATAATTCAATTTATGTCGAGGATCAAGAACAACAACAACATACAACATCATGTTCATCTTCTCTACATTCCCCCAATATTTATCAAATTTCAATTTCATTTTCTTTGCCATGTCTTCTAAGGCCTTATCACCACTATTAATCCACTCTTTCAACAAGTCATCCACATCACTTATTTCATCTAGAAAAGTGTTGGATGTCACATACAAAGAACCAGAAACTCGAAGAGTGAGCTCATAGAAATGATGCAATACTTTCACCAAATTTTCAACAACAACCCAATCATCTTTTGTTGGCAATCCTATTTCTTCATAAGTTCCCCCAGGAAGAAAATCGGCACGAAAATCTGCATCACACACCTCATACCTCTCAAATACACCTTTAAAAATCACAGCAGTCTCTAGCATAGTAAAAACCGAATTCCATCTAGTTGGAACATCTAGAGATAAAGATTTTTTGCTTTCAACTTTCTCCTCCTCCACATAAGTTTCGAATTTCTTCAATCTAACAGGAGATTGCTTCACATAACGTACTACAGTACGAACCCGCTCAATTGATACATTTTTTTCTTTCAAACCGTCCCTTACAACAAGGTTTACAATATGGGCCACACACCTCATATGTAAAAATTTTCCACCCAAAATTGAAGTACCCCAATTAACAAATCTTCTTCTCAAATAACCAACAGTAGTATCATTTGAAGAAGCATTATCAACCATGATCGTAAAAATTTTATCAATACCCCAATCAAGTAAGCATTTTTCAATCAATTATGAGAAGGGCAAGGAATGAAATTAAGAATTACTTTATGCAATTTCCAATCCTCATCAATAAAATGACCGGTCAAACACATATAGGTTAGTCTTTGATTAGAAGTCCATGTATCGGTGGTCAATGAAATTCTTTGTCCACTATTCTTAAAATAAGTCTTCAACTTATTTTTCTCTTTGAAATACAACTTATAACAATCTCTTGTAATCGTCGTTCTTGATGGCACATGAAATTGTGGACAAGCAATAGCTATGAATTGCCTTAACCCTTCATTCTCAACAAATTTAAATGGCAATTCATCAACAATCAACATACGTGCTAAACTCTTTCTAACAGCTTCATAATCAAACTTCCAATTAGACGACACTTCACTTTGACAATAACTCTGAATATTATGATTATCACCAACATAAGCATTGTCGGGATATTTCTTGCATACCTTCATATGATTATTCATCCCGGATGTGCCATTCTTCACCGATTCAGCGGCATAAGTTCGACCACAGTAGTTACATTTAGATTTTTGTTTCCCATCTTTGTCTGTGAATATAGTAAAGTGATCCCAACATTTAGCACGTCGAGTCATCTCCTTTCGCTTTGGTCGTTTCTCATTTTGTGTTTTAGCTTGCTCTCTTTCCTGAGTTTCCTCTTCAAATGAAATTGGTAAACTCACATTAGCTCCTGAATTTATTGAGAAATCTTCGTTTTCCATCTCTGAAAAAAGATTACATACATATTAACCCCATTAAACAAATAAACAGACATGCCCCTTTAAGAAATATTCTACACAAAATGCCTCAAATAATCTGTAATTTACAAGAGAATCATCATGTAACCCACCAACAAGCAAATAAATATTACTTTTATAACTTGCTCCCTGTTTATATTACCGGCCGAATGGAAACAAAAATTACTATAGCTCCCTTTTTATATTTTTATAATATTAGTCATTAGTATCTAGCTGCCAGAATTTCTTACTTTAAACTTCAAACAATCAAAAACAAAAAAATGGTGTCTTGCTGCTCAAATTTTGGAGTCTGCCAGAAATCATTAGTAAAGTAAGAACTTTATGCTTAACTGCTCACTCGAAATTTCTCCCCGTGCCGCAATGAAATCGTTGTTCTCTTTCCGTCTCGATCGTTTAGGGGTTCTTGGCTTCTTGGCTTCTTGGTGATCTTTGTGAGACTCTCGTTGGTTCTTGGCTACTCACCATCGCGTCGATAATCGATGTGGAGGAGATGATTGATAAGAATGAGAATAAGTGAATAACCCCCAAATCCCTAATTCCTAAATCTATTTTCTAAGAGTTAAGAAAACGTGTTTCTACTCTTTAATTATTGAGAAAACGTGTTATGTTAAAACTTATTAATTATATATATAATATATGTATATATATAATAATATAAATATAAATTTAATATATATAAATATTAATTCGGTATTCGGTTCGGTACGGTATACCGAACCTCAATACCGAAACCGAACCGAATACCGAAATTTAAAAAAAAATTATACCGAATACCGAACCGAAATTTTGGTTCGGTATTCGGTATGTACCGAAATTTCGGTTTCGGTACGGTTCGGCCGGTTTACCGAACTGTGCACACCCCTAGTCAATGAGACATTTGTCACTTGAATGACTTGCTGCAAGACAAGTAGCTACAAATAGTTGCTCCTCTTCATAATCAGCTACTTGAGCAACATTTTTCTGCTGTAGATCATCTTGAGCTACAACCTTGCTCTTGCATATTTTTTGATGATGTCCCATTTTCTGGCACTTCTCACATTTCACATCAGGTCTCCTCCAACATTTCGATGGTGGATGACCCTTTTTGTTGCAGTGCTTACAAGGAGGAAAGTTAGACTTTGATGAATCTGAACTATCCTTCTTGTTTCCTTTATACTTCCCTTTCCCTCCTTGATTTGTTTGCACCTTTGCAGCCAATGCTCCTTCAACAGAACCTTCACTTCTCATAAGCCTTCTCTGTTCTTGAGCCTGCAAAGCATGTATCAATTCTGCCAAGCCAATCTTTGACAGATCCTTAGTATTTTCCAAAGAAGAGATGGTAGCTTCAAATCTTTCCGGGACAGTAACAAGAATTTTTTGAACTATTCTTGTATCAGCAAATTTTTTGAACTATTCTTGTATCAGCAAATTCAGAACCAAATAATCGTACCTTGTTTACGATATTGAGAAGTCTATCTGAATACTCTTTAATAGTTTCAGATTCCTTCATTTTCTGCATCTCAAATCCTCTAACCAGATTCAGCACTTGCATTCCTTTGATCTTCTCATCTCCTTCGTATTCCTTCTTGAGATAGTTCCATATATCAAAGGCTGTTTTCAAGGTCATGATTCTAGTGAAAATTGAAGATGAAACTGCAGCAAACAAGCAGCTTTTGGCCTTGGACTTCCTTGCCTTCTTTTCTTTGAAATTCTTCATTTGAGCCACTGTAGGATTGTCGGTTAGTGGAAGCACTTGGTAATCTTCCTCAACAGCCTCCCAAAGATCATTTGCATCCAGGTAAGCCTCCATTCTGATTGCCCAAACTTGATAATTTTCTCCATTGGACACAGGAGGTGCAATGGCATTGAAAGAAGTTTCTGCACTCCAAGCCTCCATTTTGGTGAATATACACTCAAATTCCTCACAAGTCCCTTAAGAAGAGTGCTCTGATACCAGTTTGTTGGAGCAAACTGAGAATTAACAAAAAAAGGAATATTTCAGTATATTTTTATTAACTGCAAATGTGCTTAAATACAGCAAAAAGAATAACAGAAATTCCTATATTTCGGCTCAACCATGGAACATGCCTCCATGTTTAACAACTCAGCTAGAAAAATGGAAATAATGACTGAAATATAGTAGAACAAGTCAAAACATAACAGAAAAAGAAAAAAATGCAGCAACTAAATTGGAAGTGCAGCTGCTAAGTCAACTTCTTAACATAATTAAGCAACTTTGGTACTGTACTTTGCATGAACCTTTACATGTGGAATGCATCTCATCTCTGCTTTCCTACACACTTTGAAGCATTATTGCTTTATTGATCCTGAATATTACTGATATATCCTTGTTTTTCGATTTAGAACCACAAGGTGGCAGCCAGGATTGTTTAGAGCCTGTTTTAAAGGGTTACTATGATCCAATTCGTATGGGCACAAGACAGGTAAGTCCAAGAAAGATTCAGGGGAACCATTTAGGTCTTAAAAATGGCAATTTGGCAGAATTTACAAAGGACACAAAGAAGGGTGCTGCTGCTTTTTTGGCAGTTTGTCAAGGCAAGGTAATTCGAGGGTGTTGTGCTTTCTTTTTACATAACTTCGAGGTTCTTGATTTGCTTCAGAAAAATATTACGAGTACATTTGATGTCTCTGGTCATGAATTGTCTTTACTGTACCATCCAGAATTTGTTATTATGAGATGCATATGATGTTAGGTGGGTTTTAATTGGGTCTAATTTTATGTAGGTCTTCTCTTATGTCTTTATTATCCGGTGCAGATATAGGTTTGCTTTCCATCGTTAGGATAAAGCAGATAGCAAAAGGAAAGAATAGGCATAATCTTAAATTTATTTAGGTATGATTTGTGATCCAGCGGAAAGATTAAGATTCTTTGTAAAGAGGTGGACTTTTTGATCAGGTTCTTGATAGACTTGGAAATGATCCCTCATAAAACACTGATCTTAAAGTGGACTCTAATCTGCACGGTATTTTGAAGGATATTTGTGCTGGGGTATTCTTACCTCTGGACTCAAGTTCGGTCAAAGTTGAATTAACTTTGTCCTGTCTCTTTGGTGATGAAGAACTTGTTGACCCAGTTCTTGATTTGGAAATGATCACTCATTCAATACTGACCTTAAATTGGACTCTAATCCGTTTGGTGTTTTGAAGGATATTTGTGGTTGATTGTTGTTCTCACATTTGAAGGTGGGTCAAGGATGAATTAACTTTTCCCTCTCTTTGGTGAAAAGAAATTCAGCTCAGGAGACCCAGTAGATAAACTCTTAATATTTGTATCCGATTCCCTTGTAGTGTTTGGACAAATCTATTTATGCAAACATTGCAAATTGCATCGTTGTTATCATTTTTTACATGCTGTAACAAATGATATCCTTATTTGGGTGAGTTTACGAAATTCACTTATTTAAACATTGATGATATCATATTCTTGTCCCATATCAAAAGGAGTTTAGGGACTTGGCAAGTTTATAAGCTATAATCCCTCGCTCACACCTTGCGAGGCACATTTTCATCAAATGACAAAACTCCATTATTTCAAAGTGCGGGACAATACCTCGCAGGGTTGGGCCTCCGTGTTCGACGATAGATTTGGGCATCCTCAACCATAATGTTACGAATATTCTTTTATATGTAGATATGATGTTACTCAACATTATGTTGGAATAAAACTCAAGGCTCCTAAAGAAGATAGATGGTTAAACTATAACAAAAGTTTCCCTTTTGAAGGGCCAATAGTGTAGGATTATTGGGCCACACCGAGTAAGAAACTCTTTATGTTGATCACTCAAGGTTCATATCACAGAAATACAAGTGAACGATAAATTATTATAACAAACCATCAAGTTAGAAATTCGTCCACAAGTGGTGAAATAAATTTATCAATCATTGCTATTGGCTATGGTGTGAAGCTAATATATTTTTTATTCCACCCAATTGGCCATTGTCAAACAAATTTTGAAGACAGCAATATATGCAAGATGTGATATCAGTGTTACCTAGACAAGTTTATTTATGTTCCATAAAAAAGGGCATATGATCTTTGATGGATAATAACATGTAATGGAAGCTTATTTGCAAAGACCTGGTCTAGAAACTTAAAGTTGTTTAATACTTAATAGTTTAGGGCTTGAGTTCAGTTTAAATGTCCTCGTGATAATTGACATGTAATCTTCTAGATGAGTCGCGACAATAAAAATCTGGTTACAATTTTCCCGTCAAATGTAGTCATAGGGAACTAGTGAGGTTCTTTCAGTAAGAAGATACCATTGGGAAACTTTTACTTTTCAAGGCATCTTGGAATTTCTCTTTTCTGACAAATGCACTGCTTGACTTGTTGGGCAGAGGTTCACGCTGAGATTTAATGCTTGCATGAACTTCTCGGACGACAGTGCGCGAGCTGTTTTACCCTTCCACATGTTATTTATGAGCTGGAAAGATTACTTTGCTCAATAAAAATTACCAAGGAATACTACATTTTCTTGAAAGTTAGCTGGTGATTGATCGGAGCCATGTCTAACGGAACCAAAAATGAAATTGGTTTTAAAAATATTTTACATTGATCTCGACATATTAGAAAATTGGTTTTAAAAAGTAGGAGACTGGCCAATTATAGCCGAAAATTTGGTTTAGCTCCATTTGTTATTTGAAAAAATGAATTGGATATTCATATTCTACATAAAGAGTAGATATACAAAATGTATTTAATTGCTTAAAATCATATTCGGATGAATGAGAAATTAAGTACATAATAAAGTTTATTGAAAAAGTCAAATGGATTGCTAGTAAAATGTGCGTTCCCCCATTAAAAAAGAGAGACAAAAATTTCTTCTATTTATGTTTCAAATGGCTAAAAAGGGTTGGGCCCCTTGGGAGTTCATAGGTGTTTATCGGAGAGAGGACCTACAGGCTAGAAGATTCGAACAAAGCCAATGCGCGCACGCCGTTGGCATTGGGCAGGCGACGCTTGGACTAGGGTCCAAGTTCGGGCTCAATCAAAGTATTTTTTTAGTGTAGTCTGAATTGAATTTGGATTTGAAAACGAGTAAAATTCAACTCAAATTGATCTGGAATTGTGAACCACTATGCAGAGATGAGTCCAGAGCACACTCATGTGCAGCTCAACGTTCCCTAGCTTGCGAACCTGCGTGAGCCGTGCCTGAACCTGTGCGGCTTGGTGTGAACAGGCGCGAACCTTTGCCAGACCGGTTCAGTCTGCAAACACCAAGTGTTGCGACTTCTATTTCAACAACCATAACTTTTTTTCTGAACTAGTGTGAACCCCAAGAGTTGCAACTTTTGCTTCAACAACCACAACTTTTTCTCTATTATAAATAGACCCCCAACAGTTGGCATTTCATTTCATTTCATTTCAATCCAAAATTACTTTAGCTTTCTGCATTTTCACTACCAATACATTCCAAGGCATTCATAAGCATTCTATCCTATCGCGAGAGTTCAAAAAACCTTTTTAAGTTTGTTGTTTCTAGAAATTTGGAGTGTTCATATTTCGAGAAAGAGGTTGTTGTATATCTTTGGTGTATCATTGGGACAACACTTGCAGACTCTACTAGGTTGAGATTAGTCTATGATGTCTGCAAGTGTTGTACCTTCATTCGGGATTGAGACCAGCCCATGATGTCTTCTCAACCTTAAGTCTTCCGTAGTGGCAATTTATGTCGATGGTTGCTCAATTTCTCTTCACTCTTTTCAGCCCCAAATCGTGAATTTAGGGTTTGGGGCTATGAGAGGCCAACTTATAATGATAGTGGAGGGATTGTTGTTCATTTTGGCGGAAATGAAGTTTAAATGCCTTTTTACCTTTACTATACAATGGATTGGATGAAATTCCATTCAAAAGTTGCAAGCCCAAATTACGTGGAAAATGGAATATTTCGCTATATTATACTGGGATTCAAAAATTCAATAGATTAAGAGCAATGGTTGGGGGCCAAAGTGCAAACACCCCCAAACTTTGTAGGGTTTGCCGCACTTACCCCGTAATAAAAATAGTTAATATGTATATATAAACACATTTATCAATAAATTTGTAGTTAAGTTCTATTAATAAATTGCCACATAATGTTAGTTCTTCAACTATAAAATTTATACGTGAACTGAAATTAATTTGACAGAGGTTTTGGGGTTTTCCAATTTTCTCATTCCAGTCAAAAAGGGAGTACAATGCTATTTATAGAAAATCTGGTATAAACAACTTTCCAGAAAAAAGAAAAATAACCGCCTAACTACCAAGCTGGAAAAGAACGCAACTATTAACTAACCACTAACTACCAGCTAATTACATAATTAAATGAATTAACTAATTACAACTAATTACAGTTTTATAGCCCCCCCTCAAGGTGGAGCTTGGTGCCAATCAACCAAGCCCAACTTAGATAGCAGCGTATGAAAATGAGGCAGGGAAAGCAGTTTGGTAAAAATGTCTGCCAACTGTGAAGCGGATGGAACATGTGATGTAGTGATGAAGCCTTGCTTGAGCTGCTGGCGAACGACATGACAATCAATGTCAAGATGTTTGGTTCGTTCATGGAAGACGGGGTTGGAGGCAATATGTAAAGCTGCCTGGTTATTGCAGTGTAAGGGAATAGGGAGTTGGACGTGTACGCCGAAATCACGAAGCAAATAAGAGATCCACTGGAGCTCACAAACAGTCGTGGCCATACTCCTATACTCAGCCTCAGCCGTGGATCGTGATACCGTAACTTGTTTCTTGGACTTCCAAGAGATCAAAGATGGACCAAGAAAAATACGGAACCCACTCACTGACCGACGGGTGTCTGCACATGCTGCCCAATCAGCATCACAGTAAGCTTCAAGTTGTAAGGAGTTATCAGAAGGAAAAAACAGACCAAGTGAAGGATTGTGCTTGAGATAGCGAAGCACATGAAGGGCTGCATCCCAATGTTGTTGGCATGGAGAGTTCATAAATTGGCTGAGCTGTTGTGTGGCAAAGGTGAGATTAGGCCTAGTCATATTCAAATAGAGAAGGCGTCCTACAAGACGTCTATACTTATCTGATTCAGATAGAGGAGGACCAGCTTCAGCACTCAATTTGAGACCTTTGGGAAGGGGAGTGGAAGCCGGCTTAGTCCCCAACATGCCTGCATCAGTTAAGATATCGAGAATATACTTCCGTTGATTCAAATAACAACCAGCAATGGAACGTGCTATCTCTATCCCCAAAAAATACTTGGCATAGCCCAAGTCTTTGATGGTAAACTGTTGATGCAAAACTATTTTCACTTTAGAGATAGCTTCTTCGTCTGTCCCAGTGATGAGAACATCATCCACATATACGACCAAGACAAGAAAACACTGAGTGCGAGTCATAGTAAAGAGACAGTGATCATTAGGAGACTGAACAAAACCAAATTGTTGAAGTTTGGTCGTGAACTCCAAGTTCCATTCCCTAGAAGCTTGCTTTAGACCATATAAAGATCGAACAAGTTTACAGACCTGTCCAGGTTTGGCTTTAGTATAGCCCTCAGGTGGTAACATATAGACTTCTTCTTTCAAATATCCATGGAGAAAAGCATTGCTTATGTCTAGTTGGTGGACGGCCCAAGACTTGGCAGTGGCAAGAGCAAAGAGAATCCTCATTGTAACAAGCTTGGCTACTGGGGAAAAACTTTCTGTATAATCAAGACCCTCCACTTGATTATAACCTTTTGCTACTAGCCGTGCTTTATACTTGTCCACTGTCCCATCAGCCAGAAATTTAACCTTGTACACCCATTTTGAGCCAATAGGTCTCTTACCAGGAGGTAAATCCACAATCTCCCATGTATGGTTCCTTTCAAGAGCTGCAAGTTCTATATCCATTGCTTGAATCCATTTGCTATCAGTACAGGCCTGTTTATATGTAGCAGGTTCTTTGATAGCTAAGACGTTAGCCAGGAAAGCAAGATAATGGTCTTGAAAAGAAGATGAAGAAGAAATAAAAGGGTAGGTAGTAAGAGGATAAGCAGAACCTGCATGAACCTGAGACTCAGAGCACTGCTTAGCAGGGAATGGTGAGTGTAAAGCTGTGCTAACATAGTCATTAAGCCATTGAGGTTTCTTTCTAATTCTCCCAACTGGGATGAGAGGTGTGGGTGTGTGAGTTGTGTTGGAAGTGACTAATGGAACAGGAACATCAATCTCCACAGAGGAGGAGGAAGATAATGTGTCACCCATAGATTGATTGGAGACTGGAGTAATATTTGGAGGACTGTGAGGAGTATGCAAGGGTGAATTACCAAAGAGTGAGTGAGCAGGAGTGTCAAAAGGGTCAAGGACATCTTGGACATTGATTGGCAAACTGGGGGCAATGTTAGTACAGGAAGAAGTTTGGAAAGGGAATATATTCTCATGAAATATGACATCCCTGGAAACTAACAATTTATGAGAATGAAGGTCAAAAACTTTGTAAGCCTTTTGTCCAATAGTGTAGCCAAGAAAAATGCATCGAAGAGCTCTACGATAGAATTTGTCTTTCTGTGGGTGGGTGTTTGTGGCATAGCATAGACAACCAAACACTTTTAAGTTGTCATAATCTGGAGGTTTGCTAAATAATACCTCATATGGGGTTTTCCATTGTAGAACATATGTGGGCAGTCTATTAACAATGTGTGTAGCCATTAAAATGGACTCCCCCCAGAATTCTTTTGGTAACTTGGCTTGAAAAAGAAGAGACCTAGCTAACTGGAGGAGGTGTTGGTGTTTTCTTTCCACTCTTCCATTCTGCTGAGGTGTGTAGGGAGTGGATCTTTGATGGACAATCCCAACTGAAGAGAATAGGGATTGACAGGCTTGATTAGTGAACTCTGTTCCATTGTCACTCCTCACTATTTTCACCAAATGACCAAATTGTGTCTGTATCATTTTAAAAAATTGGGAAAGGATGCTAGTCACTTGTGTTTTGTGTCACGACCCGAAAAAATACCCTTTTATTTTATTAAAATATGTTGGACCGAAACGCGTAAAGATAATATTTTCATAGTTGTATAAATAATTACTTTCACATAAAATTCGTACAAAATACAAGAGTTACAATTTTCCAAAAAGAATACAAAATAACTTTATTGTAATAGGCCTCCAAATGCTTCTGCTGCGCCACTCTGATCCGCTATCTCATTTCTTTCTAAAAATAGTCATATTAAGAAGAATCAACACGACGGTTGAGTAGAAATTTCACTTAATCACATAAGGTGCTCGTGTGTATAGTATGTGCACATAGTCATGATATCTCACATAATATTACCTTTTTGAGTCACTTATTAGTGACTCCCTTATGTCTCCCACAGTACAATATTCCAACCGTTCACATCTTTAACCCCAATATTCCATCCGTCCACATCGATTCCATCCGTTCACATCGGTGGCCATATCTCGAGACTATGCCAATTTCCTACGACCCACAACCAATACATGGAGCACTCCGTCCATGCAAGATGGGATTAGGACATGGATGGCGAGAACTGTTTTAAGACCGGCAAGCCCACTGCCGCCCGGCCGAACTCTAGCCCCATCCACACCGAAAACACATTTGGGCCCGGCATGCACAAATAAAGATTTTCACATAAATATATTCTCCCATAATTTCACATAAGGAACATACTTTCATACTTATCACTTTAAATATAAAAGCATACAAATAGCATATTTTGGAATGATACACATACATGCTTTCATATTAATTCTATGAACATAAAATATAAATATAACTAGAAACATACTTTCTAATAACTTGTAGTAGCATAATGAAGCATAATATCATGATAATAAAATGATAAACTAGCACTAGAAATTAACTTATGTAATTAAGGAAATTCCTACCTTAACTAGCCTTCTTGATATAATTATATATATGTGTGTGTGTATAAGAGAATACTCTCTCTCTCAATATATATATATATATGATTGTGTGTGTGTGTGCCGTGGATGTGTGTGTGTTGTAAAAGTGTACCATATATAAATATATATGTATGTACCGTGTGTGTATAGAATGGTGTGAAGTTTGAATTGTGTTTGTGTGTGAATCCGTGAATGTGGGGTGTGTGTGTAAAGAATAGTGTCAAGTGTGTGTGTTGTGTTTGTTAGCAAATCTTCTATTTATAGAGATAGATGAAGACACATTATTAAAAATGAATTATGTCAATTTTTCATAATTAGATTCATCGTACTCATCAATATTTAATAATTGCATACATGCTTAGTAATAAGCCTAAATGTTATTAGGTGTGCTCTAAAATTGATGAATGGAAGTCTAGGTTAATGTAAATAATACAAGTGTTTCAATTTCTAGAAGAGGTATAACAAGTGTAAAAACAATCATTTAATGCTAGGAATTATCAAGAACAATTATTAAGATTATCAAAAATAAATTAGAAAAAATCATATTATATATATATATATATATATCATGTTTCGGATATATATACATATATGATATAGTGTGCTCGTGCTCTATGTACTTAGAACATGCATATATATCTATATTTAAAATATATAATTAAATATTGTTAATCCTATAAAGTGGTTAGGATTAATATGTATTAACTTAGTTCTTAGTGCATAGATATATATACGAACTTATATATATATATATATATAATTTTCGAATATATATAATATACTAAAAATTATGTTTAACAATTAATATAGTAGTATAGTAACAAGTATAAATTCAAAGTATAGATATGAAAATACATAATATATTAGAGAATATTATACATTATTCATAATAAAATCACATATTTGAGATAGAATCACTTATTTCTCATACAAAATAATAATCACATAAAACACTAGATAATTTAATCATATAATTAACTTTTAAAATATGTAGAAATACCGGGTCATTACATCCTCCCCTCCTTAAAAGAATTTCGTCCTCGAAATTCAATTTTGTTTAGTAAAATACTTGAGGGTATTTTTCAAAAAATATGTTTTCACAAAAGAGTTTAGAACCCAAAATATATTTCAATCAAATACGAAATCCAATAGATACACTAGAAGTTTTTAGCAAAAGTCACATATACCAATACCATCTGCCAGGCGTCGGGACTCTAGAGGTGGCTCCTGTGGGCTCAAGAGGCGACTTTCGCACACGTAGCACTTTGCCCCGCAGGCTCAAAACATTCAAGACATAATGCTTGGCCTCAAGGGCTCAAGACTTTCAATACATAACGCTTGGCCTCGTGGGCTCAAGACGTAGCATTTGCTCTACAGGCTCAAGAGGTGGCTCCCGTGTGCATCGCACTTTGCCCCATAGAGCACATAGCTCCCGGTATTCCGGCTGGCAAGCGGCTCTGATACCATTTGTCACGACCCGAAAAAATACCCTTTTATTTTATTAAAATATGTTGGACCGAAACGCGTAAAGATAATATTTTCATAGTTGTATAAATAATTACTTTCACATAAAATTCGTACAAAAATACAAGAGTTACAATTTTCCAAAAAGAATACAAAATAACTTTATTGTAATAGGCCTCCAAATGCTTCTGCTGCGCCACTCTGATCCGCTATCTCATTTCTTTCTAAAAATAGTCATATTAAGAAGAATCAACACGACGGTTGAGTAGAAATTTCACCTAATCACATAAGGTGCTCGTGTGTATAGTATGTGCACATAGTCATGATATCTCACATAATATTACCTTTTTGAGTCACTTATTAGTGACTCCCTTATGTCTCCCACAGTACAATATTCCAACCGTTCACATCTTTAACCCCAATATTCCATCCGTCCACATCGATTCCATCCGTTCACATCGGTGGCCATATCTCGAGACTATGCCAATTTCCTACGACCCACAACCAATACATGGAGCACTCCGTCCATGCAAGATGGGATTAGGACATGGATGGCGAGAACTGTTTTAAGACCGGCAAGCCCACTGCCGCCCGGCCGAACTCTAGCCCCATCCACACCGAAAACACATTTGGGCCCGGCATGCACAAATAAAGATTTTCACATAAATATATTCTCCCATAATTTCACATAAGGAACATACTTTCATACTTATCACTTTAAATATAAAAGCATACAAATAGCATATTTTGGAATGATACACATACATGCTTTCATATTAATTCTATGAACATAAAATATAAATATAACTAGAAACATACTTTCTAATAACTTGTAGTAGCATAATGAAGCATAATATCATGATAATAAAATGATAAACTAGCACTAGAAATTAACTTATGTAATTAAGGAAATTCCTACCTTAACTAGCCTTCTTGATATAATTATATATATGTGTGTGTGTATAAGAGAATACTCTCTCTCTCAATATATATATATATATATATGATTGTGTGTGTGTGCCGTGGATGTGTGTGTTGTAAAAGTGTACCATATATAAATATATATGTATGTACCGTGTGTGTATAGAATGGTGTGAAGTTTGAATTGTGTTTGTGTGTGAATCTGTGAATGTGGGGTGTGTGTGTAAAGAATAGTGTCAAGTGTGTGTGTTGTGTTTGTTAGCAAATCTTCTATTTATAGAGATAGATGAAGACACATTATTAAAAATGAATTATGTCAATTTTTCATAATTAGATTCATCTTACTCATCAATATTTAATAATTGCATACATGCTTAGTAATAAGCCTAAATGTTATTAGGTGTGCTCTAAAATTGATGAATGGAAGTCTAGGTTAATGTAAATAATACAAGTGTTTCAATTTCTAGAAGAGGTATAACAAGTGTAAAAACAATCATTTAATGCTAGGAATTATCAAGAACAATTATTAAGATTATCAAAAATAAATTAGAAAAAATCATATTATATATATATATATATCATGTTTCGGATATATATACATATATGATATAGTGTGCTCGTGCTCTATGTACTTAGAACATGCATATATATCTATATTTAAAATATATAATTAAATATTGTTAATCCTATAAAGTGGTTAGGATTAATATGTATTAACTTAGTTCTTAGTGCATAGATATATATACGAACTTATATATATATATATATATATATAATTTTTGAATATATATAATATACTAAAAATTATGTTTAACAATTAATATAGTAGTATAGTAACAAGTATAAATTCAAAGTATAGATATGAAAATACATAATATATTAGAGAATATTATACATTATTCATAATAAAATCACATATTTGAGATAGAATCACTTATTTCTATTACAAAATAATAATCACATAAAACACTAGATAATTTAATCATATAATTAACTTTTAAAATATGTAGAAATACCGGGTCATTACATTTTGTGTGCCATTAGAAAAGTCCATGTCCCCCTACTATAATCATCTACTATAGTCAAGAAGTAATGTGCTCCACTTAGGGAAGCTTGCTAGTAAGGACCCCATACATCAAGGTGAATCAAATCAAAAATCTTAGTGACTGAGCTAGTACTAGTTGGAAAGGATAATCTTTGCTGCTTAGCAATGGGACACACTTCACAATGTGGCAAAAAATCTGTGATTTTATTATCAATGAATTGCAAATGTGACATGACTACAGGTGAGGCATGAGCCAGTCTTTTATGCCACAGTGACAAGTGCTTCAAAGAATTAGAAACACCTGAAGGATTCAATACACTGGTACAAGCAAGAGGAGTATTTCTTTCTGAAAAAAACTTATCACTGAGAAAGGAGGAATAAAACGATAACAAACTGGAATCAAAGCTTCCTGAATCTATGATGTACAGCTTCTCAACCACCCTTCCAACTGCCAATACCTGTCTGGTCTTAAGGTCCTGCAATAGACAGAAATTGGGATAAAACAGAAATCTGATGGAACCTGCATGTGAAAGCTTACTTACTGACAAGAGATTGTATCTAAAAGAAGGATTATGTAGGGTGTTGGTTAAGAGAATATGTTTTGATAGACGCACATCACCTAGATGATGCACCAATTTGACTGTTCCATCAGGCAAATGAACAGGTGTGACTGAGGTCACAGGTTTAGAGTTAGTGAAGAGAGATTTTTCACAACACATGTGGTTGGTGGCTCCTGTATCAACTATCCATGAACCTTGCTGCAATATTCCAGGAGTACTAAAAGCAAAATGATTCAGCAACGTACCTGCAAAGTCCTCAAAATGAGCCATATTCACCATGGAACCTTCCACTGCGCCCTTTCCTTTAAAGAACTTGTTCATCTCAGCTTGTATAAGATTTTGAATTCTTTGACTCCACTCTCCACTCTCATCTCCTTCTCTTGTCTCACTTTTCCCAGAAGACATCTCCACTACATTCGCCATCGACTTGTAACCATTTTTAGCTCTATTTTCTACCAGCTCTTTGTACCACTCCGGAACTCCATGTATCTTGAAGCAGGTGTCCTTTGTATGTCCTGTGTAGTGACAATTACTACACACCACTTTGGATTTATCAGTCTTCCTATCCTTGGTAAACTTCTTCATATTTCCAGTTTTGTTATAACCTCCAACATCTGTGTGAGAGCCTGTCCTCTTGAAATTTCCAGTGTTAACAAGCATAGCACTGTTGTCTACCAAATCAGTGTAGTTGCCATGCACCTCCCTCTGTTTCTCAACCCTAAGCACCATAGAGTAGGCTTTGTTGATGCTAGGCAACGACTCCATCATCAGAAAAGCATCCACAATATCCTTTGATATTGAATTGAAAATCCATGATTGCACCATGCAATCAACCCTATTCCACGCTTCAAACTCCTCTGAATCTTCATCTGGTCTGGGATATTTCCCAGTGATAAATCCTAGCTTCACCTTTGCTCCTAAGGCTATTCTCATGGATCTACTCCATGTCAAGTAATTGTTGCCATTCAAGGGGGCTGAGACTAGGACCATACCTGGATTATCAGAGGATTGGAGGTGAAGAGGATCCCCGTTGTTGATGTTGAGATGTCTCCCTAATTCTCGATCAAGATCTTCCATGATCTTCTCAAAACTTGATGTAATACTGCTGAATGATGATAATCGAATCCAGTTCTAGTTCTTCTCTATGAATCTTATCTGTGGATCGAATAGCTCTGATACCATGAAATTAATTTAACAGAGGTTTTGGGGTTTTCCAATTTTCTCATTCTAGTCAAAAAGGGAGTACAATGCTATTTATAGAAAATCTGGTATAAACGACTTTCCAGAAAAAAGAAAAATAACCGCCTAAAACTACCAAGCTGGAAAAGAACGCAACTATTAACTAACCACTAACTACCAGCTAATTACATAATTAAATGAATTAACTAATTACAACTAATTACAATTTTACATGAACAAATAAATAATAGATAAATTTCTCATTAGAAAACTAAGTAGCGAAAGGATAATCAATCCCAAAAGCTTCAAATTTATTTTTTAAGAGATTTTTTTAACTTATGATCGTTTTTGTTTTTAAAATTGCATTTAGTGAAGTTATAGTTTTATTTGATTTTTTTGATAATTTTTATATCATATTTTCTATCAAGTAATGACCACACTACAAAATCTTTTTGACTCCACCACTACCTAGAACCAAAAATAACAACTGTGTAGAGAAATTTCATAGTATCTAGAACAGTCCGAATACATGTATGAATTGTCACATGCATGCATTGATGTTAAGGAGCACAATAAGTATTATAGTTATTGTGGGCTGAATTGACAAATAAAAGGTAACAGATGGAATACATAATATGTGGATCACAATATACAGTTAAAGGAGTAATTCATTCGTCAAGGTCTTCCATTGGTGCAGAGTTCCCAAATGAGCTGTCTTACGTTAAGGATGAGAGAGTTAATTCACGTATTTATATAAAGTTATAAAACAAATAAAAAGGTCAAATTTGGTTGGTACCATTGCTCGTTTTGGCAGTAGTTGGTGACGTAAATGTGAACTATTTAATTTAGTTGCACCTATTCTAGTCGAGTTGTTGGACATTTTGTTAGAAAAAATTGGTAATACAAGTTGGTAAGTGATCAATTTTGATCAATAATTTGGTAAAGTTTCATTTGTTGTTTGGTAAAACAAGTTGATTATACGTAATCTACATCACGAGTAGATACAAAAAATGTATTTAATTGTTCGAAATTAATTGGGGTGAATGAAAAAATTAAATGCACAAGATAACTAGGTGAAAGTTAAAAATGGAGTGTTAAGTTGTGGAATGTGATTGTCCACATTAGAAAAATAATAAAAGAATGCCTTATATTTAAATGGCCACTTGCAAATAGGAATTGATCCCTTAGGAGTTCACAAATGTGTAATGGGGAGAGGACATATGGGTTAGTAGGCTCGAACCGAACCCACGCGCGAACCGCTGCCGTCCTGTCGGCTCGGCGTGGCGGGCGGGCGGGTAGGCTTGGGCTCAATAATCCGAATTCAACCACAACTCTTCAAGTATTATAAATACCCCCTGTATTGTCATTTCATTCACACAAAAATCCGAATTCATTTTCTTTCTGCATTTCACTCCATAAACATTCCACTGAATACCTTTTGACTTCGTCGTTTCTTGAGAATTGGAGTGCTCCTTTTTCGAGAAGTTAGTCGTTGTATTTTGGGAGACAATTGCCAATTTCGTTAGCACCAATACGGGGCAATCTCGTTTTAAAGTTAGAGAGTCCAACTCTCATCTCGACTAAGCAAATTGGAAATTTAATATCTTTTATTTTTTTTTTATAACTTTTGTGGCATTTTCCATCGAAATTTTGTTGAAAATTGAAAAAAAAAATTAATTTTTTTCAGGGGAATTTTTTACCATAATTCCACCAAAAATTCAAAAATTAATATTTTAATTTTTTATGTTTAATTTCGGCGGCAGTTTCCTCCAAAAAGAATCTGCCAGAGAAGTCATGTTTTTCTTATAGCGTACGTTGTGATTTGTTTCGATTTCCACTTTGCCAAGCTTCATATATGAGGAGAAGAGAAAGTGCTATCCTTTGGGATCGGTCCAAGAAATTTCATGTTGCTTGATCCTATCTTCTTGTTGGACACACAAATGGAATTTTGGCCTTTTTATGTTTTTGTTGTTGTTTTTCATTTGTAGTAGTTTCATCTTTTGCTTTGGGTCTTACTTTCCTTATCTGCTTTTGTGTTGTTGAATTGTTTATTGAAGTTAGATTTTGGTCATTTGTTCTTAGATATTACAATGATTACAAACAAAGCCCTCGGGAAGGCGACTAATAGAGCCATGACGAGTGAACAGATCCATTTTTCGCACAATGGCTATCTGGACATGATTCATTCTGTTGATTTTTATATCTGTGATGTGGTCAAATCTGTCTTGGCCACGTGCGCGCCTCCTCAGCTCACACGTCGGATCCAGCTCAGCACATGCCGCCATCCTCATGTTGCCACGTGTCAGACCTAGTTCGATCAGGCTCCACGATCTTTTTCTTGACGGCCTTGTTTGGTCAGAGTTCACCACATCTCCTTGACTCGTATGCTCTCCTCGATGACATGACATGATCGATATCGACAACACTTCATCCTCGGAGTCAGTGCCTTGATACCCTCCTCGACAAGGAACGCACCCAACGCGCCCACGGCGCGTCATGGGGAACGCCCATTATCAACAACGGGATTGGGCCAACCTAACTCTGGTCCGGCCCACCTATTTTTTATTATTATTATAAATAGTATGGCGACACTATTCATGAGGTAAGACACTTTTTGATCCACTAATACGCTGATCACTACTCACCATCTACCTGCCCGAATACTGACTTGAGCGTCGGAGGGTCTTCGCCGAAGACACTTCCGGCTAGTCTCACGTGTGCTCCATCCTTGCAGAATAGAACCCGACCAGCATTCAGACACACCTACTCGGATCTACCTGACCGGATTCGGGCACTCATCTTCAGATCGAAGTGACGTGTACTGCGGACCAAATCCGACCACATCATTTTGGCGCTAGAAGGAGGGCCTTTCTATTCGAGCACGTGAGGAAATGGTAAACACACGAAGGACTGGAACAGAGTCAGGGGCCCCACAAACCACCACCCATCCTGGTCCCGAGACTCACACCATCCCACCTCACGCTGTTCCGCAAGTCATCGGGCCAGCACCTACACCTCCCGCTTGGCAGAACCTCGTCGTTCTGACGGCTGATCAGTTTAATACGCTCTTACACGAGATCAGGCGGGTGAACCCAGTCCCCACCCCGGCTGTCACTGCTGAAGACCCTCATCCGATGAGGGAGGAAATTCGCCCCCCGCGAGGTGTTCGGGCAACCGACGCCGAGCGGGATGACGCGCGGGTGCGCGAACGGATCCCCGCAACAAGGGAGGTCCACAGAGAGAGATGGCCCCCGCCTCCTCGACTGGCTGAGGAAGTTGACGAATCCTCTGTGGGGGCATCCTCAGGTCATCCTGCGCGGAGTCACAGAGAACGGTTGGAGGAAATATCCCACCAGGCCACAGAGATCCAGCGGAGGATCGATGAGGTCCGCCGCAGCGAGAGATCCCGTGATGATGTTGGGGAGCTTTCGCATCGGATGGAAGACCTTAACCGGAAGCTCGAGGAGGTATCTCACCGCTCCGGACAGGGATCGGCTCAGCGATACTTTGTGCCTGACGAGACGGACCCACTCAGCGCAGACCTTCAATGACGAGACGGACCCACTCAGAGGGGTCCGAATCTCGACCGACTTGCCCCGATACAATAGAGAAGCGGATCCTAAAGAGCACCTAATACAATTCAAACACGCTATGCGTGTGCACATGATCGACGATGACTTCGCGGCGAAGCTGCTGGTTACGACTTTTCAGGGAGTAGCCTCGCAATAGTATGTCCGCCAAGCCCCAGGTTCGGTCAGAAGCTTCGCCGATTTGGCGATAAAGTTCGTCAATCATTTCCAGACGAAAAGCCTAGCAAAGCTGCCTCCATCCCATTTGCATAAGATTCGGCAAAAGGATGGCGAGTCTCTGAGGGACTTCTTTAACTGATTCAACACCGAGCTGCTCAAGGTCGAGAGCGTCCAGATGGACTTCCTCCTCGACGTAATCATGGGGGCCATCCGAAACCAAGCGTGCTCGGACCACTTGGCCAGGAAGCGCCCCGCCACTATGGAGAAAGTCATGTCCATCGCCCAACAATACATGAATGTCAAGGACATGAGATTTAAAAGGAGGCCAGAGGTCGGGGAAAGGAAAGATCGCCGACGGGACAATGATCTCACCCCATTGGTGATGTCGAGAAAAGAGATTTTTGCCACCATTAACGCCAGCGACCCGACCATATTCCGGAGGCCGAGGAAAGTCCAGGATAAAGACGGAGCACCACCGAGGGGGAACAAATACTGCGCATTTCATAAACAAATAGGTAATCATGACACTGAGGGTTGCTACGCCCTCAAAAGAGAAATACAGCGCCTCATCGACATGGGTCGCCCTGAGATCAAGAAATACGTAAAAAAGAAAGGACTAGGTCACAGGGGCGAGGGTAGCCGCCGGCACAACTCCCCGTCCTCAGTGGACGATGAATACGGATCGCCGAAAAGAGATAGATTTCGGTCTCCTCGGAGAGATTACACGCCTTCGACTCAAGCCGACAAGCAGCCTGCCACACAGGACAACCTCCCAATCAGGGGGATGATCCACACCATTGCGGGAGGCCCTAGTGGAGGAGACACTAAGAGTAGGAGAAGACAGGTGGAGAGGCGCCTCGACCAAGCCCGATACCATATCGAGGAGGGCTACTACCACGAGAGGCTGCATGTCAACACCATATCAGAGGCAGCGACGCCGACGTCGGAGTCACTCGAATTCTCCGACCGTGATCTTATGCACGTCCCGAAGACAGAAGGCCTCGAGGATACACCGAATTACCCAATGGTCATTAATCTGGAGCTACGTATCAGAGGCTCATGAATCTCATGTTCAAGGAAGAGATCGGGAGAACCGTCGAAGTTTATGTCGATGACATGATAGTCCGCAGCGAGCGGGAGTCCGACCATCTCGGGCACCTCGCTCGAACATTTGAGATTCTAAGAAAATATGGCCTAAAACTCAACCCGAACAAGTGCACGTTCGGTGTCCGAGGAGGTAAGTTCCTCGGGTACATTGTCAGCCATAGGGGGATCGAGGCCAACCCCTCGAAGATTCACGCCATCCTCGACATCGAGCCGCCTAGCTCAGTGAAGGAAGTACAGAGGTTAGTAGGGCGCATAATTGCCCTCAATCGGTTCATATCCCGCTCAGCGGACCGGAACCTCCCATTTTTTAAAGCACTAAGGAAGGTGCCGGATTGGAAATGGACGGAGGAATGCTAGCGCACGCTCCTCGAATTAAAAAGATACTTGACCGAGCCCCCTCTGCTGTCGAAACTAGTTCCAGGGAGACCCCTTTATGCCTACCTGGCGGTATCCCCAAATGCTATCAGCTCGATCCTAGTGCACGTGGAGGATCGGGTACACCGCCCGGTGTATTACCTCAGCAAGCTCCTCCAAGGCCCTGAACGGAATTACTTGGCCATCGAGAAGCTCGCTCTCGCTTTGGTCCACTCCGCCCGGAAGTTGAGGCAATACTTTCAGGCTCACACCATCGTGGTCCTGACCAGTGAGCCGCTGAAGCAAGTATTGGCCAAACCCGATATCTCTGGTCGGCTCGTGAAGTGGGCCGTCGAGCTCGGGGAGTTCGATATCCAGTTCCAACCACGGACAGCGATTCATGCCCAGGTCCTGGCGGATTTCTTAGCGGAAGTGGCCCCGAGGGTGGAAACGGAGCCAAAAACACCGTGGACCCTCATGGTCGATGGGTCCTCCACGAACTCAGGTGGGGGAGCCGGGATTTATTTGCGTGATGAGTTGGGCAACGAGCTCGACTTCGCCATTCGCCTAGAATTCCCGGTTTCCAACAACGAAGCCGAGTACGAAGCCCTCGCCGCGGGGATGAAGATTGCCCTGGACAAGGGCGTGGACGAACTTGTTGCCTTGACCGATTCGCAGTTGGTGGCCGAGCAGGTCAATGGCAATTACGATGCTAGGGAAGCATCGATGACGAAGTACCTCGAGGAGGTCAACAAATTGAAGGAAAGATTCGCCAAGTTCTCTCTCGAGCAAATTCCCCGGACAGAAAATGAGAGGGCGGATCAATTGTCGAAGCTAGCCAGCTCGGTGAGAGGGACCAAAGAAAGAAGGATAACCATTTTGAGTTCGCCAACACCTTTGACCGGGTCGGGGACGCAACCGAGCGTGCTCTCCGTCGAGCCCCCGGAGGATTGGATCGCAGAACTAATCGCCTACCTGAAGGATGGAATTCTCCCCAAGGGACCCGTCGAAGCCAAGAGACTCTGACGGCAGGCCTCTCGATACGCCCTCGACGGGCAAGGGCGCCTGTTCAGGAAGAGCTTCGATGGGCCTCCTTGACGATGCCTGAACACAAAGCAGGCCAGGGAGGTTATCGAAGAGATACACCAAGGGTGTTGTGGAAACCATACTGGGCCAAGGTCCTTGGCCAAAAAGGTGTCACGGGCGGGTTTTTTCTGGCCTAATCTCATGCAAGATTGTTTTGACTTCGTCCGAAGATGCCGAGCCTGCCAACTGCACGCCAACCTAATCCACCAGCCTGCCGCTCCGATGGTGAATGTGGAGATATCTTGGCCATTCGACCAATGGGGAATAGACATCCTCGGACCGTTCCCTCAAGCCCCCGGGCAGAGGAAGTTCGTGATTGTTGCCGTCGAGTATTTCACAAAGTGGGCCGAAGCGGAGGCCGTGGCAAAGATCACCGACTCGGTTGTCAAAATCTTCATCTGGAAAAACATCATCTGCCGCTTCGGACTCCCCAGGGTCGTCATTTCTGACAACGGAACCCAGTTCCAAAGTCATCGGGTGAGGGAATGGTGCTCTAGCCTCAAAATCGAGCAGCGTTTCACCTCAGTAGGGAACCCTCAGGCAAACGGCCAAGTTGAAGTCACCAACCGAACGATTCTCCACGGACTCAAGACCGCCTTGGCCGACGCTCAGGGCAATTGGGTCGACGAGCTCCAAGGCGTGCTTTGGGCATACCGGACCACTCCTCGGACTGCAACGGGCGACACCCCGTACGCCTTAGTTTATGGTTCCGACGATGTTATACCTGCCGAAGTGCTGCACCCATCTGCTCGAGTTGCGCACTTCGATGAGATCGCCAACGTCGACGCTCGCCTGACCGAGCTCGACTTCGCCGACGAGAGGAGGTATGCCGCCCTACGAAGGTTGGATAACTTTCGGGCATCAACTGCACGTGCTTACAATCGCCATGTCCATCCCCGGACATTCCAGATCGGGGATTTGGTCACCAAAAAGGTCGAGATTTCTCGCCCTGTGGGAAAGTTGGACCCCAAATGGGAGGGTCCGTTCAAAGTGACCAAGATTTGCAAAAACAACGCCTACCGCCTCGGGGACATGTCGGGGAGGGAACTGCCCCGTCCTTGGAACGCCATGAACCTCAAACGGTTCTATGTATGACTACTTTAGGATTGAGTGCAAATGGTCATACGGGATTTGCCCTCGAAATACTCAGTATCCTCGGAGGATTGTCACTTCTTTCTCTCTGAAAAATCGCATGTTTGTCATCGATCATTTTATGTATCAAGTTTCATTTTCCAAAGTTCAATTTCAAGTTGTTATTCGAGCTTATAGTTGCTTACGCAGATTAAAATCTTTCGACGAGGGACTTTCAAAAATAAAAATAAGAAATCGAACTTTCATTCATAATAATGTTTCGACGAGGTTACTTACGCAGCATATTTCGATAAATTGAACTTTCATTCATAATAATAGAAATTTACATCTGATTCAAAAATAAAATAAGAAATAAAAACAGAATACAAGTCCTCGGGCATATGACCCGACAGAAATCCTACACGGCCTAAGCGCCGTCTATCTCCGTCGCCACCTCCTGGACGGCCGCCTCCATAACTTGATCTTCCCCAGCTCCGGCCACGCCCTCGTTGGACCCTCCGTCGTCCACGACGATGGGATCGTCGGGCTCCACATCAGGTGAGAGAGGCTCCCCCAAGCGTTTATGATCCTCATTGCGGACCTGCCTCTCCACGATGGATATAACTTGGGCGAACTCTGCACCCTCATATGCTGGCAGCTCCTCATCCTCCTCATTGTCCTTCTCCCCGGCATCGTTCAGATCGAGGCCATACCCCTCCATGGGAAAATCTTGCGGGATGACGCCGCGCGCCTTCAGCTGCTTGAAGGCTTTTTCGAATCCGAGGGAGGCATCGTTCGCCCCGCAGAGGATGGTAGCATATTCGAACACCGGTCCTCGAACGAACCGCTTTACAGCTTCTCTCTCCAAGCCGGGGACCGAGGCCATCAATTCGGTCCTCATCGAGCGGCGACCCCTCTCTTCGCCCTACACGAAGGACTCCTTGGCCTTCTTCCTCAGGAGGCTAATTTCTTGCTCCAGAGTGGACTCCCCTATCTTGAAATCCAGCTCGAGCTTCTCGAGCCGCGCCTCCAGCGCCTGGGTCTTCCTTTTCTCCGCCTCAATCTCCCGCTGAGCGACTTGGTTCTTTTGCCGCTCCTCATCCAGGTCCGCCTGGAGGTGGCCTCCTCTAGCCTCTCGCTCGGCTTTGTCACAGCGTGCCCGGCTGACCTCCAGCCGACGAAGGCCATGAAACACCCTTTGTTGGAGAGTGTTCATGTCCTGGGCGATGCTCAGGGCTAGCTCGGCATCGTCGAGTTCAGAGAGGATGACCTGGTCGGGCTTGAAAACGGCATTTCGGAAGCTCCTCATGGCCAATTTTCTGTTCGCCCCTCCGAGGACGCTGTGGTCGGAAAGGTCACCATATTGGGGGCCAAAGCGGGGTTCTGGGGCGTCGGGGTAGTTTAACACCTCCAGTTCTTCCGATGAATAACCGGAGCCATCAGCCGGCCGCTTTCCTTTGGCTGATCTCGGGACGGGCCTCTTCGGGGCGGGCCCAGCATGTCTTGTCGGCGGTGTTGAGTCCGGAACCTTTCTTTTCCGGACAAGAGGCGACTCCTCCGCATCGATGGCAACCGCCCGACGAGGGCCTTGGTCAGTTTGAACTGGTGCCTGTGTCACTCTCCTCGGAGCACTAGTGGCGGCCGCTCTGGCTCGGGCCTCCTCCGGGGGGGGAGATGGCCTCCTCCTTCCACCAGCTACTTTGGAGATCAAGTTCATGCGCCCCATTTCTAATACACTGAGATCTGCAGAAGCGAAAACCAACCGATTAGAAAATAATTGAGCAAAAAGACGACAAGATTCGAGCAAGAACATGCAATAAATATACCAAAAGTAACATGATCGATATCAAGCCTGGCTGGTGAAAGTCCGGCCTTTACTAGAAATTCTTCCTGGGTAAGGAAGATGGGGCTTAATAAGCCCAAGGCCTTCTGGCCGAGCACCCACTCCCTAGTCTAACTGCTCGATCCCAATCCGGCCAGAGAGAGCTTCCTTGCCTCCGGGTTATGCACCCTCCTCACCGGCCATGGATCCTCGGAGTGTATATAACACCACTTCTGTTTCCAATCCGCCCCGTATGACGACGAGGCCGTTTCGGTCAATTTTCTTCTGTTCTTGGCACTCACAAAAAAGCAGTTAAACTCATCGTTCGGAGATGACCTACTCGAATGATTAACTTGATACAGGTCAGAAAAGTTGGCCACGGTTTCGGTGTGCCCGGTGCAGCGACAGAAAATGACGAAGGCGCATATCGAAGCATAGGAATTTGGGGTCAGCTGGATAGGGCTTATATTCAACCGATTCAGGATAGTGGAGATGAAGGTCGGGATCGGAAATCGGAGCCCGTTCTCGAGGTGAGCATAGTGAATAGGAAGGCACCCCTCGGGGGGATCCGTGATGGAATCCTCCCTGCTCGGCCAGATCACTCCGAACGAATCTCGGATATAATGATTCATTACTTTCCCTCTGTCCCGTTCGGTGTTGTTCGCGACGATATTCCCCCAGCTCACCAAGGTTTGGTTGCCCGATATAGCCTTCTTTCTCCCCCGGTGAGGCTCTTGCCCGGATGGGCCCGCCTCTTCGGAAACAGACCTCCATGAGGGGACCATCACATCGGGCACGTCGCCCATCGGAGGAAGTGCCTTTCCCCTCTCCGCCTCCATACGCCGCCTCATCTCCTCTATCCTGCTCGGGCTCTTACCACCCCCTCGGGGCCGACTGGTACTCGCCTCGCCCGGGCAACGAGATGATGCCCCCTCAAAAGAGGCTTCTGCCTCCAAGGAGATTGACAGATTTATATCACTTAGCCCCCCTTCGATTGGGGACTCTACCATCCTATTTTGACTATCCGAGCTATTCATGGATTGACTCATATTTAAGAACTGTTTTGTCTAACGAAAATGAAGAGCAAGAAAGAAACAGTGCGGGAAAAGGGGAGTACCTAGGTTTGACTGGTTGAAAGGAGAATTTTTTTGCTCGAAATGATTCCCGGGTGCTCGGTGCTCTCAGATTATGCTTGGAATGGAACCTCAGCTCGATTGGAAAATGACGCGCCTGTAGCCTCGCCCGGAGCCCCTATTTATAGGGCAGTAAAAATGCTCCTCGGGAAGTCCAACAGACGCCAGTAATTATTACCAACAGTCACATCCCAACGGTCAATTTTCGAAGTTATCGCCAACGCCTGATCGGTCATTCCTGAGCGAAACCGTAGGCGCTATCTCCTCGGATAGTTCCCGGTCTGCCCGTACTACGAGAATCGGTCAAACCAGGAACTGGGGGGGCTAATGATGTGGTCAAATCTGCCTTGGCCACGTGCGCGCCTCCTCAGCTCACACGTCGGATCCAGCTCAGCACATGCCGCCATCCTCATGTTGCCGCGTGTCAGACCTAGTTCGATCAGGCTCCACGATCTTTTTCTTGACGGCCTTGTTTGGTCAGAGTTCACCACATCTCCTTGACTCGTATGCTCTCCTCGATGTCATGACATGATCGATATCGACAACACTTCATCCTCGGAGTCAGTGCCTTGATACCCTCCTCGACAAGGAACGCACCCAACGCGCCCACGGCGCGTCATGAGGAACGCCCATTATCAACAACGGGATTGGGCCAACCTAACTCTGGTCCGGCCCACCTATTTTTTATTATTATTATAAATAGTACGGCGACACTATTCATGAGGTAAGACACTTTTTGATCCACTAATACGCTGATCACTACTCACCATCTACCTGCCCGAATACTGACTTGAACGTCGGAGGGTCTTCGCCGGAGACACTTCCGGCTAGTCTCACGTGTGCTCCATCCTTGCAGAATAGAACCCGACCAGTATTCAGACACACCTACTCGGATCTACCTGACCGGATTCGAACACTCATCTTCAGATCGAAGTGACGTGTACTGCGGACCAAATCCGACCACATCAATCTGGTTGATTGAAAGTCTTGGAGAACTCTTGACCTTCTGTCTTCCATGTCAAAAGATAGTTCAACTTGCATGTGCTCATAACCATGCGAATCATCAGTTTTTCTTCATTGCAATGCTCGCCACAAGTTTCACGTTCATTATTGGTCTTACCTTTGCGCTTGGGGCAATGACGCAGCTAGTGAGGTTCTAATCGAGGCGCGTCTATTGCTGGTTAAAAACTATTATTGGTCTTATGCCATTCATTATTGTTATGTTTTTGTTGCCCTTGCTTAAAGAATTTTTTATGTATCCTTTTTTAAGGCATCAGTCTTTGTCTAATACTAGGGGTGTAAATGAATATACAATATCTGAATTTATATCCTATTAAATTTTTCGATATCCATTTCTGTAGTCGAATCCGACGGATATTCAAAGCCTCATATCCGAATTCAATTTCGACGGATATTTTGCGAATTCGGATATATCCGAATCTGTTTAGTATTTCTGAAAATCTTACAAAATTATGGATATCCGGATATCTGAATATCCATTTCCACTTATAATTATTCAAATATCGGATTAAATATTTGAATCTACTTATCTGAATATCCGAATCTGTTTATATAAATAAAAAAAAAGTCAAATATAATTTATGTAGCTTGTCTAATTGAAATTTTGTATACATATATAAGTATAGGATATGCTCATTAATATACCTAAAATCAATATATTTACTTATATTTTTATTTTGTTGTAGATTATAGAGAGATGAGTCGATTAATTTTTTTCTATCTACTTTACTTATAAAAAGTCATTAGAATATATACTACTATTACTACTACTACTACTACTACTGCAACAACAAATATATACGGATAGTAATAATTTTTAATGTTATTTATCCGATACAGATAACGAACATAATTAAACGAATATATTCATCAGATATACATCCAGAGTTGATATGCAATTACCATATCCGTATCCGTTTATTATTCGGATACTTGTAATCGAATACGGATAATATCTGCTTCATACAGACACGAATAAATATCACATAAACGAATACGAATGCAAACAATAAAAGGATTTTTGGTTACCCATTTACAGCCCTATCTAACACAGTATCATTTAATCAAAAAGACAAAAAAGGAAGTTGGCACCATCAATATATAGATGGAAGTTACAAATCTAGTTCCGTTGCTGCCTAACTGTGCCTGCCATTTTTGCAAGTAGATTGGCAACTTATGGATTCGCAATCATTTACAATATGCAACACTGAACGACACAAATATGTGCAACATTAAACACATGAAATGACAAAGGCGCAAATTTTGTCCTGGTATAACATTCAAGAGGGCTATCATGGTTAGCACAGTCAGAAAATATGGTTCTCACCTATACCAGCTGGCCAAAAAGAAAATGGGGTTGGGGGAGGGGGCGGGGGGGATTTATTACAAAATACCCCTGATGTGTAGCCCGTTTTGCATAAAACCCCTTCTGGTATGAAAACTACAAACACCCCCGTCCCCCACAAAGACATTTGGTTTTTTATTACGAATCCCACATACTATTGGCGGGAATATATAACATGGGACAACAAATTAAGGGATATTTGTAAATTTTCATGCCACAGTAGTTCTGTGAAAAACAGAACTAACCATGAGGGCTGATGAACCCGGAAAAGGAAAAAAAAATAAATAAAAGAGACAACATACACACACAAGAAGTAGCAACATTTACACACGCTGGAAACAATGAGGGTGGCAAAGGCAGTCGATGGCATGAATCAGCTTTCTCCGGGGGCCAACCGCATCTGCACCCATATCTTTTAGCTTTTTCATATTAAGATTAGCCAGCTGAAACTTGTTGACGCTCCTCGTCTGGAGAAACTTCACGAAACGGTTAAGCCCAAGAGAAATTAGCCAATTCTCCAAACCCCCAGCCTTCTTAAGTTTCTTCTCAAGATACGAAGCTCTCATCCTTTGATTTATAAATCCACTACAATCAGGAGCAAAAATCATCATTCCCTTGCTACCCTTTGAGGTGCTGCTACATTTGCCAATAATACCCTGTCGTGGAGAATTGTCTGAAGCAGTCCTATGACACAAACTTGATGGCTTTTGATGGAACATTAATTTGGGCTCAGGAGGGTGCACCATTGTAGGAGGTTGAACAATAATACCCTGTTTGTGAGACGATGACATGGATTTCTCTGTTTCATAAACTGGTTGCTTTGAGGAGTGGGAGTTTATACTTCTCGGGTTTTGTTGTGGGTGGCAATCTCCTACATTAGGTGTTGTGGACTGTGCCTTACTAGGCAGTGGTGGAATCAAAATAGTGATCCTCTGCTTCTTCACCACCATCCAATCTTGTTCATCAGGTGGATCATCAACTTTAGTGGAAACATTATTTTGCTGCTTCTTGCCAGGAGCACGATGGATGTGTCTCTGATTTGGCTTCACCATTCGCTCTACACCGGGAAATGTTGAGCCATGTCAAGGAACAAATTCCAACAACCAAGAAATGGGAACTCATAAAAACAATCAATATTCACGATACAAGAATTTTCTATTATAACGATTGAGTAATTTTTTTGTAAGTTTTCTTTTATAGGGTTGTAGCGACCTTGACTACCCCTCCAATGCCGTTTATCAATAAAGAAAAGATACCATCGGTCATCTCTCCTATACATTTTAAATAACAAAGTTACATTTAAACGTGTATCAATTAAATAGGTAAAGATGAATGCAACATCCCCTTCATATTTGCAACTAAAACATTTCACATTATCTATTCAATCTTACAAGAGAAGGCAAAGTACATGAAAACAAACCAAGCAGGTTAAGAACAGTGACAGCCATGAACACAGTAAGAGAGGTCAATGAAACAACTATGTTACTTTGAACATGAAACTAAAAGAATAAATCCGGAGATGTATTAAACCTTTGTAGGCAAGCTAATTTTGCACAAGAGCTCTAGTTTCTCTTGATCCATCCAAGAAAGGAAGAAGAGGACACCAAGAAAGGAGAAAGAAGGTGGGGGGGGGGGGGGGGGGGGGGGGGGGAGGGGGGGAGGAAAGAGAGAAATGTAATATGCTGATGATGTGTACTGGAACGTCTAGAAAGCACTTGAATGATTATGAACTGCACATATGTGACTCATGGTTCAGACTCTATTTCAACTCTTAAATCTCAAAATAGTAAGGCATGCCCCGTTCCAGCAATTGAGTAAAAAAATCATGACATAGCACAAAAATGATTATGAAAACGAAACGAAGGATTAATTTTTCTACTCCAAAACCAGCCATGCCAAAATGAATGGTTCAGTCTCCCCCCAGGCCACATATATGATTTGTTCCATATGAAAATATCAATAGATCCATGCAGAATGCCCTTAGAAGAGTACCTCGCATTCTACATAAGAACCCACATGAACTAGGAGAAAAGAAAGCTGAACAACAACAGAGAAACTCCTTTAAGCGAACAATCAAGCCAGTCTCAGCGACTTACGTGACTTGCTACTCTTTAATATTCACTACCAGATATTTAACAGTCATCAATAGTTGGTGTCCTTTAGAAACCTCCTATGGTTGGTCACACAAATCACGTACTCTCAACTTCTTCTTCTCTTTTCAACTGTTGTCTAGAGCAAGAAAAATATATCATGCCTCAAGAGAGAGTGACCAAGAACCCTAAAATGATCATAGTTTTGCACTAAAATCAGACCCAAAATAAAATCCTCTTTGGAAAAAAATAATAATAATAAATACACGGGCTCAAAAATTGATTCATAGTTACACAGAATCAACCACCCAACCTCATTCTGATAAGAAACTGGAAGTTGCTCGAGCCCATTGAGTAAAAAGACAAATGGAGAAAGAAAAGAAAAAAGAAACACTCACTCACATCAAGGAATTCAAGTGCCCTTGGAGCTCTAATGGCTGAGTTGCTTCAGCAATCCCTTCGATTCTTCGAATGGACTTTGGAGGAGTTGTTGGCTGATGATTTCCGGCTACAATGTCAATTTATGTTTGGATGTTGTTTGAATTATTGCCTAGGGCCAGGAGGATGGGGATTACAATTCAATTCTGATAGTGTTTAGTTTGAAAAAGTTGCACATGAATTATAGGGCTGTAGACTCATTCAGTTTTAAATAATTGAACGATTACATACCATAAACAAGAAGCGCCTGTAGATCAGCGGATAGAGCGTCTGTTTCCTAAGCAGAGAGTCGTAGGTTCGATCCCTACTTGGCGCGTTTAGAATTCCATATGCTTACTTTGATTCTTTTTTAATCTTTTGTTGATTTTTCAAATGCGCACGTAGTTTAAACCTTTTGTTTTATGTACTTGTTTAGATTTTCTTTTTCTTTTTCATTTTCCAGATTCGGAGTTAGTTTAAATTTTTGGGATGATTGCAATTTTTGTTGTCCTCTACGCTTTACATATTTTTAATTTTATCCTCTTTGTTTCAATTTTATCCTCTTTATTTATAAATTTTTTTATTTTCGTCCTATTTTGGACCAATCTAATTGCTGACAATGATATGGCGATTTTCCTACCCTTTGTGGTGAGGTGGATATCCAATTGATATTCCAATTAATCCTATTAAGAATATTAATTTCTATAATCATTATAATTGTAAAATTTATATATATATATATATAATACAAAAGTTAATTAAAAATAAAAAATAAAAATTTTACATGAAAAACAAATATTTAAATTATACATATATATAATTTTAAAAATTAACTAAAAATAAAAAAATTAAAAAAAATCATCTCCTTCCAAAAAAAAAAAAATTTGATAAATGGAGAGGACAAAATTGATCAAATTGAAATGAAGCAGGCAAAATCACAAATACTTTAAACGTAGAGGATGAAAATCACAATTAACCCTAAATTTTTTGTATTACATACTTATTTTGACTATCTTAAAAATATTTCCCATATTATTACTCATAATGCCACATAAACATTGTTATATTGGCCAAAATTAATTAGTTAGGATTTTTTTGTCTATTTTCCCTTAATTTATAGGCCTATAATCATTTACTAGTTGTAATTGCAATTTTTCTTTTTTTTTTTTTTTTTGGTATCATGCAAGCTAATTTAATAGAATCGCGTATCTTTTTTGCTTCCCACCATTTTCTACAACCAAGTGGCATATTATTTCAAATTACATTTTTGCCATCAATCCACAATTTGAACAATTGTGAGATAAAAAAAATGTATACTTTTCTTTTATTTAATATTGTTTATTGGTCAAATAAGTTTTATCTTCAGTCTATTTAATTTTTTTTTCTTCAAAGAGGTTCACTGATATGATGTAGTAATATTTTATGATAATTATGATAATTATTTTAAAATTATAATAACAACAAAAATTGATATATTTTTGGCTGAACATTTATTCGTCGATCATTAACTTCGTCACTCTTTTTTATCGAGCAAAAGCATTTTGCATTTTGCACCTCTTAAAACACAAATTTTGGCATTTTCCACCTTTAAAAGTAAAAACAAACACATTGCACCCTCAATTTAACACTCTTTGGCAAATTGCATCGTTAAATAATATTTTGATCAATTTCACATCAAAGATACACTTAGATAATGGGTAGCAATATCATAAAATAATTGCTACTTCGAACTTAAAAGGTTGCATTGTACACTGCTTATGCTTACTTTAACTTAATGTTAAATATGATTTTATACTACATTAATTCTTCCAATTTATCAAAGCAAGCAAGTTTTTTGTCCTAGCACTTTACATTCAATGAGAAATGAAAAATAATTATTAAAACAAATTTAGTGCCTAAGCATAGTTTAATTATTAATATTTAGTCTTTTGTTATTTGTTTTATTTATTTTACATAGACATTATAGTTATCACTTAAAATCGAATTTCTTTCTATCAAATTTAAACTTTTGAATAGTGTGTTAAAGAAAAATAAAACTAATTGTTAGTACTAGTAATATTGGCATATTCGATGTGTGTGCATAATAAAAAAGTAATTTAATTTAATGACTTACTAATTTTCTTGGGTAGTATGTATACTATCAAATATTTTTTAGGGAAAATTACATCCACCTCCCCTGAGGTTTGGCGAAATTACATTTTAACCCACGGTTTTTTGTAAATTACAAAAACCCCCCCGAGGTTTATTCCGTCTAACAATTTACCCCAGCCGTTTATGACCGTTAGGGTTCCGTTAGTTTTTGTACGTAAAGTTCCGATAGTACCCTTGACGGGTTTTTTTGTCATATATATAAAATATTTGGGGTTGTATGTTATGTATTATATCTTTGTGGAGTTAAAAGTAATAATATTGAAAAAATTGCTCCGTTTTCCGACAAGTTTTTCGGTGAACTTGAAGCGGGTCTTCAACTTTTTGACGTGGAAAACACATTGGTGAGGTTAATTTGGGGCTAGAGTAGGTTTTATACATTTTTCGTTTATCACTTGTAATTATTACATATCACATGGGGTTATTGTAATATACACAAAAAAATGTGGGTTAAATTGTAATTTCTCCAAACCTCAAGGGAGGTAGATGTAATTTGCCCTATTTAATATCAGCAAAAAATAAAGGGCAAAACGGACTTTTTACACTTTCCATCCATTACTTGTAATTATTACAAACCTCAGGGGGTTTTTTGTAATTTACAAAAAACTGTGGGTTAAAATGTAATTTCGTCAAACCTCAGGGGAGGTGGATGTAATTCTCCCTATTTTTTAATTATTTTTAATAGGTTTATAAAATTAGTAACAAGTACAAAAAATAATATGAAATAAATAAAACTAAGAAAAAAATTATAAATGATTTTTATTAAAAAAAATGATATTAAAGAGTATGGGAGATAAAAGAGGATAGAGATGGAAGAGAAAATAACAAGGGTGTGTAAGAGGAGGGCGGAGAGAGAAAGTAAAAAAAGAAAAAAATTGAAAAAAAAAAATAATAATCTGACTAAAAGTAGTTACTATAGAGTGTTGCCCCTCTATCTTAGAGTATAGATAGTTAAAAGGTCATGAAAAAATTTCTTATAACATAGTTGGGTCCTTGTTCAACTCATGCACTGATAATAAAAGAATTCCAACCAAGTTGTTGGGTTTCTGCCATTGAGTCTCGCTGGAGGATCTTTAAATTTAACTTGTATGGTATGTATCCTCTAGTTATTGCTCTCCTTGTTCACTCTCCTAATGGTTAACGTATACTATAGAGCATTTGGATGTAAATGTCCACGGGAACAAATAGCTAGGAATTCTTTGCTTGGTGGAACAATGCTAATAAAGTGTTTCTAGTTGAACGCAACAGACCTAGTTTATCAAAAGTTAAATCTATCTATGTATATTATAAAAGTGCGAATAATTCATCCGTATTTTACATTTTTTTTACTTTTTTTTTCAGAGGACTAAACTAACCTTAAAAATAATTTTTATAAATGGTCTTTTGGTATAAGTAAACCTTAGATTTTTGATGGAATAATAAACAAGTCAAATACCTAAATTATGAGTAAAGAATTAAACTTTAATTGGACTCTAAATTTGAAAGACTTGAGAATTGTAATTTTAATTTTAAAATTTGTGTTCTAATTTTAATATGTGTACAATAATAAAAACAGACTAAATTTTAAAAGCAAGCCTTAGATTTTTAAAGGAATACTAAACAAATAAAATTCCTAAATTATGAGTAAAAAAGTCAGACTTCTAATTGGACTCTAAATTTGAAAGACTTGAGAATTTTAATTTTAATTTTAATTTGAGTTTTGATTTTAATACGTGTACAATAATACAAAATAATTTTTATTAATGGTCTTTTTGGAAATTTTAAAAGCAAACCTTAGATTTTTAATGGAACACTAAACAAATTCAAAGCCAAAATTATGAATAAAAAATTAGATTTCTAATTAAACTCTAAACTTGAAAGACTCAAGAATTGTAATTTTGATTGGACTCTATATGTTTAATCCACCGAACAAGAAATCATGTTTATTATAATACCGGTTCTTATTTTAAATATGTGTTCCGAAAAAAAATACCGCAAAACTTTATACTCCTAAAAATAGGTATTGAAAATTATTTGTTTCTAGATGTTAGATATTTTGTGTATGATGCTTGGTAATAGTTCTTTTAAGTGAGTTAACGATGTCGTTGAATTTCTGTTGTTCAATTAAGTTGTGGACCAGGGCTTAGTGCAGAAGCGTTGACTGAGCGCGAGCACCATTGAATTGACTTGAATTTATAATTCAATTAGATTTATATTATTTGGGTTGGAGGAGGAATTTGGTAAGAAACTTTGATGAATTAGAACATAAATTGACCATAGAATAAGTTGACTTCAGATATACAAATTATGTGATATATTAATAGGTCCAGTGCAATTTAAGAGCTCGTTTGAATAGGTTTTTTTTTTTTCCGAAAAGAAGTACTTTTTCTTTTTTTTTTTTTGAAAAAAACACTGCAAAAAAATTGTGTTTGGATGAGTTTTAAAAAAAGCAGAAGCTAGAAAAAAAGTCAAAAGGACTTTTTTTTAAAAAGCTACCTCAGAGTAGTCAAATAAAAATATCTTTTAAATTACTTTTAATTACTATATCCAAAAGCAAAACTGTTTGGCTTAAAAAAAAACCTTTACTATAAAAAGCATCATTTGATAAGCACTTTTTTTGTAAGCCCATCGAACCAGGCCTAAAAATGATTAATTGATTTTTTTTCTTCAAATAATCTTACTTAAGAAATATCCAATAATTTATAAGAGACGTAGCTGCTTACTAGGCACAGAGACTTCTGAAACTACTATATATACTTGCAAAATGTATTTTTCCATATACACTTCACCACTTATTTCACATAAAATTGAACAAAATTCTGTACCATGTTCTAGTTTCTCGGCAAAACAGTTTGAAAATTCATTAAGAAACTTATAAGAGTATCAATTCATTAGCAGAATTTCATACCCGCACACTACTAGAAAAAATAGTCTTAGCCACGGATTTAGGAAAAAATCCACGGCTAAATAAAATAGCCACACAATATGGTGATGCATCAATAAGCTTCGGCATTGACTAACTTAGGTAGTATTAATATCATATTGATGGTAATTTTTTTTGATAGATAATATTGATGGTAATTTACAACTACAACTTTTTACTCAAAGCATAATATTATTGATGTAATGTATTCAGATGCCTCCCCAAAGAGAAAATTAGACATAATGAAAAAGAAATATGCTAGCCTAATTATAGTGGAGGTGCAAGAATACATTGAAAAAGTCAAGGAACACAAGAAAACAAGGAATACGATTAAGCCAATAGTTGAAAGGAAGAGCACACGACACCAAAACTCGAATTAGGAAGAAAAGAAAAAATATACTCAACATGTTAGTGAATTGCGAAAGCAAAGGAAGAGCATGCCATCCTCATCAATTGCAAAATTGAATACAATAGAACTAGTTTTCAAAAGTTGAAAAAAACAAAATACAAAACTCACTTGGCTTCTTAGAGCTCAAATGATTCCATATGAATGGAGAGGTTAGTCAAATAGACCTTCACAATAGGAATCAATGTTTTCCTTTTCAAAATCTAAATATAAATGAATATATTTAATTTGTTCTTTTATTCTTCCCCTTTTAGGTTCAATTTATTATGATCAAGTATGCCCAAAAGCGCATGATCTAAAAAAGTACTGAATTGCATTCATTGTGGTGCTGTGAGATTTGAACACGAGCCTCCAACTTTTGCTGCGAATAATGGAAAGACAAAACTTGCACTTATACAAAACCCTAATGAATTATATGAGTTATTTACTTCTAAGTTAGAAGAAGCCTTAAAATTTTGTAGCAACATCCGTGCATGCAATTCTATATTCTCTTTTACTTCATTTGGTGTGAAAATAGATAAAGAGCTAGCATCTGCAACATGAGGATTTATACCTTCCAATCACAAGGGATGGTCTATCACGATCTTCCGGGGTTACTACCAAATGAAAGTGGTCCTAGTTATTTCCAGTTATATTTGTTGAAACTAAAAAAAAAAGATTGAGAAGAGAATGAAAATACTAGAAAATTTGACTTTATCTGAAACTGCAATAAAGCAACTCATGAAGATTCTAGAAGGAAACCATATGCAAAGGTTAAATTACATAAAAGCTCAACTATGACATTTCACTAGATTTATGACAATTCATTAGAATTACTAAAAATTTTCACCAATTCTTATTTTTTATTTAATTTTAGTCATCAACAAACAAAGTGGTAAAAAAGTCTATTTCAGAGAATACAGTTGTTATTATTGAAGAAAAATAAATCTTTCCTTTTTCACCATCATATTCGCCCCCCCCCCCCCCCGCCATTTTATTCTCCATTAATTGTAATTGATTTAAATTTATTTTCTTCCTTGTTTATTTTATTCTCCTTTAATTTTAATTGATGCATATTAATTTGTTTTCCTTTTATTAAACTCCTCTTGTTATATAAATACGTTGTCAAAGTGAATAATGAAAAGCGTTCATTTCACAATATCAATTGTTGTGCCTCTTTATGTTATCCAGAGCCAGTAAGCTCCAGCAAGGGGCTTAATTTCATCTATTCCCTCGAGTTTTTTTTTTTCAAAGTAACCATGACATTTGATAGCTCTTCCACTACAAAAAAAACCACACCCACAACAAAAACCACCCTAGTATTCGGATCTGTTATCACCATAAATCCCGGCACCTAACTACCCATCAAACTTACAGGCAACAACAATTTTCTCACATGGAAAGCTCAACTCAAGCTTCTCCTTCTTGGTTGTGACTTACTGTCATACATTGAAGGTACCATTCCTTGCCCAACCACAACAGATCCACAAATCACTTTTGGCATCACCAAGACAGGCTCATTCGCCATGCTATTGTGGCCTCAATTGATGCCACAATTACCCTACTTGTCGCATTGTCCAAAAACTCATTTGAAGCGTGGACTCGACTTGAGACTTCATATGCCAACAAGTCTGAGTCTCGTGTTTATAGTCTCCAAGAGACTCTTAACCATTTCTCTAAAGGTTCTAACTCCATTGCCCAGTATCTCCATGAGATATGGTCCATCGCAGATGAACTAACGATCTCTGGTCATCCCATGAGGCTGGAAGATCTCGTTATGAAAATTCCCACTGGATTGGGACTTGAACATGATCCAATCAGTGTGGCTATTTGAACTAGGGATTCTCCAATCTCTTTTGAAAAATTTCATGACAAATTCCCTAGTCTTGAAATTTTTCTTCACCATCAAAGTTCCAAACGAGAGCAGATTATTGCTCAGTTCACTCAACGAAGCAACCAAGGCAGCCGTAAATTTCACCAGCATAGCAGTAATCGGCGTCCTTATCCGCAATCAGGTTCTATGACCATATACCGCATGGAAGTTTTCCACCAAATAGCAACAATTGGCATCCCTCAAGATCTTCCAGTACCAACGGATAGTTTAACAAATCCAATGTCCAATGCCAATTATGTGATAAACCTAGTTACGTTGCCCAAAATTGTAGGTCCATCACGCACATTGCTCCAGATGCTCAAGCTAATTTTATATCCAAGTGGCCTAATCCTCAAGCAAACTGGATCATGGATACCGGTGCCTCTCCACCACATCACCTCTGAAACCCAAAATCTTCAAACCTACATTGAGTACACTGGCACCGATGATGTCTTTATTAGTAATGGTAGTGGTATTAAAATCACCCACACGGATGATACTACACTCTCCGCTAAATCTCATAATTTTACTCTAAAAAAATGCTTTGTGTGCCCTACCTATTTATAAAAATCTTATCTTTGTTCTTCAATTCTATTCACAAAATATTGCATCTGTTAAAAGCTCTCCCTCTTATTTTGTTGTGAATGATTTGAGAACGAGGAAGCCTCTAGCTCAAGCCCGAATAGAAGTCAACTCTACGAATGGACTGGTTACAATCCTCCAATTGCTGCCTATGTCCCAAATAAAGGTACACGCCTTCCTTTCACTCTTTGGTATTCTCGTTTGGGTCACCCCAACACTAGGACTCTGCAGTATCTTATTTTCAAATTTAGTTTACCATGCATTTCAACTTCCAAACCTAGTTGTAATTCTTGTCTTTGTAATAAAAGTTATCGATTACCTTTTTATGTCTCTTCTTTGAAAAGTACTAGACCTTTATTTATGTTTGGGGACCATCTCCTGTTACATCTTTTGAAGGATATCGATTTTGTGCTATATTTGTTGAGCATTTCACCAAATGTACATGGTTATTTCCTTTGAAAAAGAATTCAGATGTGCCATCCACTTTTATTTCTTTTAAATCACTTGTTGAAAAATTATTTAACTCACAAATTCGTACTGTTTATTCAGATGGCGATGGGGAGTATGAGAGGTTAACCAAGTACCTGAACAACATGGGCATTCAACACCTCTTATCTCCACTATACGCCCCTCAGGAGTAAGTAGTGCCAGAAGAAGGCATCGACATATCATGGAAACAACCCTAACATTACTTCATCAAGTCTCCATGCTATTTAACGTATGGTCCTATGCCTGCCAAACCGTGGTTTACTTGATTAACCATATGACCACCCCTATCCTCCAGAATTTATCACCTTTTTAAGCCTTATTCCATCAGGAACCAAATTACCACTCTCTTCATCCCTTTGGCTGCTTATGCTACCCATGGCTTCACCCATATACCCCTCACAAACTAGCACCAGAATCCACGCTATGTGTGTTTTAGGACATTTAGTCAAGCATCATTGCTACAAATGCCATGGTCCTAAGGTAAATCATATATTTTTTCATCTCGCCATGTTATCTTTGATGAGTCCGATTTTCCTTATGAAAGACTCCGTCTTAATCAACCCGAGTTAAAAGATGTGAATTATTCTCAATGGCTAGATTTTCTTCCTTCTACCACCCGCCACCCCCACTAGCCTTAGCCCATACTGATCTCTATCTTACCACTGACAATCCCATGCCACAAATTAACTTCTGTTGGATAGAAATGCTTTGAACAAGTACAATCCCCATCCCATCTGCCTCTCCACCATCACCTACTTCATCTTCTCCATTTGCTCCCGTCCATTTGGAACCACATTCTCAGACGGCCTTGAGCAAGGACGCTTCTGCCTCTCCTTTACAGCAGGTAAGTACCACTCCATCTTCTAATCCTTGTTTACCAACACCTCCACTTGCACCATCTCTCCCCGTTATTAGCTCTCAGAATAAAATTTTTAAACCAAAGAAACCCACTCACTATTTTGCCTTAGTTGTTTCTACAACTAACTAGGTTATTCCTATGTTTTATAGGTAGGCCATAAAAATAAAAGTTGGCGAAATGCCATGCAAGATGAAATTTCAGCAATGGTGAAAAATGGCACTTGGACGCTTGTCCCTTCTTTTGCTTCTCAGAACATAGTGGGGTGTAAATGGGTCTACCAAGTCAAATACAATCTTCATGGTTCTCTTGATCGTACAAAACTTGCCTTGTTGCCAAAGGCTTTAATTAATGAATTGGTATTGATTTTATTTAGACATTCAGCCCTGTGGTTAAACTTGAAATAGTTCGGATTCTCTTAACTCTTGCCATACTTCACAAGTGGCAACTCTACTCGTTAGATGTGAACAATGCCTTCCTTCAAGGCATCCTTGAAGAAGAAGCTTACATAAGTCAACCACCAAGCTATATTGATCCTAAGCATTCATCTTATGTTTGTAGGCTTAGCAAAGCAATCTACGGTCCTCATCAAGTACCAAGAGCATGGTACAATGAATTTCAAAACTTTCTTCTATCGTATAGCTTTGTTAATTCAGCCTCTAATGCTTCCTTATTTATACTTCGTGACCAGCAATTTGTAGTTTATTTACTTATATATGTTGATGACATTATTTTCACCAGTTCCTCTAACATAGCCATACTACAAGTAAATGCGGCTTTATCATCTCGATTTTCTCTTAAGGACCTTTCACCATTGACGTATTTTATTGGAATTGAAGTCTGTCATTTGCTCTTTCCAAGAAAGTACATCTCTAATCTTCTTCAAAAGTTCAAAATGATGGATGCAAAAGGGAGTATCTTCTCCTATGTCTAGTTCTATAGTTCTTAAACTTGATGATGCCTCCGGTCCCACTAATCCAAAGGAGTATTGCCAACTTATTGGAGCTCTTCAATACTTGTCGTTTACACTACCGGACATTGCTTTTGCAGTGAATCAACTTTCTCAATTTATGCACCAGTCGTCCAACTCTCAGTGGCAGGCTGCAAAGTGAGTTCTTCGATACCTCAAGTCCATTTATCATCTTGCTCTTCGAATACAACCAATTACTTCTTTGAAATTTATTGGGTTCTCTTATTCAGATTGGGCTGGCGATCTCGATGACAAACCTCCACTGGGGCTTACATATTATTTCTTGGTGGTTGTCCTATAAGCTGGTCATCTAAGAAACAACACATTGTTGCTAGGTTTTCAATAGAAGCCGAGTACAAAGAAATTGCTAATTCTGTCATAAAATAAATTGGGTTGCTCACCTTCTCTATGAGTTACATTATTCTCCTCATGATGTCCTGTAATTAACTATGATAATCTTGGAGCTACTTTGATCAAAACCCAGTTTTTCACAACTATATGAAACATGTTATAGTTGATTATCAATTTGGTTGGCAACAAGTCCAGTCCAACCCCTTTATTGTTCGTCATGTCCATACAGTTGATCAACTTGCAGACAGACACTCTCACCAAGGTTGTGCTCAATAAAATGTTTCTCCGACATTGATCCAAGATAGATAATGGGTAGGGGTGTTCGTTTGATTTTAATCAAACTGAACCATACATTCTGTTCGGTTAACTGCACTTGTTCGATTTGATTTTCTGTTTTAACCAAAAAATCAATTCAAATGAAAAAAAAACATTAACTGCTATCTTTTGACTGCTGCTACTTGCTACAAAAAAATTAAGAAAAAAAGGGACTATTGGTACAGAATGCAGAAGTTAGTGCAAACTTCATTAACATTTCAGTGTCCAACATAACTTCAAATCAAGATTGAAATCAACATCATTAATCATTCAACAACTCTAATGACAAATCCATTCATTCAATTCAAAATCAACAACAACAAATCTCAACTCTCAAATTCTCAAATTCAATAGCACATTAACAATTCAAAATCCAAACCTCAATCCCTAAACACAAGTGACTTGTGTATTCGTTCAACATTCAAAGATTAAAGATAAAATGACTAAATGAGTATTTAAAATTCTTCAAATTTGCAACTCCACCAATCTAGCTTGTTGCTCGACTCACATATGTCCATCATTGTCCGACAAATAAGGAAAAAAGATAAAGAAGATAAAATAAAGGTTATTGTGACTAATAATCATGTTTAATAGTAAAAAAAAAAAACCAAAGGTAAATAGAAAATGCAAAAAAAATAAGAATAAATTTATTGAAATATAATTATTTCATCACAAGCTGATAACCATCGACTCAGCTCCAACACTTGAAATGGCATCTAAAAAAATACATGCATCAAATTATTAGAAAAAAGTTTAAAAGAACTTAACTAATGAAATAAATAGCTACTATAATATTTATAAATCATAGTTTATAATTTATATGCATACCTTCTTCAACTTTTTCCATTTGTCCATATTCTTCCTCAACTGGCGGTTATGGAGGTCCATTGCGAAACCAATCTTGAGCACAAATGAGTGCTTGAGACATGCTTGGAGTCAACGAGGCTCTAAAATCATCAATAATACTCCCTAACGCACTAAATGTCGACTCCAAAGCAACAATGGATATAGGCATAGCAAACAAATCAAGAGCTAATCTTGCTAAAGTAGGAAATTTGTGGACATTCATCTTCCACCATCCAAGAACATCAAAATCGAGGACATCTTTCTCTTTCTTTTCACTCAAATATGTATCCAACTCCGATTCACTCTCAAAATCTCCATCATTATCTAAACATTGCTTAAAATATGCTGCCAAGCTTTGAGGCCTCCCCTCCAACATCTCTCTACTACTATCAGAGTTATATGCACAACTTTAGGCAATATCAGATCCCTATGATGTTGGCCTTACGGGACCATACATTTTCTTATACTCTTCAAAGATTTCTCCAAGAGCGTTAGTGGCTCGAGTGCACATGTCCACCCCTAATGTACCCGGATGCATTTGCTTAAGGGTAAATTTGACATACTCCAATTTATACCTAGGATCAAGAGCCACGACAAACAACAACATGTTCATCTTCACAGGATCTCCCCAGTACTTAACAACCTTTGCTTTCATTTTCTTTGCAAGATAAGCCATTGCTTAATCAAAGCATCAACAATGCTTATTTCATCCATAAACACATTTGATTTTACAAATTTTGAACCAGAAATGCGCACAGTCAACTCATAAAAATGTTTCAGACATTTAACCAACCTTTCAATCACAATCCAATCACTAGCACTAGGAAGTCCTATCCTACCATTACATCCATTTTCAGCAAAATCATCACGGAACTCTTTTTCATATATCTCATACCGATCAAACACACCTGGAAACATAAACGTAATCTCAAGCATAAAATAACATGAGTTCCAATGTGTAGGACAATCAAGACTCAATAATTTTTTAGTTGGTACCTGTTCATTATGAGCATGCTCTTTAAATTTCCTCTATCTAGCCAGGGATTGCCTTAAGTATCTCACCACGGTTTGAACTTTCTCAATAGAGTTACCAACTTCTGTCAATCCATCTTTATCAACAAGATTAATAATATGAGCAATGCATCTCATATGTAAATATTTTCCCTCACAAATTTCTTTCTTCCATGTCAATAATCTTCTTCTTAAATATGCAATAGTGGTATCATTTGAAGATGCATTATCAACTGTAATAGTAAATACATTCTCTAAACCCCAATCAAGCAAACATTTTTCAATCAACAAACCAACATCTTCACCTTTATGGCTAGCACATGGAACGAAATTCAAAACCAACTTATGCAACTTCCATTGATCATCAATAAAGTTGGTAGCCAAGCACATATAATTAATTTTCTAATTTGAAGTCCATATATCAGTGGTAAGAGGCACTCGCACCCCAGATTTTTTCAAAGAAATCCTTTAATTTACTCTTCTCATTGTAGTACAATTTGTAACAATCTTGAGCAAACCGTAATTCTAGGTGGAACAGCAAATTGAGGACATGCAATAGACACAAACTTCCTAAAACCTTCACCTTCAACAAATCTAAATGGTAACTCATCGATTATAACCATTTTTGCAAGAGCTTCCCTCGTTCCTTCTTGATCATATTTGATAGGGCACTTACATGAGAAGACATGTCTCTTAAATCTACACTTCGAGTGTAACTATCAATAGTGTAGTTCTCGGGCTTATTGTTGGGATTTTTCTTACAAGTTCTGATGTGATTATTCAACCCCCCAGTTCCATTTTTATTAGAATCACACGCGTAATCTTTACAACAATGCTTGCATCTAGCCCTTTTTCTACCACTCTTATCTTTAAATTCAGTGAAATGTTTCTATATCTAGGACCTCTTTTTGTCATCTTCATTGGACTCTATATTTGATTACTTTCTCTTCTTTTTTACTTTGACTCAGTCCGGTATGATTTTCATCTTTAGATCCTGACCAGTCACTCCTTTCATTCTGATTTATGTCCAATTGCTCATTATCCGAAATATCTTTCATATTCTATAGCAATAAAAAAATAGTGGAAATCAACAATTTAAGTTTAACGTAGAAATATTCTTTGCAAGTTAACATATAAAGAAACCATATGATTTATGATTATGAACAATCCTAATTCAAAACTAATCCAAAACTTTGAAGTTACCAACTTACCATATAAAACCCAACACTTTGCAAGTTACCAACTTACCATATAAAAAAGTTAACTTTTACGTTTTAACCAACTAATAACCAATTATAATATTGTTTACTTTCTATTAATCAAGTCTATTAACCAAACTTCCTACTAAGAACTCGGCTATTAAGTTTTAACATTGGTTTAACATGATTTTTCTTTTGCCCACCAAGTGTTTGTATGAATAATAATTCAACAATAATTGAATAAATGTACATTAAGTCATTAATAGTACTTAATACCATCATCAATTCATGATATCCATCATATTCTAACAATCTAATAACATAATTCCCAAATCCCATCAAAGTATTTCTAATCCTAGCTCAAAAATTAAGCTAAAAAAAAGGAGAAAATACTTAATTACCTCAAGTTGGTTGCTGACTTGCTGGACGTGGACGTGGTTAGCCAAGTTTCCGGAGTAGACGCCTAGATAGAGAGATTGAGAGAGAGAGAGAGAGTGTGCCAAAGAGAGGGAGAGTCGAGTGAGAGAGAGTTGGGTAGAGAGAGAGAGAGAGAGAGAGAGAGTAGAGCAATGGGCTAGAGAGTTGAGAGTCTCCAGATTGATAAAACAAAAAAAAAAAAAAAAGAGAGACAGAACTTTAGTCTTTAGGTTGGAGAAACACGTTTTTAGTTTTAGGTTTTAATTTTTTTTACTTTTCTGTTCGATTCTCAATTGAACCGAACCGAGAATTGAACCGCCTCTAGATTTGCGGTTTTTGGTTTCCCTCAATTTTAACCAAGGGAAAAATCAAACCGAAACTATTCGATTTTGTGGACATGTAACTGAAAACTGAACCAAACCACATTCAGTTCGATATTTTTAGATTTCGGTCGATTCGGTTAGTTTTCGGATATTTTGAACACCCCTAAATGGGGCTGGATGTCAGAATAAAGTCAATACCAAGTTGTTGATCAAAGCCTTTGGTAACAATGCGAGCTTTGTAACGATCAAGAGAACCATCAGGTTTATATTTGATTTGGTAGACCCATTTGCATCCCACTATATTTTGAGAAGTGGAAGAAGGAACAAGCATTGAAGTGCTATTTTTTACCATTGTTGAAATTTCATCTTGCATGGCATGCCACCAATTTTATTCTTTATGGCCTGCCTACAAGATTTGGGAACAACCTAGTTAGTTGTAGAAACAACTAAGGCAAAATGGTCAGTGGGCTTTTGTGGTTTGAAAATAAATCTTTCCTTTAGTTTATTCTCCATTAATTGTAATTGATATAAATTTATTTTTTTCTTTGTTTATTTTACTCTCCATCAATTGTAATTGATGTATATTGATTTGTTTTCCTTTTATTGTACTTTTCTTGTTGTATAAATATGCTGTCAAAGTGAATAATGAAAAGTGTGCCTTCCACAATATTAATTGTTGTGACTCTTTAGTTATAGGTTGCAAATTAGAAATTCAAGGCAATCTACACTACTCTTTGCTGGCAAGCTATTGCAACAGTATAGAGTAGACATTTACATAAAGCTAGAGACTACAAGATTGGATTTCTATCGAAAAAACTAGTCAAATTTAATATCTGAATTGTACCAAGAAATTATGGATAGTGTATTGAGAGGGGAGACTAGAGGAAGTGAAGTTGGCACAAGAATATTTCTCCTTGCATTTTTTAATGGACGTCTAAGAGATATAAGACACAGGTATCTTGATACCTTGGCTTTAGTTCAAAGATTTGGAAAACTAGATCTTCTCATTACCATGACTTGCAATCCAGAATGGAAAAGATACAAGAAAACTTGTATTATGGTCAACAAGCTGAAGATTGTCCAAATTTGACATCAAGAGTCTTTCGAGCAAAATTACAGGATAATAAAAATCAATTATTTGAGAAGGAAAAATTTGGAAAGGTAGTTGTACAGGTCCACGCAAAAGAATTTTAGAATAAAGGATTGGCCCATGCTCATTTATTGATAATTCTAAAGTCTGAGTACAAAATTGCAACACTAAATTAGTTTGACAGGTTTGTTTGTGTTGAACTTCTTGACTGAGAAAAAAATCCTAAACTTTATATCTTAGTAGTTTAACACGTGATGCATGGACCATGCGGAGAAAAGAACTCAAAAAATTTAGGTATGGTAGATGGAAAATGAAAATATTGTTACCCACACTCATATTATGACAGTAGAATACAAGGTAAAGAGGGATATCCTTTGCAGAAGAAGAAAAAATGGATTAACAGTTCAGGTTCACAATGTAGAACTTACCAATTAGCGGGTATTAAGTACCTTACAATCCATATCTTTCATCAAGATATAATTACCACATAAATGTTGAGATATTATCTAGAGAGACAATACTGAAATGTCAGTACAAATATATCTATAAGGCACATGACAACGCAGCGATTCATATTAACCACAATGATGGAGAAAATTTAGTAGATAAAATCAAACAATTTCAAGATGCTAGATCGGTCTTTGTTGAAGAAGCAATGTGGAGAATTTTTGAATTTAATTTGAATGAAATGGACCCAACAGTTATTAATTTGAATCTTAATCTCCCAAATCAATAATGTGTGACTTATTGGGCAAATCAAAACTTGGAGAACATTTTGACTTGGGACCATTGCTCCAAACAATGCTAATATAATAATTTTCTATGTGTGATAAAAGCAAAAAAGCAAGAAAATATCTTTATAGAGAATTTCCAGAGCATTACTATGGAAGAAAAAGGGTCAATACTGGAAAGAAAGAAAGAAAAGAGATATGATTGGATGTATAAATGGTGCAAATCCTATCGAAGGGAAATATATTATAGTAGTCTGCTACTTAATCATGTTAGAGGACCAATATCTTTCAAAGATTTGTTAACAATAACAGAACTTCGATGCTCGTGTTTCAAAGAAGCGGCACAAAAAAGATGATTACTTGAATTTGATCAGAGCATTATCAAATTTTTAAATGAAGTAGTAACTTTTCAAATGCTAAATGAACTTCGAAGATTATTCGCAACCATACTGCTCTATTATGTGCCAACTGGCATTAGAATTCTTTGGGACATATTATGAAGCAATGTCTGAAGACTTTAAGAGAGAATTACACACATCAAATGAACTGTGCATTACCTAACCTTCAAAAAGCTTGAAGTTTTTCTTAGAGAGCTTGGGAGCAAGCATACGATTATATGACCTTCCCAGCATTCCGATTGACATGACTGATATGCAAGACGATTTCACAAGAAAAATACGAGATGAAATGCCAACAGTAATACCTCCAACAGACTTAGAAACAGAGCTAAAATTGAATCCTGATCAACACAATGCTTTCTAAATGATCTTAGATTGTGTTAAAAGGGACAAATGAGGCATTTTTTTTAATTGATGGGCCAGGTGGAACTGGAAAAATACCATGTATTGTTAGCTTATCTTAGATCCAGAAATCAAATTGCAAGTGCAACTACAACATCTAGAATTGTTGCTTCCATAATGCAAGGTGGAAGAACATCACATTCACATTTCAAAATATCAAGAGATGCAAATGAGTTGAGTGCATAGTGTCCAAACAAAGTGGCATTGTAGAACCTTGTGCAATCATCAATAAAATTAATAAAATACTTTTTTCCTCCTCTAGTTTGCACAAACTTAAGTTACAAGTATCACTCTTAATCAATTCTAGAGGTTAGTGCTTCTTTCAATTGAATGAAAAGGTGCTTTGGCTAGTTTAGCTTCTATACAAATTTCACACCTTTTATTTGAGTCAATGTTAAATGAAGGCAACAATTCCAAAGTTACAAGTCTTCTCAAACTGTTAAAATTAACATATCCAAATCTAACATGCTAAAAATTAGAACACTCGAACAAGTAAGTAGAAGCTTTAATTTTATTATGATCAGTTATTACATTCATTTTGAATAGGCCATCAGCTGGGTAATGCTTTCCTGTGAAGTGGCCATTATTTGTTAATACAACTTTGCCTAACTTAAAAGATAGCCTAAAATCTACTTTTACAAGTAATGAACTAGAAACTAGATTTTTCCTAATGTAAGGAACATGTAGCACATCAACCAGAGTTAATTCCTTGCCCGAGGTCATCTTCAGAACCACTATGCCCAAACCAATGATTAGGGAGGTAGCTCAGTTACCCATGAATAGCTTGCATCCATTGATCAAAATGTATGTAGAAAATAGCTCCTTATCTGAACATATATGGCACATAGCTCCAATGTCACCCACCACTCTCTCGTATTATCAATCAGGTTGGCTTTAAAGACCACTATCAAGAGGCTCAACTCAGACATGCAGATCGACACGCTTTTATTCTTAGTTACGTTGGCTTGGTCCTTTTTCCCTTTTCTTTTCTTCGAGGCCCTGCAGTCCTTAACCATATAGCTTTGTTTACCACAATAAAAGTAGTCCCCCTTGAATTTCTTGGCATTATTATTTTTCTAGCCACTATTAGGACGCTTCCTCTTCTTGCAAGAATTTGGCTCCACTAAATTAACATTTGCCTCCATTTGCAACTTTGTGGATTGTCCTCTTTAATCTGAAGTCGAATGATCAGATCCTCGAGCCCCATCTCCTCTCGCTTGTGCTTCAGGTAGTTCTTGAAGTCTCTCCAAGCTAGTGGTAGCTCCTCAATCATTGCAGCTACTTGGAAAAGCTCACTCAGCTATATTCCTTCTGCATAAATGTCGTACAAAATAAGTTGTAGCTTCTAGACTTGGTGTATAACTGTTTTGGAGTCCACCATTTTGAAATCCAAATGCTTGCTGACTATGAATTTCCCCAAATAGGCATCCTCTGAGCATTTTCTGCTGCCATCTCTTGAAGTCAGCTCTGGAGAATTTCTCCACCTTCTCTCCTTGAACAAGGGCAGGTAGAAGAGTAGTGCTGGTCGAGGCCATAGCTAAATCACAATAAATTTTATCTTAAAATTGTTGGAACTTAGTGCTTATATGGGGCATGATTCGGCTATAGGAATAGGCCAAGGCAAGAGTTGGATTCTTTGTCTTTAAGACGAAATTACCTCGCACTAGGGCTCATGGTTCTTGGCAATCATCTTCCAAGATACATCAACCTCTTTCTCCAAAAAGGAGCACTCTAAATTTTGAGAAACAACAAACCTAGAAGGTGTTTTAAACTCACTAGATGTTTATGAATGATTTGGGAACTTTGAAAGTGAAATGCAGAGAATAGAAAGTGAATTTGGATTCGAATGTGAATGAATGAAAGTGACAACTATAGGGGGAGCTATTTATAATATATAAAAAGTTGTGGTTGTTGGGACAAATGGGTGCCACTCTTTCGGTTCGCATTGGTTCGGTTTGAACTGAACTGAACTGATCTGACACCAGTTCTTACCCATACGCACCAGCTCAGGCAAGGTCTGAACCGTTAAGCCACAATTGGGGCTGCACTTTGGCTTGGTCCGATGCACCATGTTGGTTTGGGTTAATTTGGCTCGATCTAGTTTCAATTTTGACTTGTTTTCGAACTTACTGCACCCAAAAAGAATATATTTTTTGATTGAGTCCGAACTTGGCCCAAGTCCAGCTCTGTCTATCACGCCATGCCAAGCTGGTTGAATGGGCGACGGCAGTGCAAGTGAGCTTGGTTCGAGCCCACTAACTCATAGATCCTCTCCTCATTACACATTTGTGAACCCCCAAGGGGCTAATCCTTGTTTGCAACTAGCCACTTAAGTACAAGAAATTCTTGTCTCATTTTTCCAATGTGGGATACATACATTTACTACACTCCATTTAGTCTTTTCATCAAGCTCTCTTATGCATTTAATTTCTCATTCACCAAAATTGGTTTTGAGCAATTAATTACATTTTCTGTATCTACTAGTGACGTAGATTATGAATATCAAATATATTTTTCCATATAACAAATGAAGTTACATTAAATCATTGTTCAAAGTTGGTCACTTACCAACTTCCTTAAACTAATTTTCTAACAAAAGATGCTAATTGAGAAAACCATTATAGCCCTTTAATGTCAGGTAAAATTTCAATATAAAAGCTTTCATCTTTTTTCACGTCATGCAAGATTTGTTTGAATTTTTTCTGCACCAATATAGCTGACACCATATTTGGATAAATTGTATTGTTTTCATACCACCACGGTTTATGTGCTAGGTAGCACTCATCATTTCCATATTTCCACGATATAGCTACATTGCATATTTTAGAAACTAAAAACAAAAAAAAAAGTAACCTAATAAAAGGATTTAAAATTTACACCACCTATTACAATGCCTCATCTTATTCAGAAGCATCAAAACAAGTAAATATTACCTCAACAAATTAAGCACTATTTCATGCAACTCATTCATACTCATCATCCCCATAAAAGGGCAATTGCATTACACAAGCTTTCAATTTTCTTGTCCTTCATGATTTGTAGTTGAACTTTATTTGTCACAATCCTTAAGTGATTATATGATTAAGTTCCTTCCCCATTCAATATAAGTAAAATCAATCCTTCGCTTTTCAGACACAAATGTTTCTAGAAATCTCCAAGTTCTACACAAAATGGAACAATTATGAATAGCAAATGTATCCCATACATAACAAGATACATATGCAAACTTAATGAAACCAAATAATATTTTGAATAAACATCATACCAATAATGAGTTTAATCACACGCATATTGTCCTTCTTCCCAAGTGTAAAACCCTAGAAATGATGACTCAGGTTCGTCCCATTGCCTTATGCAATGTTATATATAAACTAGCCTCTAAAGCTATAGTCAATAGATTAAAGCCTTTCTTGGATCAACTTATTTCCCCATTTGTGTCGGCTTTCATCTCTGACCACTTAATTATGAACAATGTGCTTCTTGTATATGAAACCAATCACTTTTTGAAACTTAAGAAAAGAGGTAAGAATGGGCACATGGTGATCAAACTTAACATGAGCAAAGCCTATGACTGGGTCGAGTGGTGGTTCCTTGAGTCTTCTTACACTAAGTCTTTATGCTCATTTTAGAATGCTATGTGTCTCATCAATTACATATTCTTTTGTCCCAAGTGAGGCTTTATTTGGTTTCGTTCATCCTCAACGGGGCCTCCATTAGGGGGACCTATTGTCTACTTAACCTTTCTTGTTTTGTGCAGTGGTGTTTAGTGTCTTGTTGCAAGAAGAGGGACGGGCCGGGAGTATTAACGGGTGTCTTATTTCTAGACCCACACAAGTATTTCCCACTTATTTTTTTTTTGACAATACGTTGATATTCTTCCAAGCTACATTGGGGGCTATGGAGAGCATTCTATCATTCTTGGAAAGGTATAGATGAGCCTCGGGTCAATCCTCTGTTGTTTTCAGCAACAATGTCACACAGGAGGATCGAGCAGTGATTGTTAGGTTAGGACAATTGCAGGTTAATATGTGTCATAATAAGTATTTGGGGCTCCCTTACATTGTGTGTAGAAATTAGAAAGATGTTTTTGCTTCCATTTGAGATCGAATGTGGTAGAAAAGTCAAGGTTGGAATGAACACAACCTATATCAAGCAGGGAAGGAGGTTTTAGGTTGTGTTATAGGCCATCTCTTCCTATAGTATGTCTTGTTTTCAACTATTAGTTACTTTCTTGAAAGAGATTGAGGGCTATTTTGTAGATTTTTGGTAGCATAATAAAGGAAATAAGAAATTTTATTTGGTTGCTTGGGATGAGTTGTGCATAATTAAGAGTGAGAGGAGTATGGGGTTTCGATCGCTACATCATTTCAATGAAGTTTTGTTGTCTAATCGGCTTTGGTTGAGACTTGTAGATTCTTCCTCTTAAGTCAAGTTTTGAGGTCTAGGTATTTCAATTCAACGAAGGCTTTTGATATGAAGTTGGGTTCAAATCCTTCTTACATGTGGCAGGGAATTTTCAACGCTAAAGCGGTGATTCAAACAAGAAGCCGATGGAGAATTGGTCCGGGTTAAAGTATTAAAGTATGGGGTTCAAAATAGATCCTGAGGCTTGTCTCATTTATGGTTCAGTCACCACAGAGTGAGGCGTTGATGGATGCAATAGTTGTGAACTTGCTGTTGTCGAATGGGGGGGGATGGAATATTGAACTTTTAAATGCACATTTTATGCAAGATAAGGTTGAGATAATCATGTCTATTCCTCTCGGTAGGCTTGAAAATAAAGATCTATTAATTTGGCATTATAATAAAAGTGGTCATTTTCTGTGAGAAGTGTTTACCATGTTACCAAGATTTTAACTATGATGCATAGATCAGGTACTTTGGGAAGAAATCGGGATTGGAACTTCATTTGGGGTGCACGAGTGGCTAATAAATAATGGGGGCACTTGCTTTGGCTATGAATCTATCCAAGTATGGTTTGTACCATCTAGACGGATGCCCGACATGTGGCCAGATGGAGAAGGATTCAAGACATAGTTTCCTCAAATGCTCATATGTAAGATAGGTGTGGGTTCTATCAGATATCCCTTGCTGTACAGTATTAGATTGGTCTGGTGACACTCTCTTGTAGGTTATATGTGACGACCCCGGTAATTCCTTTATATTTGTTATGATTTACATATAAAGTATTTAATAACTTAAATTTAAATAGCAAGCATGGTATTGGAAAACATAATATCGCGATGTACATCAAGTACAAAATTCCGAATACAAACAAGCGTTTACAAATTTCATATGGCCGAAATCGGCAAAACAAACAAGTAGGCAGCGGAAAGTAATAGCTCTCGTCCTAATAGAAGGCTTCAAAATATTCCTCCTCCTCGACCTCATTAAAGTTAGCCTCGGGTTCATCTAAAACATATCATATGAATACAGTCAACATATAGTTGAGTAGAAACGTTACATAATCACATAAGGTGCTCGTGTGTGTGATTTGCACGTAGGCACATAGTTTTACTTTGCACATGAACACATAGTTTTTTCATTTCAAACCTTTCTCGTCACCTAACAGTGACCCTTATGACTACCCAGGCCGAAATTTACAACCAGCACATTTCTCCCGCCTGCCTTATCCTCCAATGGTCGTACCCTGGGTGTTGGGCCAAATTTTCCTCTCTCTTGAGTAGATCACTTCGTCTACCCAAGGGGGGATTAGGAGATGGAGGGAGTGAGAACTCTTACAGCCGGCTACCCCATTGGTATGTCCCGGCAGAACTCACCCAAACCACTCTGATATATTTCGGGCCCGTTTCACAATCACAATTTATGCACATAGCATAATCTTGGAAGTCTTGCTTCCATGTTTCAACATATGATTCCAACATCTTAGAAAAGAATATCATCACTATGAAATAAAGTGATAGAAAATAATATCTCATAAACTATTTAATATGGATATATACATATATCAAATATGAAATTTAATAAAGTAATAGAAAATAATATCTCATAAACTATTTAATATAGATACATACATTTATCAAATACAAAATTTAAACTAAAATATAATCAAAACATAATAGTATGTATATACAGCAACACATACATATATATATATATATATATCTATATATATTGTCTAGAATATAAATTTGATACATAAATATATTCTGATTAAAATATAATTAAACATAAATATATAAATATATATATAGGTTTCTAAGTATAACATATCCACTTATGTATGTAAATTCAAAGTAAATAAAATGTAAATATATATAACTAAACACTACATACGTAGAGCTTATACATATGACTAAAGTATAAGTGTAACACATATAGATACATGTATCAAATATTTGTGTAAACTATAGAAAAATGACATTCAAGACATAAATATATCTATATGTATGTACGTATGATATATAAATATATAAGTATAAAAGATCCATTTGAAAATATAGACAACTATATATATAAGACACGCAAACATATTTTGGTAAATTAGGATCGATTTTCATAAAGCACCCATATCTTGATAAAACTTTAATAAATCTATTTTATGAAATAGTATATTTTGTCAAAACTAATATTTTCCGTAGAAACACATTATTTTATCAAACTAATTTATTTTCATAAAATTAACATAGTTTCAAAAATACTATATTGTCATAAAACTAATAATCGAGTATATTTCCATAAAACTATTATAACTTTATGAAACTATTATATTTTCAAAACTAATATAGATTTTGATAAAAGTTTTACAAAATTAAATATATATCATTATAAGCTTCTTTTTACCAAAATATATCTCCTTGAAACCACTTTGAAATCATTATATCTCAAGAAAAATCCTCTTTAAACTACACACATAATTTCAAGAAGCCTAACTCATGAAAAGAATATACAGACCAAGCATATGATCACATAATTACATAATAAGTTCACAAAAGGGGGCATGTTGATCACATAATAAAAGCAATAACCACATGTTAAGCATAAACTAGATTAACTCCTATCATAATCACCCTTCTAGCAAGAAAGTATTACTTAGCCTCAACAAGCAAGTATTCTTGAAATAACATATATTATAATAACTATAGCTAAGTTAATCATGAAATAACACTTTAGCGAAGCACTTAATAAAATAAATTAGCTACTAAACCAAGAGTAGGGAAGCAGCTTGGCAAGAACTTTTACTCAAGAGTAGGGAAGCATGTTTTAGCAAGAACTTTTACTCAAGAGCAGTGAAGCAAGCCTTAGCAAGAACTTTTACTCAAGGTGAACATAAATAACACCTCTACTTATGGGATTAAGCAAGGTTTCTATCTTTTCAAGAATGTTCGAGGGAAATAAAGGGATATATGGGAGGCTAATAGGTATATATAGATGAAAATAGAAGGGTTTGTATATATATATATAGGTGGGTTTAAGATAGGCTATAAATAGAAAGTGTTTTGTGTGTTAAAAGTAGAGTGAGAGTGGGGGTGTGTTTTTAGGTGGGATTTTGGGATGAAAATGGGGTTGGAGTTGGGATCTATTTATAGAGGAGAAAGAAGAAATAGCTAATATTATAATAAAATAAATATATAAACCATTCATTCTATATGATTATTTATATGTACACATCACTATTTAATACCTAGTATATATATTTATGTATGTGGACATGTAGGTGTGTATGTAGATATATAAATCAACACTAGTCTATATATGTGGATGTGTGTATTTATATGTAGATATAGAAATCCACCACTAGGTGATATATGGATGTGTGTGTGTATATGTAGATATATAATTTACCACTAGTATATATATGGATGTGTGTGTGGTAAAAGTAGATATATAATTCACCACTAGTTTATATGTGTACATGTAAACAAGTATATTACCACTAATATATATATATTATAATATATATATATTGTGTGTGTGTGTAATATATATATGTATATATGTATGTACATGTGTGTGTCTACCACTATATATATGTGTGTGTGGTGTGTGTAGAAGTAAATATAATATTATATGTGTGTGTGTGTATGTGTAGATATATATATATATATATATTTAGACGTGTGTGTGTGTGTGTTTAAATATATATATATATAGTATAGTTATAGTGGTGTATGCATGTTTTATATATCATACTTGTGACGCCCGCGAAACCTCTAGTTAATTATGCAACATCTCTCATAGAACCATTTCTCCAAAACATGCTAGCACAAACACAATGAAACCCAAGCATACATACTTATATTCCAAAAGAGAGGTTTACATAATTCATTTATTACATGCACACACTCTTAACTTCAAGTTTCTAACTTAATACATATACATAACTAACTAAACGCCTCGAAGCGACCTCCTACCTCCTCCTCGTTCCTATCTTCTGGTGTCTCAAATCAGCTAAAAACATAATGAAAGCAACAATGTCAACATATACACATGTTGAGTAGAAATTCGCATAGACATAAGGTGTTCGTATGAAATTGCATATTGTCATACTGAGCACATAAACCACACTAAAACCATAGAAATTTCAGTTTTCATGATCAAATATATAAATTTCCAGATCTGATAGAGCATCACAATTCAACACGTTGTTACCATTTTCCACCTCAGAGGGTGGCTACCTTATCTCGCCGGGCCGTAAACCAAATTCCAACCGAAACTCCACCCCAACCTATACACACCGGTGGTCATATCTCGAGTATATGCCAAAACCTACGACCCACAACCAATACATGGAACTCTCCGTCCATGCAAGATGGGAATAGGACATGGATGGCGAGAACTGGTTTAAGACCGGCAAGCCCATTGCCGCCCCGGCCGAACTCTAGCCCCATCCACACCCGAACACATATAGGGCCCTTACACACATAATTCCAACACATTTGAATCACAATTTTAGCATAACACAAACTGTTTCAGTGACCAGTGCACAAATTTCAGCATGGAGTAACAAAATTTCGATTTTTGCGAAACTGACATTAGCTCATGTAACAGAAATTTCAAAGCCTCCAAACTTCCTGAAACTCTTCACATATATGTATAAGGTTGTAAAATAGACATTTATTTGGACAAATACCGAGATTTCAGCTTACGAGAGCTAGAATTTGCAGACTGCGACGCAAAACACTTTTTAGCGCGCAACCGCTGAAATTTCCAGTTCTCGTAACCCAAACCTCCAGCTTTTCAAAACCTGTTTCTACAGCTTATTCTAAACAAAATTAAAGTATATAAACCAGGTTTTTGGTTGGAAATTTTCGGATTTTCCAGCTGTGCAAAAATCGGAACTTTTCAGCTTCGAAAACCACCGTTTCTGTATGAACAGTGATTTCAGCATGTGTACACCTCAAATTTCCAGCTTTGAACCCTTAAAATTTTAACTACTAGCACATAAATAAGACTATAAGAAGGCATAAAACATGATAACATAGAACTCAAGCATCACTTAAGCATAGGTTCAATAAATTTCAGCATGTGTACTCAAAGATTGTAACCTACCATGCATCATAAACACATACATAACTAACACGTATTGTATCCCCTTGGACCCAAGATGGAAACCAACTTGTGGTCACCTCCTAGGCCTAATTGGGAAGGTAAAATACTAAGAGTTTGATAAATTCTAACCTTAACTCATGCCATAGGCCAATTTCTACCTTGATATGTCTTCTTCCTCTCCTTGTGTGGTTTGAAGTAGGGATAGTGTTTGAAGGGGTGAGAGGGTTTCAAGACTTGAAGGATATTTGGAAATGGAATGAAAACAAGAGGAATGAAGTGTGTGTGTGGGTGTGGCCGGATTTTAGGGTGTGTTGTGGTGTTTTTGGTATTTTTCCAAGTAATATTACATATATACTAATAACAAGACATAGCAATAAAATAGCATTAAGTCCTTGTCTAATTATTACCCTAATTGGCCAAGTATTTGGGTCTAAGTAGCTTAAGTGTTGCTCTACTTTAACCATGGCCAACCAAGTATTCATACCTCTAGAAGGTGTATGCCAAGTGTATTTATACATTGTATTTGGCAACTTGGAGGATAAGACTCAAACAAGCCTAGTATTTAATATTTTCTATTTTCTCTCCCAAAACCCCTTCAAAAATCGTCCCCCTTCCTTAAAATATCTGAAACATAATATATTTCTTGTATATTATATAAATTTATTCATATTAGGGAAGAAAATAATATCTAGGGGTAGAAAATACAATTTACCTATACTTTAGGGGCTTTTTTGCAAAAGTTAGAAAAGTTACAAGAAAATCTACTAAGACTAAGTATATATACATATATAAACCATGTATATATATATATATTATCCCTGTATTTCTTGAATTTTATAGTTGTATGGCGATTAACTAAAACGAGAATGAATCCTACACGTGTACATGTTGCACTCAAAACGAACATGTACCAAAAAGTATGAAAATAATGAACACTCATACATAGAAACATGTAAATGTTCACATTTAGGTATATAGGATATATATATATATATATATAATCGAAAGGAAAATTCGGGTCCTTACATCCTCCCCTCCTTAAAAGAATTTCGTCCCCGAAATTCGGCCTTGCTAGTCAAAGAGATGTGGGTATTTGTCCATAATGTCTTCCAATCTCTCCCATGTGGTTTCCTCGAGTTATGATATTTCCACAAAACTCTGACTATAGGAATAGACGGTTTCGCAGGGTACTTCTTTCACTTCAAGAATGCGAACGGGTTCTTCTTCATATGTCAAGTCCTTATCTATTTCGAGGGAATCGTGATTTATCACGTGAGAAGGATCCGGGTGATACTTTTTAAGCATAGATACATGAAACACATTATGAACTGCAGATAAGCTTGTAGGTAAGGCGAGTTTATAGGCCACCTTTCCTATCCGTTGTAAAATCTCAAAGGGCCAACATATCTTGGGCTTAGCTTTCCTTTTTTTCCCGAATCTTAGAATCCCTTTTCTAGGTGAAATCTTGAGAAACACAAAGTCCCCTTTTTCGAATTCCAAGTCTTTATGCCGCCTGTCTGCGTAGCTCTTTTGTCGACTTTGGGCAATTGTCATGCGTTTTCGAATAAGGTTAATGGCTTCAGTGGTTTCTTGTACTAGTTCGGACTCAATGATTTGTTTTCACCCACTTCGTTCCAACAAGCTGGAGACCGACATTTTCGTCCATATAGAGCTTCAAATGGTGCCATACCGATCGTGGATTGATAACTGTTGTTATAAGCAAACTCTGCCAGTGCTAAGTGTCGATCCCAACTACCTCCAAAATCAATGGTACAAGCTCGGAGCATATCTTCGAGAATCTGTATAACCCTTTCGGTTTGTCCATCGTTTGAGGATGAAAAGCTGTGCTAAGATTTAACTTGGTGTCCAAAGCATTTTGTAATCCTTGCCAGAACTTGGAAACGAACCGAGGATCTCTATCGGAGACTATGCTTACTGGGACGCCATGAAGATCTACTAGTCCTGTTTATAGAGTTCAGCCATTTTGTCCAAGGAACAAGTCTTAGAGAATGCGATGAAATGACCACTTTTTGTGAGTCTATCAACTACTACCCAAATCGCATCATTGCCTTTTGATGTTCGAGGTAGTCCCATGACGAAATCCATAGGATGTGTTCCCACTTCCACTCGGGTATAGGTAAGGGTTGTAATACCCCAAAAGGTTTTTGATGAATAGCCTTCACTTGCTGACAAGTTAAGCATTTTGCTACAAACTCCGCTATTTCCCTTTTCATATTATTCCACCAATATTGCTTTTTCACATCCTGATACATCTTAGTTATTCCCGGTGGATTGTATATCTGGATTTGTGGTTTTCTTCTAATATTTCTCTCTTCAACTCGTCATCATCGGGAACACATATTCTATCTTGAAATCTTACTATCCCATCGGATGACAAAGTGAATTCTGTCATTTGCCCACTGCTGATTTCACCCTTTATTCTTTGCAATCCCTCATCTTCTGCTTGCTTCTCTCTAATCTTCTGTATTAGAGCAGGTTGGGCTTGTAAGTGGGAGAGAAACATTCCGGACTTCTTTTCTCTCGGATTCCATTTGGAAATTTCTTCTAACAAATGCCATTCATGCATCATTAGACATGCGAGTTTAGGTTTTCTACTCAACGCATCGGCTACCACATTGGCCTTCCCTGGATGGTATTGGATGTTACAATTAAAATCCATGATCATCTCGATCCATCGTCTTTGCCTCATGTTCAATTCCTTTTGTGAGAACAAGTACTTTAGCTCTTGTGATCCGTGAAAACTTCAAAAGAGGTTCCATATAAATAATGTCGCCATTTCTTTAAGGAAAACACTACGGCAGCAAGTTCTAGATCATGAGTCGGGTAATTCTCCTCGTAAGGTTGAGTTTTCGGGAGGCATAGGCGATGACTTTTCCGTTTTGCATCAGCACACAGCCAAGTCCTTCTTTAGACGCATCCGTATAGATTACAAACCCATCACTTCTATTTGGTAGAGTTAATATGGGGCCGTAACTAGTCGGTTCTTTAATTCTTGAAGACTGGCTTCACACTGTTGGTCCCATACAAACTTTACCTTCAATTGGAGTAACCTTGTCGAAGGACGAGCAATCTTGGAAAAGTTTTCAATGAACCGTCAATAGTAGCCGGCCAGCCCTAGAAAGCTTCGTACTTCTGTTACATTAGAGGGTTGTTTCCATTCTGTAATTGCCTTTATTTTATCGGGTCCACCGAAATCCCTCTTGTGAGATAATATGCCCGAGGAAAGTTACTTGTCTTAACCAAAAATCACACTTACTAATTTCGCATAAAGCTTTCTTTCCCTCAAGGTCTGCAATACTATCCTCAAGTGCCCCTCATGCTCTTCTTTAGACTTTGAGTACACCAAATGTCATCGATAAAAATCACGACAAAACCGATCTAAATAGGGTTGGAATACCCATTCATTAAGTCATAAATGTAGCAGGTGCGTGGTTAATCCAGACGCATGACTCCAATTCATAATGCCCATAGCGACTGTTGAGGCTGTTTAGCTATGTCTTCTTCTCGAATTCTAACTTGATAATATCATATTTCAAGTCCAACTTGGAGTATACGGACGCTCCCTGCAGTTGGTCGAACAACTCATCAATAATTG
>CM047882.1:19016992-19119459 GCA_026212405.1 Petrea volubilis
TATGTTATCCTTTGGAAAGTAGAAAAAATAAATAAATAAATAAAAATAAATAAATAAATGAATTATCATTAGAAATGAATGGTGAACTTTGACAAATAGTATATATGAAGAACCCAGCACCGGCAAGTAATATTGGAAATCTCGAATACAAGAACAAAGTGTTTGCAATTAGAAGTTGTTAAAAGGTACGCTTTCAGTTTCGTATCATTTAGTTAGAACGATAAATGATCCCAGCTATATATCATCTAATTTCTTTTCTAGACTAGTGGTTCAACCTGATATTTGTCAAATGAATTAGAAGTAACCACTACCCAATATTGACGAGTTATTTGATCAAGTACAAGGGGTTTCGATATACTCCAAATTGGAATTGAAATAAAGTTATTACTAAGTAAGCATACGAGGGGCAATTTCAGTAGACCATGGGAAAATAAGAGCAATTATGGAATGAAATAAAGATATAAGGTAAAGCTATTAGGAATGATGAATTTAAGTATAGTTTTCTATTTTGGGTGAAGTGTGTACTAGTTAAATGATGATTCTCTTGTGATAATTATGTTTCTTAGCCAATTCTTTTCATATGTCCTCATCATTACTTATTCAAAAGATTTGTAAAATTCATTTTGCTTGGAAACAACTTTTTATAATCTCCATAGGAGATATACTTTTTACTTGAACACTTGAAACCTATATTCTCTTTGTAATTCGTTTCTAAAAAATATAATTTTGATTATTCCCTATTATTTCTACCCCTATGTATATTCCCAATATCGATAGTACTTTTTACAACCCATATGCGTCGTTCGATATGAGCAAAAGAAAAAGCCAATTCTTTCTTTGACTTTCTTTTAAAATGATATTTTCAACAGCAACTACTGCCTTTTGTTTTATAATTATTCTCTTTTACTTTTAAGGCACTCTTGAAAGTTTCCTCAATTAACATCCCTTTTATCTCCTCCTTGAGATGTTCGTAATATAGGGAATTTCCAAACTATTTCGCTTCTTATTGAAAGCTCGAATCTTCTAAGAGTCACGCCAATCTGATTTTTTCTTTACTTCCAAGATGCTATTCAAACTTTTACACACTCTTGCTTGTATCAGCGATGATCCACTAAAAATCTTTTATTCCATTCACACTTTTAAACTCCAAACCTGAGAATCTTTCGAAGCTAGTCTTAAGGATTGGTGAGCTATTCTTGATATCTAATTCTTCCTGTATATTCTTAAATGATATTTGATATGAAAAGATTGACAAATATCTTGCAAATCCTACTACATTTATGAGCCACTTCTTCCACTTGTCAATCCTATGTTCATTAATTTTGTTTTCAGCTTTGCCGACATATTTTAGATTTGATTTTGTATCCAGTTCGATTATTACAACCCTTACTAATACTTTAAGTGTATCTATTGGATCTCGGGTTCGAGTAAGTTATGTTTTGGGATCTAAACCTTAGAGTGTGAACATATCTTTGGAAATAGAATGATTACAAGGACTTAGTGTTGAAAAGGGATGCTAAGATTTTGGAAGGTAGAAGCTTATGTTTTAATTTCTAAGAACAAGAGTAATATATAACCTAGCACTACCCCTTTCCCTGTGTACGCTTCATCAATACATAAGAAGTAGCACCCGGATTCCTCATGTGTATTGGGTTGTGGAGCCCTTGAAGATGATATGGATTTGGCTCACGATGCGAAACCAATAAAGATTCTAGAATCCAAGAAATGAATTTTGAGAAACAAGATCATTTTGCAAGTAAGAATTTTATGGAAGTATCTTGGCTTTGACAAGACTACATGAAGGGCAAGACATGAATTTCGAGGACGAAATTCTTTTGAGGGGGGAAGAGTTGTGACATCCCGATTTTTATACATTGAAATTATATATATAGATCTATAATGCCCTGGTACTTCATATTATTTTCAAAAATTACAACTTATTAATTTATTTAAAAGCCATATATATAAATATATTTATATATTTCCAAAATATAGCTATATATACATGTAATTTTCGAATTTATATGTATATATTATATAATAGGTCATGTTTTATCATATATATATATACATAGTTATCCAAAAATGTCATTTTCTCCTAATAAATGTTCTTAAATGCTAAGATTATGATAAGATTAGATAAGGTTATGATAAGATTGGATAAGATTATGATAAGATTTGATAAGGTTAGATAAGATTTGATCAGATAAGATGAGATTATGATAAGATTGGATAAGATTATGATAAGATTGGATAAGATTAGATAAGATTATGATAAGATTTGGATAAGATAATAATAATTAGAAAATGACTTAAAGTATATAATAATCCTATTTCTTGCAACAATTGTTATCAATAGGGGAGCTTGGCACCCCATTTTCATCCCACAACACACTAAATCCCGCCTAAGACACACCCAACCACACTAACCTTGCTCTCAACAAACAAAACACTCCATATTTATAGAATATCTCCTACCCATATATATATACACATAAACCCTTCCTTTTTCATACACATACACATATTAGCCCCCTATACATCTCCTTAGTTCCATAAAACACTCTTGAAAAGGTATTACCAAGTTGACATAGTCCACCTAATTCATAAACTTGGTGAGACGATAAGCTCTTAAGGTGAGTGCCTTTTACATTCCTTGCTGGGGCAATGAACTATATGCTATAAATATTATTATTTGTATAGCCTACCCTGTCGTATTTATGTTATCCAATCTTTCTGAAATTATATCTTGCTCCTCGCGTTTCAACAAAATACTTCTCCAAATTGTAAGTTAAGTTATATCTAAAAATATTGCATTGCTGATATTGTCAATTATATCTGTCCAAAAATGATTTCTTGACACCTTTGGGATATCATATTTTAATTATATTTTTATGTATCCCGGGTGTAAAAACAAGTTATTGCTTTATCAACAGTTTGTGAGCCATATCTGTTTTGTTATATTTCCGTTTACCCTTGGGGACGCCCTTGGGAAGTTTGGGCCCAGGTACTTATAAGAGGAATTTTATCGGGCGGAACGGACCGTCGATGGAACCTTTTATATGATACCATTCCGTGAAACCAATTTCTGCATACAGCCGGAGGATGACTGTAGTAGAGATTGGAGCGATGTATTGCACGGACGCGTGATACATCTCCGTCCAGTTTAATGTCGAGGTCGCTCCTTGACGAGGGAGGCATAAGGGTTTCTGTTATGTTTATTCGTTTTGGGTAGTCATAAGGTTGGAGATTTCGTTCACGGCTCACTATCCGTCTTGTTTAGTTTGTATGTACACTCTTCATTCTACAATGCACTTTTCCGTGATTCATTACTTTATTGATTTTATGGATCTTATTTTCTGCATATATACTTATATATATTGGGCTTCACTAAGCCATTTGGACTTAACCCCTTGTTTCTTTCTGTTCATTGCCTCAGTTTCAGGAAATTAGATTGAGGGAACTCGGTCAAGGCGGTCGGTGTCACAAGTCCTTAGTATATAGGCCTTTATTCTGTATAAAAGATTTGCTAGTTAAAAGGGAAACCGAAGCTCGCTATTTAAAGTGTTGCACTTTGATAGATTATTACCATTTAATTCTATGTATATCAATTGCGTGTTTATTTTATCGCAATTTTGTTATTGGGTAAAATAAGTATGCAAGTATCGGATACCAATCGAAAAAAAAAAAAATAAGCACTCAGCAAGACCGTTGAGTGAGCCCTACTCGTATAGGAAGATCCTAGCGAGGGGGGTGTCACAATTGGCATAGACTTTATCATGTACCTGATGTTATTTGGGATTCGAGTGTGGCTTCTTCTCTCTCAAACTCCACCTTCTCTTGTTCATAATTATCCTATTCCTCAACCACCTATCGTACCAAAAGGTCATTCCATCACCCTTACCTATTCTCCAACTGACGCCTCCTTCAACCCATTTTATGCTAGTGACAAACCCTTTCCATATGCAAGATGCATAGATTTGGGGTTGTGGGCTAAAATGTCCTCATTGTTCAAGTACCTTCTACGAAAAATCTCACCCCGCATACTCTTCTTGTTCCTAAGCATTTTCCAACCAACTTTAGCGAAAAGAGCAAGTTTGTTATGTGAGAGAGTCATGCGAAAGTCCTTAATTCCCAATCCCCCCTCATTCTTAGCCCTGAGCACTTTGCTCCATCACACTAGATGAGTTCATCTACTACCTTCACTACCCCCCAGAGGAAATTTCTTCTAGTTTTATCTAAGTAATTACAAACCTTAGACGAAACCCAGCTTGACTGCATGGTGTAAACAGGAAATAAGGACATGACTGAATTAATTAGAGCGAGTCAACTAGGTAGATTGAGACATGAGGTTTTCTACGTAGACAATCTGTTGTTGACTTTGTCCACAATTTTAGCAAAATTAGCGCCATTACCCCTACCGCTAGTAATCTTAATGCCAAGATATCTCCCTAACTGGTCTATGCTTCGCTTACTAAGGATTTGACATACCTCAAACTTGACATTACGGTCAGTTATTTTGAGGTGCAAATAAGACCCTAGATTTATTCAAGTTGACCTTGAGACCCGAGGCTGTACAAAAGCTTTTAATCAGCCTCTCAATGGCCCTCGCGTTATTGGAACTGGTTTCCTTGCCAGAATAATATCATTGGCAAATAAAACATGTAAGATAGATGGACCCCTAAGACAAAGAGAAATCAGCTTCTAAGCCTTGGATTAGACTTTGTCCTTAATGAGATAGGTCAATCTTTTCATACAAAGAACAAAATCATAAGGCGAAATGGGGTTCCCTTGACGAATCCCATGAGTAGGTTCAATCTGGTCCATTCCAAAGAATGTGCGGTTTTACACAATAGAACTCATAATAAGCTCAATGAGGTTATTAGGGAATTTAAAGAACTTGAGAGTTTGCCTAAGAAAGCCCTAGTTGAGCTTGTTCCAGCCATTTGAAGAAAAAAATGAATCTGTAAATCTGTGTAAGTAGGCAAAATATTTTGCATACATACGCAAAATCCATGTCAGCAATTAAAAACTTTCCTTGTTTGATTAGGACTTTGATTTGGAAAGATATTCTAGGCGATTTACTGCCTCTTTTAAGGCCAGATAGAGGCACAAACTAAGGGGACATTTTTTCCTAGGGTTTTAGAGATTAGAAATTCCTCTTTCAATTTTTTTGAGTTAATTTTCTACCTTCTCAAGACGGAGATTGAAGAGAATCGAAGGCGAAGTGAAAAGTATCGATTGGAGGGAAGTTCACATTTGGATTCTCTACCAACTAGTTCTATTTCTTTCCCTTTTATATATTCTTTGTCATACTTCGTATTTGTTATTTTTTTCTATTTGCTATTCTATGAGAATTCTGGGGATGTGAATGACTTCGTGTGTTTGGTGTGTGAATTTGGTTTAATGGTTGTAATACATGATTAGGACTTGATCACCCCTAATTATTGATTTTGAGAATCGTTGATGAGGTCGAGAGATGATTTGTGATTGCTGTTTTGATTAAACGAAATCAATTAATATTAAACTGCATGAGAACAAGTTTAATATTAATTGAGCTTTAGGGTGGTGTTAAATCTTATACAAATACTTCCTAGTGCTTGGATTACTTGAGTAAGAACTGGTTAGTTATAGGCCCAGAAAGGATTGCATAAGAAGATTCTATGATGCTCGAGAGAAATTACAGATATATTAGTTCCTGGCTACACACAGCCACAAAATCATTTAGTCTAGGGGTTGGATTAGAATAGGAATTAGATTAATGAACCAACCTTGCACTTGAATTTCGCAATATTGGATATTTGTTTGACTTTTCAATTTGTTAGAGTTAATTTATATGTTTAGTACTTGTTTTAACTTTAGTTTTAAGACATAAAACAAACCACTCCATATCGATCAATTTAGCTAAATAGCACAAGTCACTTTCATGGGCCAAATCATAATTCCTGTGGGATTCAACACTCTACTCATCTTACATTACTTGTACGACTGAGTGCACGTGCGCAGCACCAACAAAGTTTTGACCCCATTGCCGGGGATTAACATATTTGACTGTGATATTAGCTTGTTTATTTAGACTTTTTTTTTTGTTTTTATTTTATTTTATCTCTATTCTTGCTAATTTTTTTTGTTTTTACTTTATTTTATTTTATTTCTATTGCAACTTAGCCAACTCTAATTTCCCTATGATAGTAGGCTCACCATTACTTTTGTTTGCCATAATAGACGGTAGATCATTGTGGAGTGCACAAAATGAAAGTGTATATCTGGTTGAACCACTTGGTAGGGAGTGTTCATTTCTTATTGTAGGAACTAATATCCCACCCTAACATTCGGATTGCCATATACCTCACTTAGAAAGTCTATCCAGGATTGTTGGTTTAAACTGAGTCTGCTTACCAAGGGGGACTGAACGATGTTTTGAAACAAAAACATGTTTATGATGGGTTGGAAGGGGAGCTATGTGTCTCGAGACTTAGTGGTTGTAGGGTGTTGAGCTAAGGTCAATGGGTATCTCCACTTTAGAGGTGTCTTTGTCTGGTTTCGGGGCATTTATTTTAAGGATTGAACAGTCTTTTCCCTTTTCATGCAAGAGCAATGGTTGATTAGGGTTCTGGCTAGGATTAGAGTTCCCTTGTTTTTGAAAAGTCCTTATGAGTGGTTCTGCACTATTTTGCACTGGTTTGTACCAGTTCAGAGTCCCTTTTTGCCTCAAAAGGTGTCCTATCAGCTTGCTCTTCTGAAAGCACACCCAAAACACCTAATTTGTTCTTGGAGTGCAACTTACCTTGCTGTCCATTGCCCTTATTGGCATAGCGTTTTATTGTTTGTCTCTTCATGATCATCCAATCACCGAACGCATTTTCTTTTAGCTGTTGACTTAAGTTAGGTTCATCCCTAACCATCATCGGCTTCCATTGCTAATTTTGGGCATGCTTGGGCCCTGTGTATCTCTAACCCGCAGTTAAAACAAATGGATGGTAGTCTCTTGCATTCCGCCAGGAGTAATTTACCACAGACGTCCACCGGGCTCCTAAACGGCTACTCTAAATCAAGTTGGACGTAAAATTTGGCGTATTTACCTCAGGATGCCCAAAACATACTGTGATCCATATTTATCGGGGTGCCCAAGCTGGCTGCTGTCAAATAGACGATGTCCTCCTTATAGTACTCCATCGGAAGCTCTGGGATTCTAACCCAAGTGATTTTCATCGTTATTTTGTCCTTCGAAGGCCAAAACTTAGGATTCCATTTCCTAGCAATTAAGTAGTGGTTGGAGATAACCCAAGGACCCACAGTTAGGATGAATTCCCTATTCTCTTTGTCGTCCAGCTTCAAAATGAAGCATTTGTGCCCAAGATCAATCAACTCGTAGTCTCCTTGGGGTCTCCACATAGAGTTGATTCGAGCCTATAAGAGGTTGAAGCTTATGGACCTGCCTAGCATCTTTAGGATGATGCTTTCCTTCCAAGGATTCTAGATATGCCTCAATCCTAGATACGGGTAGTCATCGGATGGTTTATTGATCTCAACTTTATCTAGGTAAAGCATTGAGCCAGTGGTGAACTTAACAACTTTTGACTCTGCTTTCCCCATCAATGAGGCAAAATAGGAAGGTTTTTGTTGCCCAGTCGATTCTTGATCCTTGTGGCTAAAATTTCTTAGATCCTCTTCTTCATGTGAAAGAGGAGCGTCGTCGGTGTGCCTCGAGCTATCTCCTATTTCGTATATTATTTGCTTAGTGTGAGTTGGGTTACTATAAGAGAGACTATCCAAAGTCAAAGGAGAAAAACAGGGAAGAAGCAACGGAATTTTACTAATATTGTTGAGACAAGGGCTGATCGCAGTAATAGTGCATGGGAAGTCTTATATGTGGTTCTAACTATGGAGAGAATTCCTGGGTTCTTGATTTTGGTGCTACATCATATATGTAATCGATTATTACGTACAAGCAAATGAGTGGGACTATATATTTGGGTAATGATCATCCATTACAACTAGATAAGTTGGTAACATCAGATTGAGGATGTTTAGTGGCGTTATTAGAACTCTAGAGTGTTGGCACATTCCTCAAATGAAATGAAGCTTGATTTCTCTTTCAATATTAGATTTACATGGTTTTAAGTACCATGAAGAGAATGGAGTTGTCTAGTTGTGTAACGGCTCTATAGTGCTTAGCAAAGGTAATTTGGAGTCTAAACTTTATATACTTAAGGGGAGCACAATTTCAGGGGAAGTGGCAATTGCATTTAGGAGTAGTAATCACAATGAGACTCAATTGTGGCATTTGCTCCTTCCCCATATTAGTGATAAGGTATTATGTACTTTGAGCAGGCAAGATTTGTTGAATGAGTATAAGGATTAACTCGTGGAGTTTTGTAAACATTGTGTATTATGGAAAGCAGACTAGATTGGAGTTTAACAAGAGGGTGATGCACAAAATCAGAGATAAATTGGACTATATACATTTTGATTTATGGGGTCCAAACAGAGTTTCTTCCAAAAGCAATGCCAAACTCTGACAGATGATTATTCCCTAATGGTTAGGTGTCGTATTTTCTAAAAACAAAGATGAGGTATTTTCAACCTTTGGTAAATAAAAGATAATGATTGAGAAGTAGACATGAAAAAAGGTGAAGCATCTTAGAACTGACAACCGGTTTGAGATACTGTACTTGTTTAGGATCACCACAATAAAATGGTATTGCAGAATGCATGAACAGAACGTTGAGTGATACAACATGGACCATGCTTGTTGGTGTAAAAGCTAACTTTACACAAGTATACATGTTGTAACAAGTAATAAATGACGAGTCAAGTGTCATCCCATGAGGAACCAATCTATTTAATACTAGCATTGTCCTATTGCAATTCTTCTTTATCCAAACAATCCAACATTGCTGGGATAAATTTAAAAGTAAGCAACGAAAACAAAAAACAAAAAGCAAGGGATGAAAATTAAATATTACTAAAGTCTAGAATTACAAAATCCCATAATTGAACTAATTGAACACATTCTTATTCTGTATTTGAATTTAATGATCCTGATTACTAGTCCTTAATCAATAAACATTATAAGTGTCTTCCGACTATCTCGTAATTTCCTGCTTACCTCACAATCCACTATATTCCTATGTGAATTAGTAAATGAAGAGTACTTACTATATATTCGTAATGGACTACCTATGGTTGTAAGTGTTTTCCTACCCTATCCAACAATCAATCTTATCCTTTTCTGCAAATAAATTGAACACATGTTTTGCTCTGGTCAAACTATCCTAATATCCTCTTCTGAGCTCAATTAAGATTTAGATAACTAACCTAGAGATGGTGGCCAAGCAACTAGGCAGAAAAAGCAAGCACTCAAGAGAAAAAGCAATCAAAAATCATGGAATACCAAAGGGGAATAAGTGAAAATTTAGTTCATTCAAAACGGTTCATTCATAATTGTAAAAAAGAAAATTAGTTTATGAAAGCTCTATAAACAATGTTATTGTCCTCGATGTGAATCTCCCTTGAATTCTTGAAGCTCCCAACTGATGAAAGCTATGAAAGGATGAAAGGTAAAAGTGTAAAAGAAAAATGATATAAAAGGATGAAAGGTCAAAGATGTCTCTATTTCTACAGCCAAAACCTGTTTATGTAGAAGGTTTAATAATAACACTATTCTAGTAGTCACATAAATATGGCTATGTAGATCAACAGGTTGGTGTTATGGCAAAAGAGTTGAGTGTTGTAATAAGAATTAAACATGGGAGACTATGTCATTACCAAAGAGGCAAAAAGTAGTAGGCTGCAATTGGATTTTCAAAAAGAAGACGGTAGCTCGAGCATTGAGGCACCATAGTCTAATGCTCGATTAAAGGCTTTACTTAGTAGAAGGCTATCGATTTTAGTGAAGTGTTCTCTCTAGTTGTAAAACACAGTTCTATTAGGGTTTTACTCATTATGGTAGCTTTTTCATATTTAGAGCTAGAGCAATTAGATGTGAAGATCACATTTGTTTGCTTAAGAAGTCATTATACTATTTGAAGCTCTTTTATATTTAAAGTGTTCTTGCATGGCAACTTGGAGGAGCAGACCTACATGAGTCAAACTAAGGGTTTTGTTAATCTAGGTATGGAAAATTATGTTTATTTACTTAATAAGTCCTTATACTATTTGAAATAATCCCCTAAGCAATGGTATAAGAGGTTTCATACATTAAAGATTCAGAGTGGCTTTATTTGTAGTGCATATGATAGTTGTGTGTATTATAAGAAGTTTATAGATGATTTCTGTGCTTATTTGTTGTTGTATGTGGATGACATGCTTATAGGTACTTCAAATATGTCATATATTCAAATTTTGAAAAATCAGTTGAGTGATGAGTTTGAGATGAAGGATTGGGTTTTGCGAAGAGGTCATTAGGAATGAAGATTACAAGGGATATGAGTGTTGGAAAGTTGTACTTGTTTCACTAGACTTATATTGAGAAGTTTCTTTAGCATTAACCATGACAGATGCTAAGCCTGTTACCATTCCAATGGCAGCCAACTCGAAGTTATTTGCAAACTTGTGACTAAAGATAGCTGAGGAGTTGGAACATACGTCCAATGCTTACTCCTTCGAGTAGTGCTATCAGCTAGAATTCGACCTTGCATGCTACATACAGTTGCATTATCTACTACAAAGGCTGAGTACATGGCTTTAACTGAAGCAATAAAGGAAGTTGTTTGACTACAGAGGGTGTTCTTGGGTTGACTCAAAAGATGCCTGCTGTGTTTTTTAACAATCAAAGTGCCATTCATCTCACAAAAAATCAGATATATGAGCGTACAAAGTGTTTCAACATCAGATATCCTTTTATTCGGTGCATTGTATCATATGGTGTTGCATTTGTGGAGAATGAGTCTACATATGACAATTCGGCGGATATAATGACCAAGGTATTCCTTGTTACCAAGTTTACATTTTACCTAGACTTAATTGGCCTTTGTGATACTCATTAAAGCCCTGCAAGATAGAGATGAGATGTTCTTTTGTTGACGATTGGAGAATTCAAGTCAAGGGGTTGATATGATTTGAATTTTGGTAGATCCGAATTATGACCCAACCCGAAGAGCCCACAACAAGACCCAAAGTGAACTTTTAATGGAGGTCTATGTTGGTAGCAATATTGACTTTTATTTTCACCTCCCGTTCTAAGCATGTATTGGGGAGGTTTAGGGTGTGAAGTTTGATTGTTATTTGAATTGTACATACATTTTCATCATAGTGGAATTTTTTCTCTATTTCGTTGGTGGATGTAGGCTACTTTGACTAAATATGTTAAACTCTTGTGTCTATTTTCTTTTGTTTCTTGTTTATGCTTGATTGTTTGTGTGATTGTTAAGCTATATTTCCAACATATTTTTTCCAGTATGTGAAAACAATTCATTTTGATACTTTATTTTTACCAACAATTTATCTATTTATATTTTGATATATATATATATATATATAATATACATGATATATTTTTTATTAAAAGAATATTGGAAAAATTCAAACATATACGTAATGGTGCATCAACTTTTCACAAGCCAACATGGGGTGTGTGCATATATATATATTAACCTTTCACAATTTCTTAAACATGAAACAAATTCTAAAATAAAAACACTTATGATTCAATCTTGATTATAATCTTTTTATATTGAGATTGATTGTTATCTTACCTAAGAATGATTAGGTCTAATCGTAGAGGTGCATATAGTTCAAGGAGTATATGTACTCCCTGATTTCAAAATTATCTTATATATACATGTAATATTAATTTTATTAAATGACCCTCTAATTATTTTTTGGTGCAACCCATTGATGTTTTATTCATTTAATTTTGCTTTCTGATAACAACAACAACAATCTAAATCTTGACAACTCAATTTATAAAAAAAAAACCAAATAATGAAAATAACAAATCTCAAAATTCATGAGTCCATTAATAAGAATGATTATTAAACACAAATAAGACCAATAGTAAAGTTCACACCCATCAAAAAGCAAGAATTGAATAGCCAAAGTTAGTAGGCCCACTTGGTGGGATTTAGCATTTTATTTTTTGATTTGGTCTACTAGGCGGCTTGTCATTATAAGTTTCACTTCATACTTGTACCCATTACCCCATAAAACAAACAAGGCATTTTGCACTTTGAAATTTCACGTTACACTTGTACCCATTGCCTTAAAAAATAATCAAGGCATTTTGCCATTTCAAATTTCATTTCACATCATCGTTCAGGGTCGGTTTGAGCATGCTAACAAAAAGGTGCTTCTGGAGCCATGTTTTTTATAGTAGAACTTTTTTAAACCAAGAAATTTTGTATTGGATGGCGTGATTAAAGTACTTTAAAAGGTGTTTTTATTTAAATTCGCTCTGAATAACTTCTGAAAAAAAAGCCACCATTGAGCTTTTTCTTTTCCTTTTGCTTCTGCTTTTTTAAAACAACCCAACCAAACACAATTTTTTTCCATTGAAGTGCCTTATTTTTGAAAAACAGGTGCTTTCCTTCTAAACAAATGTCATCCAGATGGGCTCTATGATACAAGAAACCCTCTTACAGCAAACATCATGTCAGGGACAACAAGCTTCTTCAAAATTAAATGAAACCAGTCTTTATATCAAGACATATACATACATACATACATATATATATATATATATTAGTTTAATATTTATATTATTCATAGCCCGTAGCTTGTAGCTCGGTAGGTGCAACCCCTAACCTCAGCATCCTAGATATGTCATTGATTAGTTTGATTTTCTTAAACTGATTTTTGATGTGTTTAAAAAGTGGACAAAAGGTTTTACGCAATTTCATAACATACTCATGTTTTTTTAACAAATTGATATCAAAGCATCTTGCTCTATATTCGATTCAACTGCCATGGAGTTAGACAATCTTCACTATCATAAAAAAAAGGGAAAAAGAAAACAAAACCCCTTTTTTGGCTTCACAAGGTAAATCGTAGCCAAAAAAGTGCGAAAAGCAAGCAATGCATTATTGGAGATGGAAAATTAAAATCCACCCTTTTTCTTTCTTCTCATTTTCTATTCTCTTATTTTCAATTCTTTTTTCTCCATTTTATTTTCTCTACCTACATATTGTTAGTCTTATCGTAATTAATAATATAAATTATTAACTATAATTAGGCTTACCATAATTAACTATATAAATTATTGTCTACAATCTTAATCAATTGTAGTTTGTATATATGTGTGTATATATATATATATTATAGAGTATTGCTTAAGACCTTGCTCAATAGTAGTAAACAATACAGTCTATATGCCTACAATTTGGAGTGTAGTAGTGAAAATTCTCGATAATATTTTTGCCTTTTGAACTATGGTTTAGCTGCAATTGTTGCTACGATGTGAATCGCTGCCAATATGGAAAAAAATACATCTATTTTGCATGAATTCCCCTATTTTAGTATTATCAAATTATATTCCCTGCTTACATATTTATATCGACACTAGTTTCATCAATATGATTACACACTTCGTCACTTAACGTCAAAAAGTTCAAATCATTCATCAAATTTTCAAATACTAATTCAAAAAAATTATATATAATATTAGAAGAAATCCAACCATCCAACAAAGAAAATAGTCAATCAAGTAGTTTAATTTTTGGAACAACCCATATGTGTACCTTATTGTTCATTAAATTTATAAATACAAATAAAGGTGCATTAATTATATTAAAAAAAACACGAAATCAGTAAGCTTCATTATTTGATATCAAAACTTTTTAAATTTATATGACTGTAGTTAAAATAATAAATCTTCATCAAATGGTGCGTGTAACCATTTCTTTTACTTACCACCTACAATTAAAAACAAAAAATAGTTCAAAATAAATGATATAATAAAATTTTAGATAAATAATGAATTATAATGCCTATTTTATATAATATTTTATAAGAAGTGAAATTGAAAAAATATTGATATAGGGTCAACATCATTAGATAAAATAATCTTAAAATATCAAAATAAAAACATATATTCATGTCTTACAACATTACCTAATTATCTTGGATGTGATTAGACATAGCATGGCCACTATCATTGTGTTATAAATGAGCACAAAATCCAGATATGTCCTACATTGCAATATTTATAAGTATATCATCATTATTAAGAGGATTTTTTACAAAAATCATCCTCTAAGTATGGAGTGTTCGAGCTTTTGTCATTAATGTTTAAGTTTTTTAATTTTTGTCCATTTTCGATTTTGGATTACTTTGACAGATGGAGCTGACATGGCATGAAAAATTGGAGCTTTTCCAATTTTCTCCCAAATTTGTTGATGTGGTGATGATGTTGGTTGTGAGATGTACATTTGGATACCACGTGGAGATCAATTGGCATTTTTTTCAAAACAAATAAAAAATAATAAACAAAAAACCCCATCACATTTGGTATTTATATATTTTACTGTGTATATTTAAAAATATTTAATTTATATAAATATTATAAATTTAGAATTTATATGTATATTATTTTTATATAAAAATATTACATAAAATTAATTAGTTTCAAGAAATACAAAATTTAATGGAAATACATATTCAATAATATAAAAATAAAAAAATTAATTATAATAAGAAAAAAAATATAAATTTTTCATTAATTAATTAAAATTTTAAAAAAAAAGACAGCACATTATCTTCTTCACAGTCCCTTCTCCCTCCAACCACCACCTATCCCCATTCCCCAAAATCTCCCTGGCCCGCTGCCCCCACCCCCAATTTTAACCAACTCCATTTCCTTTTCCCCCATCCCATCTCTTCCCCCTCACTCCTCCCCAAAATTTCTTCAATCCATCCCCACCCCCTCTTTGTTTGTGTATGTGTGTGTGTGTATGAATATATATATATATATGGATGTGTGTGTGAATGCGTATATATGTGTGTGTGTGTGTGAATATTGTGTGAATATAGATATATATGTATACACATATATGTGTGTGTATGTATGCGTGTTAATATATATACATATTTATGTGCATGTGTCCTTATGAATGAGAGAACATAACTAAGATAAAGGCGCAAAATACTACAAAGTACTGCCAACCACACAATACAACAAGATATATAACAAATTGACAATTATGCATAGAGATAGCTTACAAGATGAGGCATGCCAGCATATAAGAAAATATCACGTTGGTCGAACAATGAGGGACATTAGCATGCTATGCTCTCGGGAGATACATAAGATGCATTCAAGGTATCACAAAACCAAAAGGCTATGCCCTAAAACAAGTACAAGGTGGTGACCTAGAGGATACATGGATGTCTAGCGAGCCAAAAATGCAAACATATTGAAGAAAATAGGTCAATTGTATGGAAATGTGCAAATAAGTTCTATCACAAATGAATATCAAGGCATAGCAATCAAGGAACAACAACAAGGAATGCACACATACATGGGCTACATCTCAAAGTTCGAGAATCAATAATACAAGTTGGAAATACCTTTTGAGAAGATGAAAATGACCCACCAAGGGCTTCAATAAGACAAAATTATATATCACATGGAGGTAGGCATACAAATTGAGCAAAAAAAAATAAAAATAATAAATAAATAAAAGTTAGAGATTACCCTTTCAAGTGAATTTTTTGTTAGTATGAATAATAAAGAAATGGTTTGGTGCTAGAAACTCACCGGCAATAGCAAGGAGCGGTGATGCGGAGGTCAAGAACCAACAACAACATAATTGGGGTCCCTAAAAGAATGATCTCAAGTTGTACAACATTGTAATTTTAGATTAAAGGAAAAAGGGAGGGGGGGGGGGAAATAAAAGGAAAGATTAAGATAGAGAGTGCGCGCGAGCAACAGGAAGAAGGAGAAGTCGACACGAGTGGAGTTGCTAGAGAGTCATTGACGTTAGCAAGCAATAGTAGTGGTGAGATCAGTAGAATAGTGAACTGGAAAAGTGGATTTAGGTTGAAAAGGGGAGAGAGAAAAGGCAGTTGGATGTTTTGATTTTTTTTCCTCTCTATAAGAAAGGTTTTGTGAGAGTTCGGTAGAGACTCCTAATCAAAAGGGGTTTTTACAGATAACTTCTAGATAAGAACTAATAGATACAGGGTTATTAGGAAATTTATCTGTTGATTTTATAGGAAGGAGCTCCAAAATTTGAAAAGATGTATTTATTTATTCTCTCTCTCAATGAACATATATATAAGTGTGTGTGTGTGTGTGTGTGTACATATATATATATATATATATATGAGATATTATTATTATTATTATTGTTTCCTTTTATTGGGATGAGTATTGGAGTAGTTTGAAGCATATTTAGCATGCGGTGCCAACAAAGTGCTTCTTCAAGAGGACAACCTCCTTAGGTGAGAGTTCTCTCAAAAGGACTTATTACACAAATGAAGGTATAAAGATGGACTAATCAAAGAATTTGTCTCTTACTATCGTAGCCGAGTTCTCATTTAAACTACAAGAGTGGAGGGGGAGTGGTAATACCATATGGCCTTATTGCCCAATGCATAATTTATTTATCAAGAAGTTCAAATCAAAAGAAAGAAAGCCCAATGATGTTCCAAATGCCCAAATAAATTAGCCCAAGAAGGTCAGACAAAGGCTAATTATGGGAAGATTGACGCGCTTCATAAACGCGGTGACCCACAGGAAGTGGGTCTTGACCTAGTGGAAGGTTCTATTTCGGAGGAGTATCACTAACCCTATCCTCAACAAGCTTTGACAAGGAGATAAGCAATAGCTTTGTTTATCTCAACAACCCAATCAACTACTCCCCTTACTATCTCAATTAACCTAACAACCCCTTCAATCCCCAGGAGGGTTGTTAGTATAGCTTTAGGAAGTGTTCGTGTGATTTTAGGAAGACACCTATGATCTGCACTTCTATATAAGGATATTCAACCCAAAAAGTGAAAGATAATTAGCACTTTGAATATACTGTAAGCACATACAAGGATGTTCTAATATTTCTTGTGATTTCTATTATTCTCTTTTACTTAAATCATCATTGATTGAATACTGACTTAATTCAGTAGAGTCCTAATCACTACTTTGCAAGTTTCTCCTTGAATTGCATACTTCTCAGGAGCAACACCTGACCTCAGTTCCTATACTTATAAATTTGAGGTGCTTCGATAAACTTGGCAAGCGTCATATATTATTATATATATTTGACTTATAAATTTTATTTAAATATTGTAAGTTGATATTTAAAGATGAATCTAGATAATAACATAGGTATAACTATAATCTCCACATAAATTTAAGATTGTTAAATTTGAACTAACAAAAGGAGCACGAAGGGGGTGAGTGTGCTGGATTTTCGTAATAGATGGGGTTTTTGTATTTTTTTAAAGTATTAGGGGGTTTTAGCTACTTCACGAAACCACAAGGGGTTGTCATGGAATTTTGATAAATGATCAATCACAAACAATATAGAAGCCATACCGTTCACTTTAGAAAATCCCAATATGAAGTCTATGGAGATGAATAGCTATGGCCTTTCAAGTATTAGTAGTGGCTACAGCAACCTAGCTTCCTTCTTTTTTCTAACTGGTCAAACTAACACACGTTACAAATCCTAACATAGATTTCCATATCATATTCTATTTTTGGCCATTAGTATCCATGAGACAACAGTTCCAACATTCTCTCAATGCTCGGGTGGCTAGTCTAGTTAAGGTCATGGGTTTCTCTCAAGAGCTACCATCTCAACAACCCACTTAACATATATGCTCTACCCCCTTTTGCATAAAACAAACCGTATTCTATGAGATACTTCCTCACATGGCTATCATTAACATCATCAACCAATTCCTTACATATTGTGTCATTTTAAGATAGTCACCAAATCCTTTCATGGAAATCGAAACTAATAAGAGTCAAGGTTGCAACATATTCCTCAATTGACTTTTGGCTCAAGGCATCAAGAACGCCATTGTGTTTACCATGTCTATCCACCCTATCAAAATCTAATTCCCCAAGAACTTCTACTAACGAACCTACTTCAGGGTCAACTTCGTTTGGTTTTTAAAATATGTGTTAGCCACATTATCCATTACGACAATGAATTTTGTGCCCAATAGATAATGCCTTCATGTACGAAGATAGTGGATTACCGTAGTCATCTTTTTCATGTGAGTGCTATACCTCATTTTTGCATCCTTAAGCTTTAACCTCTCAAAGTAATAGAGTTCTTATTCTACACAAAATACCTACCCAATGCACGATCTGAAATATCAACTTGGACCTCAAAAGCTTACCCATTTGCAGTATCTTTGACACAAGGACTGAAGTCGTAGCTTGCTTCAACCATTCAAAAGCAAGCAATTGTCCATTCCCACTTTGAATCCTTATTTAACACATTCATCAAAAGGATAACTATTTTGTCAAAACCTTTGATAAATCTATAGTAACAGTTTGCTAATCCCAAACTGATCACAACTCAATCACGTCCGAAGGGTAAGGCCAATCAGCCATGCCCTATACCTTCTTCTTGTTTACCATCGCCTTTTCTTAGCTGATGATTTGCCCAAGGAATGTGATTCCCTCCAAATAGAACTCATATTTTTCTTTTTTAACAAACAAGCTCCGCTCCCTGACCTTTTGAAACACCACCCTCAAGTGCACTAAGTGTTTTGAAGGGAGTCAAAATATACCTCGTTATTATCTAAATAAACAACAAATCGATCCGAAAATTCATACAACGTATTGATCATCAAATTACAAGACATGGCTGGGGTCATACATTGAATCGATTGGCATTACAAGAAACTCAAAAGAGCTATACATTGCCACGCACGTAGTTTTTGGCTCATCTCCTTTTGCCACCCTCACTTGCCAATACTTTAATCTCATATTATCCTTTTTTGTAGCACCAAGCCGTTGACAACTTGTCAAAATGATTAAGGAAATTTGGAATAGGGTACTTATTTTCAATAATCACCTTATTCAATGCCCTATAATCAACACATATTTGAAACGAACAATCCTTCTTTTCCAAAAATAGTCCAGGCAAACATACAACACCTTGGACGGCTAACTTAGCCCCACTTCTAACAACTCGTCTAACTACTTTTGAAGCTCAACCAACTCCAAAAGACACATAAGGGACCTTGCATGTGGCTTTACCTCAATCTTATAGTAAGTTGCTCATCTTGGGGGAAGCATCTTAGGCAGTTCAGGAGGCATCACACTCTGAAATTCCCTAAAAAAATCCGCAACTACATCTAGCACCTCTTGGTATATGTCGAGTTTAATTTGGACCAATGCAACCAAGTATATGGGTCGTCTCTCCATGTTACAAACCAAACTTCATTCGCATTATTAAGAGAAGCTTCGTATTCTTCTTAATGGACTTGGGTTCATCAATATATATACCTCGTAAGAATGTAGGGCATTTCACATCCATTATTATTAATCTACCCAACTAGGGCATCACAACAACCTTTGCCAAATTTAGGAACTTGTTTCCAAGGATGACATCAAAATAATCAAGGTGAACAACCATCAACCCATATTGTCTTTATCATGAGTCAATTGTTAGTCTGATGTTGGTCACACCCTTGATGGGTTTTGACTTTGAGTCTACAACTTTTTGTTTCAACTATTAAGAAGGTTTACTCATTAAAGGCAAACAAGCTGACAACATTTTTTTTTCAGCTATAAAGGATGACTCAAGAGTTTACAACTTTTTCTTTTCAGCTATAATTTTTTTTAATTCACTCAAAAAGTTGGAGAATGCAAATCTATTCATGAAACACTGTTGTTGGAGACTTCGATAGCACCCCAAGCAAGGTTTAAATTCATGGCATCCTTGTTTCCAGACCAAAGATGCAAGCCAATAATGAATTTTCATCAGCCATGTTTGAAACACGAATTAGAACCATGTAATCTAGCTCTCAAACCAATTGTTACAAGACTAAATCGATATATAAATCTTTTGCTTCTATTTCACACCACTATTTGACCAAGTTTACACAAATTGTGAACCTTTCCTACCCTCAAAATTATATTCCTCATGTTCAAATATTTTTTGAGTTAGGGAACTTGCAAGCCGCAAGCACATATGCACACGAAGACAAGTGCACTACACAAATTTATGAGTAACACCTAACCATTGTATTTTTCCTTGAGTTGCAATACAATAGAACACCATTTACTTGTACAATCCATCTGCCAAAACTGTGCATAACCAAACAAATATTGAAATAATACAACCATGTAGTGGACAACTCGCAACTCTCGAGCAAAACTGGCTACTAAAGTGCTCACAAGTATCGAGGTGGTTTCTCAACTAACCACCCTATGTGCGTATACTAGCTGCAGTTCTATGTTAACACAATACAATCATAACCGCTCTAGCAAGCGAGGAGAATAGCTTGGTTTTATCATCAACCAACTGCTCATGAAATTAAACGATGTCAAGTGCTTTCTACCAACGAACTTGGGCATGCTATCTACCATCTTCAATAGCTTTTCACCCTAAAAGTTGGAGAAGGTGAATTTACTCAAGCAGCATTGTCGTTGGAGACTTTGTGGTACCCCAATTAAGGTTTAAATTCTTTGTATTATTGTCTCCAGACCTAGGATACAAGCCAATAATGAATTTTCATTACCCATGTTTGAAACAAAAATTAGAACCATGTAATCTAGCACTCAGACCAATTGTTATAGGCCTAAATCGATATATAAATATTTTGCTTCGATTTCACACCACTTTTCAACTAAGTTCACACAACTTGTAAACCTTTCATACCCTCAAAATTTTATGCCTAGTGTTCAAATATTTTTGAGTTAGGGAACTTGCAAACCACAAGCAAACTAGCACATGAAGACTAGGACACTGCACAAATTTACGAGTAACACCCAATCATCGTATTGTTCCTCGAGTTAAAATACAACATGACAAAATTAGCTAGCACAATTCATCTACCAAAACTATGAGTAACCAAAAAGTATTTAAATGATATAAGCATGCAGTGGACAATCCAAAACTGCTAGGCAAAACTTGCTACTGAGGTGCTCACCGGTGTCGAGGTGGTTTCTCAACTAACCACCCCATGTGTGTCTATCAACTATAGTTCTATGTTAAAACAATATAGGCATAACTTCCCCAATAAGCAGGGAGAATAGTTTAGTTTTATCCACAATCAACTACTTATGAAATTAAACTATGTCAACTGTTTCTTACCAACGGGCATGCGGTTGGCCTAATCCATGCATCCCTTCCACGGCACACGCATGATCACACCCTTGCACATCCGTGTGCGCTTGCTTGCGCATGCTTCACCAACTCCAAGTGATGCCTACACTTAGTATGCGACTCTGTTCTCCCTTCCATGCGAGCGCCTCTACATATGCCCTCACAATGCTTTATCGCTCTGTCACAATTCGTTAAAAATGGCTTGAAGCTAATCTACTGATATTCGAGTGCTTGAGTTTCACTCATGTTATGCCTTTGGCCCAGTTGTTGGATAATTGATAGTTGCTATCGGATTTCCTGATGTTTTAGCAACTAAATTGATTGCCCGATCCTGTCCTTATACTTGGTCAACACTTTGCCCACACGTGCACCTTGATTGCACTATCCTCGTAATGCATTGCCAGCACGTGTACCACTCCACCCAAGGTCCGTAAAAGTACACGCAGCAAGCCAACCTACACATACATTATTCTACGCAAGCTTTTACAATGTGCGTGTCAAGCCTGTCTATGTGCGTTCAACATACCTAATCTGTGTACATTTGTCAAGAACCCACAAGTCCGCCATGCCAACTTGAGATGTTGAACCAAGCCAACATCCTTTAGGGCAGTAGCACACAAGTAGGGACATAGGTAGGAATTTGATGAGGGAGTGGAATTTTTTTCGAGATCATTCGTTATTAAAATATATAAATATAAGGATTATGTATTATATTGATGTATAAAATAACAAAAGTTATCATATTTATGTGTAAACGATCAATGTAAAAGTGTTACAATCAAAACAATATATAACAAATGATACTAAAAAAATGACAAGCTATTCCCTGTTTCAAAAGAACCAGATATAGGGTAATAATCAGTTTGGATCTTCTGTTATATAATTGTGTTACATTTTCTGTTGCACTCATCAATACACGCCACGTGTATTGGTGAGCGGTCAAAATAATAAAAGAGAAAAACTGATTATATGGAAAAAAATATAAAGATTCTCTTTCCTTATCTTGACCACTCACCAATACATGTGGTGGGTATTGATGAGTATAACAGAAGATGTAACACGATTATGTAATAGAAGATCCGAATTGGGGTAACAATACTCAGCAAAATTGGCATAAACCCACAAAAAAATATATAAACAAAACTCCAAAAGTATTAAAATATATACTCTCTCTCTCTCTCTCTCTCTCTCTCTCTCTCTATCTCTATGTTCTCACAATCAAAAATATACTCCAAACTCAAAAACTATCTTTTTTTTTTCTTTCTCTCCACCATCACATTTCCCAACTCCCTCCCCATTAAATTTCAAGTCTCAAATTAGTAAAATTCATTCAAATTCAATAGTTTCAAAATCTCCAAAATCCATTGTTTATAGTTCAAAGAAGGTAAGGCATATTTATGGATAAACCTATATCATTTCATAAATAGCCAAAGCCTTTAGAGAATAATATTAATAAATAATGATAACTTTCATTAAATGGCTTATCATAAATGAACACGACTTTTAGGATCTAATCTAGTTTCATAATATAATTTGAAATAAACTAATGTATACGTGAAAAGAAACAAACAAAAGAAAATTAATGACCAATTAATTGTTACTTGAATTTGAAGATATTATAATTTTGAAAATACTTCAAAAATCCCCCTTAAATAGTTCCAAAATCTCCAAAATCTATTGTTTCTAGTTCAAAGAAGGTATCGGTTCGACTTGAACCTCTAATTCGTGAAATTATTACTGCTAGTCACAATTGTTTGGTATATTAAGTTTTAAACCAATAATTCTTTTTGACTAGTTAGACACACATCACACGCAAAACTTCAAATTTCAAATTTGTTAAATTAATTTACACGTTATGTATGTGTATCCATTTTTCACTCACATATGTAGACCCTACCACTAACACTCTTAAAAACATATTTCAACAAATATATATCTAGGTCTATTCAGAGTTTATGTTCACCCTACTTAAACTTTACGAGTAAGAAGAGATTAACCCTGTGACAATAATTTTAAGTGCTTAGCATCATCAATGTAATGTATTATGACTCAGTGAACTCAAAACTTGAAGTCACGACAAGTGTTTTGTTGATCTTCCAACAGGGATCGATGATTGGCTTATGGGATTAAGTTCCATCTTTTTTTTTTTTTTTTTTTTTGTTGATGTCTTGAGTACCAAATCCTTAGCAAGGCCTTTTGTCGATGGATCTTCTAAATTTTGAGTTGGCTTATGATTACTCTTTTAATTATAAGTCATCCTGAATACTTTGTCTAACACCAATGCATCTTGACTTTCATGAACATGAATATACGTTTTTGGTAATGTTCGCAATCACACAATATAGGTTACTTTAGTTTTGACCACAACAATCCTATAAATTAAATCTCTTAACTATTCTACTTCTTGCTGGCCAAGGCTAGGCAATACACTCAACTACCATTATAAAATCAATTATACAAGTTTGTTTCTTGAAATATCAAGAAATTGCTCACCCACCAAGCACAAAAATCCATCCACATTTAGGGACAATCAATTTCATTAGTGTTGGCGATTAATTTTGTCCAATCAAAAATTGATAAGTGTAAATTAAAATACTAAATATTAATTAAATTTTCTATTTATGTTTTGGAATTTTTTAAATTTAATTTCGATATTAAATAGTTAATTTTAATTGATATTTTAATATTTATTTTTCTGGCGGATGCGAGGTCATCAAATGTAACTCGAATCAAGTGTTCCGGCCAATTAAATCAAGTCTTGCAGCTCAAAAGTCCAAAACCAATCAAATGGTGACAAGTGACGCATTTGGTCGCGTAGACCAATCAAATAATGACACGTAAATGATATTTTTCTCTTTAATAATAATTTATATTGAAGAGATAAATACCGAAGAAGTTGGTAGTAACTCAAATACCCTGCATAAACACCTATAAATAGGGGTTATTTGACTCTCAAAAGAACATCAAGAGCTAGAGAGATTAAAAAGTCTTCAAGAGCCAGAGACATTAAGAAGTCTTCAAGAGCTAGAGATATCAAGAAGTTTTCAAGAGCAAGAGAAGCTAAGAAGATCCCTAAGTTCTCTCAAGGCAAGCTCAAGAAGATTCGTGAAGATCGAAGGCGAAATTCTCGGCGTTCTTCACGAAAGTCATCAAATCAAGGCGTTTAATCCGCCATCAAGGTGTTAGCCCCGCGTTTTGGTGTTTCTGCCAACTCAAACGCATGGTGATTAAGGCGATGCTCAAGGCGTTCTTCACGGAAATCATCCAAATAAGGCTTTTGATCTACAGTGAAGGTGCTAAATCAGCAAAGTCAAGTCAAATCCACAGTGTTCATCGGAGTTTTTGGCATTTGATTCGTAATCAAGCTATTTAGCCTACGAATCACGTTATTAGGGTGACAAATCAAATTCAGAGAAAAGAATAAGAGGATTAATCTTTTAGGGATTATTTTCCACTAATTCATATTCTTTTTAAATATTTGTTACATTTTTTTTGTTTAGTAATTTGTATTTACAGACTCAAAATTTTGTGTGAACAAATTACTGGCACGCCCAATGGGACCCAAACCTACCCCTTATCTCTTTTCTCATCACAAACATATCAAGTCACTTGTGCAGCAAGTTCAATGGCCCCTAAGAAGGATAACGTTGGTTTTACCAAAAATGATGACACTGATAAACCTGATGAGGACGTTGTCAATCAATCCACAACTAAAGCCAAGGTCTCCGACTCTGAGTCCTTTGATGGTTCCAATCCTCCAAGCCCAATGACATCTGCTGGTAAAACGGTCCACTTTGCTAAGGCAACTTATGTGGATGACCAGTTGGGTCAAATGGCTCAAGCTATAGCAAGCTTGCAAAGAACCATTGAAGATAAGGACTTCCAAATCACTCAACTTATGAATAAGTTGGAGCATTCAAATGTTGGGGAACCAACTCACCGACATCAACCTCCTCAAGTTCAAGCTGCAAATAAAGGGCGAATTCATGAAACACTTCAAGAACACGAGCACATGCCAAGGCTTGAGCAATCAATCACCTCCATTGCCATATTATCTGTGCAACAACTGCAGGATATGATTGCTAACACCATAAAAGCTCAACATGGTGCCCCAATGCAGAATTATCCGACATATTCAAAGCCCTACATTAGACGTATCGACTCAATGAGGATGCCGATAGGCTACCAACCCCCAAAGTATCAACAGTTTGATGGGAAGGGCAACCCAAAGAAGCATGTCACACATTTCGTAAAGACATGCAACAATGTGGGAACTTATGATGACCACTTGGTAAAGCAATTCGTGCTTTCGCTAAAGGAAAATGCTTTTGACTGGTATGTTGATTTGGAGCCTGAGTCCATCAACACTTGGGATCAAATAGAGAAGGGGTTCCTCAATTGCTTCTACAACACACGGTGCATCGTAAGCATGATCAAGCTCACCAACACAAGATAATGGAAGGATGAGCTAGTTGTAGACTAAATCAACCGGTGGCATGTGCTGAGCTTGAATTGCACAGACAAACTCTTAGAGACCTCTGCAGTGGCGATGTGCATCCAAGGAATGCATTGGGGGCTCCTATACATTCTCCAAGAAATCAAGCCTCGCAACTTCAAGGAGCTAGCTACCCACGCCCATGACATGCAAGCGACCAATGGAAGGAAACGAGAAGTATAAAGAAGAATGATGAGTCCAATGAGTCATTCGCCAAAGAGTCCATGCTTACTAAAGCAACTCATGTCAAAATCCCTGGCGGCAATGACAAAAGTGGAGGAAAGTTAGAAAATCAACACATCGTAAATGAAAGACGTTGACTAACACTAAAAGAAATGCAAAAGAAAGAGTACCCATTCCCAGACTCGAATGTCTCCCACATAGTTGATGAGTTGCTGGGAAGAAAGCTGATTCAGCTACCGAAACTAAAATGCCCCGAAGAAAGTGGTATGGTGAACGATCCAAAGTACTGCAAATACCATCGAGTCATCAGTTACCCTATAGAAAAATGCTTTGTGGTTAAGGACAAAATCATGACACTAGTAAAGGATGGAAAGATAATCCTTGATAGTGAAGATGTTGTTGACACAAATACTACTAGTGTCACAACTATTACAAGAGGAGAGGATATATCTAAAATCAAGAAAAAGGTTGTGTTGTCATCAGCACCTGTAGGGGCATCGACGACAGTCCAATTTGGGAGTTTTGACCCCAGTTTGATTTGAAGCATGTCTACTGATGCAAACACCAAAGCAATATTGGAGACATCTCCTGATACTAATAATGGTGGTGAGTGGATTCTAGTAACCCGCTAAAGAAAACAAATGCAATGCATCAAGCAAATTCATCCGATATGGTCAAGACATCCAACTTCAGTCAAGCGCAAGCACCATGAGTCGGTGAAACGCTCCATAGCTCAGCATGTTGGATTGAAGAAATCATTTGGTATTTGCAAGCGGAACCCCTCGACTTTAGCTGACTTCTTCATTTAGAGAGGCTTTTAGCCAAAAGTCAAAACAGTGCATGCTACCTCTGATGAAATCGAAGGCCAAAATTCTTTTTTTTTTGTACTACCAAGAACCCTCATGCTAATGAAGTGAAAGTCACTGTCAGCTCATATTATACAAGTATTGTAGAAAAGACAAGAACACGGTCTCACTGTCAAGTTATGAATCAGCTCAAAAAGTTCAATGAAGATGGTTTTGTACAGCTAACAAGATTTGGGTGGAAGCTACTGCTCGTCCCAATTATGAAAGCAAATGGAACAATGAGATGGAGTCTTGTCTTCCAAATGCCAAGAATTCCTAAGGATCATGTAATGGTTGTACCATCCCAAGAAGAAGCGGGGGGGCAAAAAATCTTCATCTTCGAGCTGTAAACACTTCTAGATATGAGCATAAACTGTCTTATGAAAAAACAAAATCAAAGCCAGTTAAGTATACTCCTTAACATGAGTATAAACTGTTAAATTCAAATTCAAGTATACTCCCTAACACGAGTATAAACTGTTAAAGTCGAATTCAAGTATACTCCTTAACATTAGTATAAACAGTTAAAGTCAAATTCAAGTATACTCCTTAACACGAGTATAAACTGCTAAGGTCAAATTCAAGTATACTCCTTGACATGAGTATAAATTATCTACAAAATCAAGTTCCAAGTGAGTGACTCCTTGACACGAGTATAAAAGTTCTACAAACTCAAAAAAAGATTGCTCCTGATGCGTGAGCCTAAACTGCATCACACGCCTGACCCTCATGAGTATAAACTGTGTACGGTATCCACCAATGGTAATGCATGTGATTAAGCTACTAATATACTCTACTGAAGGTATTGCATATGGCTAAACATAAAAAATACTCCACCTAGTATCTTCGGATAAAAAAAAATCATTTGTCCGTGCAGCTACTACATCACCAAGCCTCTAAGCCAATTGCATTTGAAGTTCTATAAATATGCTTGGAGCGTACACCGAGTCTTTGAGCCTGGAGGAGTGCTAAATCTCTAGAACACAATCGCCTTAGACAATTGGGCCATACCTCATGATTAAATAATCTTTTCTACGATGGGAATGGTCTCTTTACTTCCTTCAAGGATCTTTAATATTCCCGTCCAAATGAGGTAAAAAGTCTAGCAATTCATTCGCTTGTTGAAATACTTGCAATCTTGGAGCTGCTTGGATGTATCGAGTTGACATAATCAACTGGAAGGGTGAATGTGCAAAGCCGGTAAGCCAAGTGTGCCGCCAAATATACGTCTTTCTTCAAACTCCCCGTGATGCCAAGATTCGAGAATAAGTCTTTTTTTTTTATCATGGACTATCCTTCATGAGCACTAAAGTCGCCAAGAAGATTGTAAGTTGGGTCCAAACGGACTGATTTCTTCTCTCTTTGTGGTGGTGGTTGGCAATACTTCACTTCCATCTTGCACCAAGAGCTCACCCAATTGCTGATGGTGACTGGAGAACATTAACCTCTATAGATGCCCCCTTGCAGTAGGTGGAAGGCTTGAAACAAGTACTTGTAGCGCCGAGGACTAAATCTCTTCTCGTTGTCATCAACTCCATTCAGCTCCATGGTGCTAGACATCCCCACGTCATGTAGAAGTCCCGTTATTGAAAGGCTCGCCAAGGTGCGCAAATCCCACAACGATATTGACAACTCTTTGAAGGAAGTCAAAAGAGTATTGGTAGATGGACATCATGGCCGGCAAAATGCCTTGGATGTCTCGCTCAAAGAAACTTCTCAAGACCAATCCTCCATTTTCATCAATCTCTGGCACTTCACTTTGCCTTCTATGATGCGCCGATCAAACATTGGTGAGAAGCTTGGCTCGCCTACTTGCTAGTGATGAGTTGCTCACAAAGTCCACACCTTGGATCTCTCGCTCAAAGAAACTTCTTGGGGCAATCCTCCGTGCTCGTTAATCTCAGCCATTTGACCTTGCCTTCTATGATGCACCGATCGAACGTTTCTTGGCTCGTCTGCTTGCTGGTGATAAGTTGCTTTCAAAGTCCACGCCTTGGGTGTCTTGCTCAAAGAAACTTCTCGGGACCAATCCTCCATGTTCATCAATCTTAGCCACTTGACCTTGCCTTCTATGATGCACCGACCAAATGATGGTAAGAAGCTTGGCTCGTCTACTAACTTGTGATGAGTTGCTTGCAAAATCCACACGCTGGATGTCTTATCGGGGCAATCCTCCGTGTTCGTCAATCTCAACCACTTGACCTTGCCTTATATGATGCACTGGCCCGAACATTGGTGAGAAGCTTGGCTCGTTTGCTTGCTGGTAATGAGTTGCTCGCAAAGTCTACACCTTGGATGTCTCGCTCAAAGAAACTTCTCGGGACTAATCCTTCGTGTTCATCTACTCAACCACTTGACCTCGTCTTCTATGATGCACCGGCCGAACATTAGTTAGGGGTTTGGCCCATTTGCTTGCTGGTGATGAGTTGCTTGCAAAGTCCATGCCTTGGATGTATTGCTCAAAGAAACTTCTCGAGACCAATCCTCCGTGTGCACTGCGTTCGCCAATCTCGGCCGCTCCTTCGTGTTTCGGCCAACATTGGGGGCATGGATCTCCAAGAATGTACCCTTCTTGATGGGCTCGTTTCCATTATCAAGAACCATCAAGTGCTTTATTCTTGAAACCGACTAAGTATATCTAAAATACACCGTGGTGGAAACTGGTCCAAAGGGAGAAACAATATATAGGTTATCATTGAGCTCCAAATTGCTCTCTTGAAAAAAAAAATATTTTTAGTTGAAAACTCAAAATAAAAGCAAGTCGAATACTACAAACTCAAAAAAATAGAGATTCTACAAGAATTTTGTGGCGACAACTCCAACAGGCTACAAGCTACACCTAAAAAAAATTGCAGTTTTAAATTAAAAAAAAGGGAAAAATCTGGCAAAATTATGTAGCAATGCAAATAAGTTCCCGTTCAAAGGGGAACATCTGGTCTTATGTTCTCTTGGACGTTTCATCGAACATGAAATATGCATAAATTGAAGATGGAAAAAAAGGGGACGATGGATTTGTCGACAGTAACACCTCACCGAGTCTACAAACCAATCCTCTCAATTTGTTGTTGTAAAGATGCAGTGTGGATGAAATTAATTGTGGACTAGTAGAATTCATAATTTAGTGGTTAATGCATTATTGATTGATTTTGAATTCTGAAGGTGCTCAAGCACTCATGGAGAAGACAAATTGCTATCAATTAATCGGATTTCATGCAGTTTCAGGAAGGTTAAAAAAATTGGACACCAGCTAGACTCCTTCACCCATTTTATTTCAATATCTTACTCTTGATTGGCTAATGATGCTATCATCTTGTAAAAAAGGATAAAACTCTCCCTCATCCTTTCCCTTGCCGTCGCCCCTCTCCATGGGCGACTCTAAGCCTCCGGATGGTGGTGGTGCTGTCGTCCGTTCTTATGCGGCGGCCGTCGGTGCTGCTGTTGATCCCTTCCTCCCCGATGCCCGTGAACGGAAGAAAAACTTCGATACCTCCACGTTTACCCCCGTCGGCACCATAGTTGATTTCCAGGGTGAACCTGCTGCGGTTTTCACGCAGGCTGATCGAGAGCATCTCTGCAAACCGTTTCAATATCTGCTGGTCGGTAAGTTCTCACATGGCCACCCGCCGATGCGCGTCCTCCGGCTCATATTCGGCAAGATGAAATTGAAACGCAGCTTTCGTTTATTTTTCTTTGATGATACACACCTGGGTATCCACCTTTATGACCATGACGACTACGCTAGGCTGTTCATGCGTGAGTTGTGGCACTTCAATGGTTATCCTATGCGGGTGTTCAAGTGGGATCCGGATTTTGATCCCACTGTGGAGTCTCCGATTTGTCCCGTTTGGTTCAAGATTCATCATCTCCCCCTCCATCTGATCCCTGTTGACGGTCTGTATACCATTGCCCGTTGTATTGGAACGCCAGTTCGGGTTGATGAGCCAACGGCAGATTGTTGGCGGCCAAAGATATCCAGGGTTTGCGTTGAAATAGACATTACACAGCCTATCAAGAAGGCTGTCTGGGTAAAGGAGGGGAATAAGGTCTACCAACAGCCGATCGAATGTGAAGGAATACCAGAATACTGTCGCCGCTGCCGACGCCGGGGACATACGATCAGGACCTGTTTTCATCCACCTGGTGCGGATGAAGAGGTTGAAAAACCTAACTTGCAGCCCAGGGTTTCCGATGATCTCAGGGATAAGCTTGGTGTTCAGGGGCTACAGCCTCCGTTGAAGGAGCAATCGCACAATGCTGGGAGTGAGCCGTCTCGGGCATCGCAGGTTAACGTACAGGATGATTCCCAGCATGATCCTGTCTCTTCCAAAAATACTCAATCCTTGCGGGATATGGCCCCTATCCCTGCTGTGATGATCCACCAAAACTTCCAGAAGGTGGCAGCGTCTCGGCCTGATAAGGGTAAATCAGTGGCTGGGACTGATATGAGTGCCCAGAAATTGCAGGCAGCAGAGGCGGCAGCCACAAGTCTCAATAACAGATTTGTTGCTTTGGTGGGTGAGGATTCAGAGGATGAGGCACGTTCCATGGCTGGCCAATTTGGCAACGCTGAGGAGAATTCAGGGGATGCTTCAGCCGTGGCTGATAGTATCCCCAAGGAAGTTCCCAATGACGAGGAGGTCGACGAGGTCCCACAAAGTCCGATTGTTTGTGAAGGTATAGATGCTTTACCGAAGGAGAATTTCAATGATGGAGGGGTTGCGGAGGTCACACATGCTCCTACTCAGCTTGGTCAGACTGATCACGAAGGCTTCGTGGGTGCCCTGAAGGAGACTACCATTGATAAGGAGTTCGATGAAACTCCGCAACCAGGTATGACTGATTGTGAAGGGGTAGATTCCCGATTGCAGGCTTGGGTGACCTGCCATGCGACTGTTGCGGTCAGTAATGAGGTGCCGCCTGATACTCCTACACTGGATCAGCCCGCACCTGATTTCAGCAAAGATGAGGACAAACCTATATCCACGGCAAAAAAGAGGGATCCATGTGCCCTAGGTAATTCTCTATCTGGGCCTAAAAAGATTTCTATGAAATCGAATGTAGATATTCCCCCTCGATTTACGAGGAGTAAAGTGCGGGCGAATGATTCTCATTCTCTTTCCAATTAATGATTAATATGATTATTTGGAACGCGCGGGGTGTTGGTAGCTCCGCTAAACAACGGTACCTGGCTGAGTTGCGATTTCGACATAAGCTTGCTATTTTAGTGATTATTGAACCGAAGATTTGCTTGCGTGAACGGTATATGCTTAAGAAATTGGGATTTGGTGGTGTCATCTCGAATCCCACTAATCATATCTGGTGTTTTTATGATTCTTCTCTTGTTGTTGATGTGCTACTTAATGAAGCCCAGCTAATGCATGTCAAAATCAGTTCGGGGCTCCTCCCGGCTCCATTTTTTGGATCTTTTGTTTATGGGCGTCACACGCGTATTGTTCGCCGAGATCTTTGGGGGTCTATGCGGTCCGTTTCCACAGCGGACCCATGGATCATTGGCGGGGATTTTAATATTGTGCAGTCCATTGAGGAGCGCAAAGGGTGTGGCAGGCCCTCCCTCGGCTCGATGGAGGATTTTACGGATTGCATTGAAGGATGTGGTCTCATTGACCCGGGGGTTGAGGGAAGTCAGTTTACATGGAATCAAGGAAGGCGTTGGGAGAGACTGGATCGGGTCTTAGTTTCAGCTGGATGGATGGATTGGTTCCCGAGCTTTCGCACGAAGCATCTATCACGTCATGGTTCGGACCATTGTGCTTTGCTCGTTGCCCCGCCAGCTTTGGAACAGCGGGGACCTTCTGCATTTCGATTTCAAAAAATGTGGACGCATCACCATGCGTTTCATGCAGCTGCCAAAGATAACTGGGAGTATCCGACAGGGCTTTTTGGCATGCTCAATCTCCAACACAAGTTGGTTCGGCTGAAGAAGTACCTCAAAACCTGGAACAAGGAAGTCTTTGGGAATATTTTTGATAGAGTGGCTGCAGCGAGTAAACAGGTCCAACAGCTGGAACAAGCATATGATTTTGATCCTACCGATACCAACCTTATGGCTATGAATCACGCCTCGGCGCTGTTGAATCGGGCCCTCACGATGGAAGAAGATTTTTGGCGTCAAAAATCAGCAAGTCGATGGTTGCAAGACGGGGAGCGAAATACTCGATATTTTCATAATTTGGTGAAAGAACGTCGTCTTAAGGGGCGTATTTTCACAATTCAGGATCAAGGCCGCCAGGTGGAGCTCCCGGATGATATTCGAAAATCTGCAGCTATATATTTCGAGCAGCTTCTTACCAGGGCCGACACTCCCATACCGCATTCAGATTTGTCGCATGTCCCCCGAATGATCTCACTTGAGGCTTCGGATGCCCTGTGTACTATGCCTACGCTGGAGGAGGTTCGGGAGGCTGTCTTTGGCATTTCTTCTGATTCGGCTGCTGGGCCAGACGGCTTCTCATCGGTTTTCTATCAGGCCTGCTGGGAATATGTGCAGAAGGATGTTTATGCCGCTGTTTGTGATTTTTTTGCAGGGACACCTATGCCCCGTGCTTTCACCTCCACGACTATTGTCCTTATTCCTAAGAAAGTTGCCGCTCTCACTTGGGCGGACTACCGACCTATTAGTTTGTGTAATGTGTCCAACAAGATCATGACGAAACTCATGTATAGTCGGTTGGCGAATCTTCTTCCATCTATCATCTCGCCTGCCCAATCTGGATTTCTTGCAGGCCGTGCGATCTCAGATAATATTTTATTGGCTCAAGAACTTATTCACTCGCTTAACAAAAAGGTTAAAGGGGATCGTGTGGTGGTGAAACTGGATATGGCTAAGGCCTATGATAGAATACATTGGCCTTTCCTTATCTCCATGCTTCACCAACTTGGTTTTTCTGCGAAGTGGATCCACTTAGTGCGGAATTCGATAGAACATTGCTGGTTTTCAGTGCTTATCAACGGCCAAGGCGCTGGTTTTTTTTCATTCTACGCGTGGTTTGCGCCAAGGAGACCCGTTATCACCGGCTTTATTTATTCTAGCAGCTGAGTGGCTGTCAAGAGGGTTGGATCAGCTGTTCCAGGCTGATATTAAAATGCGTTATATTGCGGATTTTCCTGTCGTTATCTCACATCTTGCATATGCAGACGACGTTATCATTTTCGCCAGTGCTAGGGCGAAATCACTTAAAAAACTTCGGGACTTCTTAACGAGATACGAGCATGCTTCGGGACAGCTCATTAGTGATACGAAGAGCATGTTTATTCCCTCTAACAGGTGCTCCGAGGGTAAGGTCCGCCGGATGCAGCGAATAACGGGGTTCACTCGTACTGATTTCCCTCTTAAATATCTGGGAGCTCCGCTTTATTCAGGCCGTAAGAAAATCAGTTTATTCACGCCATTAATTGAAGGTATACGAACCAGAATTTTAGGTTGGGAGAAGGTTTCTCTCAACTATGGTGGTCGTTTGACTTTGATCCGAAGTGTGCTTTCCTCGATGCCTCTTCATCTGGTCCAGGTTTTAAAGCCTCCCAAGAGTGTTATACGCAAGATCGAGAAGTTGTTCAATCGCTTCTTCTGGGGTTCTTATGGAGCCCAGCGACGTATCCATTGGTGCTCCTGGGACGATGTGTGTTATCCCATTGAGGAGGGTGGATTGGGGATACGCGCTCTTGAGGATGTTGTTGATAGCTTCACATGTAAGCTTTGGTGGAAATTTCGCCAAGGAGACTCCCTCTGGGCACGTTTTATGTATGCCAAATATGTGAAGGATAGTCACCCTTCCGTGGTCAACGAAACGCGCAATGACTCAGCTGCTTGGAAGCGGATGTGTCGTGGGCGGCACTGGATTGAACCCGACATACGATGGCAGCTTGGTAAAGGCAATATTTCTTTTTGGCACGATGGATGGATGGCTGCTGGACCTCTGAAAAACTTGATTCAATGGGCTGAATATCCGCTGAGTTTGGTGTCCCATTATATTGGTGATTCGGGTTGGTCTGAGGATCTTCTTCGACAAACTCTGCCGGCAGACTTGGTGGATCAGGTCTTGCTCATCCCGCTGGATCCGAGTCTTGGGGATAAACTGGTTTGGGCTATGGCTCCACATGGGGAATTCTCTACGAGGCAGGCGTGGGATCAAGTTCGAGGGTCAAGAACGCAGCACTCGCTATATGAAAGCATTTGGTCTAGGTCTCTCTTACCTAACATCTCTATCTTCATTTGGAGATTGCTTAAGGGCTGGATTCCGGTGGATATACGTCTTCAATCCAAAGGAATCCAAATGGCATCGAAGTGTTACTGTTGTGCCTGGGAGGAGAGTCTTACACATCTCTTCTTTATCAGTGATAAAGCGGTGCGAATTTGGGAATTTTTTGCGTCTCTCTTCCGGATTACTTTACCTAAGACTTCTCGCGTGCATTTAATGTTCCAGGCCTGGAGACAAACGCACGGGGGTGATCATATTCGATTTCTCATACCAGCTCTCATTTTCTGGTATATTTGGGAGGCTCGGAATAATTGCAAGTATCGTCAAATTCGGATGATCGCTAGCCTTATTGTGAAGAAGGTATGGCGGTATATATATTTATTGGGAACAAGTGGACACTTCAAACCTTCACAATGGAAAGGTTCGGAGCTTGCTGCCCCCTTTTTCTTTATCCCCGCCAGCAAGGATCGGGTACAGCGGCCTGTTTTGGTTCGCTGGAACTCCCCGCACATTAATAGTGTGAAGCTGAATACCGATGGGGCTTTTCGAAGAACAGCTGGGCTTGCAGGGGCTGGTGGCCTTGCAAGGGATCACCAAGGTAATGTTCTTTTTGCTTTCTATTCCGTCCTTGATAGCACCACGAGCGTACATGCGGAGCTGTTCGGCGCTTACGAGGGGTTACGAATTGCGATTGCGAGGGGCTTTCAAAATATTTGGTTAGAGATGGATGCTAAACCTGCAGTCGACATCATATCTGGGCAAGGCATGGTCAGCTGGTCATTGCGCCACCTGGTCATGAGGATACATCTTCTTATCCGACACATACAATTCAAATGCACTCATATTTTTCGAGAGGGGAACAAGCCGGCAGATTTTCTTGCGAATATGGCATGTGATAGGCGCGATAACTCTATTTTGGAGCCAGCCACCATTAATGGATCTCTCCGGGGAATGATTCTGCTTGATCGTCTTGGGATTCCTTCTTTTAGAAACACTTAGCTTGTTTGAGTTTTCTGTTCCTTTGATGTACTTTTTTAATTTCCCTTTGTAACTTTTATTTTCTTAATAAAGGGGTGGGGTCCCCTTTAACCCTTCTTTCCAAAAAAAAAAAAAAAAAAAAAAAAAATCTTGTAAAAAAGGATAGAAGTCTCTTGCTGCACAAATTGATGGAATAAGCCGAGAGACATTGGCAAGTGATGACTTCACTCTTCTACAAAAATAAAATAAAATTCTCAATGCTGTAGCCTGATGGACAATAACCGATATGTTTGTTTTGGTTATTATTTGAGTCACGTGAAAGTTAGAAGTCTTGGGCTAACCTTGTCCAAAGGCCAAGTTTAGAGCCAAATTGGCCCTAGCAAGAATATTAGTGGGCTTAACTTTTTAAGAAATCCATGGTAATTTCTTGAGGCGGAGATAAATTCAAGGGCACTTGATTTATCTTAAAAAGAAGAGTACTTCAAATTCTGCCACTCTCACATAAATATTCGGTATGTTCTTCGCCCAACTTTGAAGTGGGGGACATTTGTTGGTAATTAAATTCCGTCCAATCAAAAATTGACAAGTGTAATTAAAGTATTAAATATTAATTAAATTTTCTATTTATATTTTCGAATTTTCTAAATTTAATTCTGATATTAAATAGTTAATTTTAATTGATATTTTAATATTTATTTCACTAGCGAATGAGAGGTCATCAAGTGTCAATATGAGGTGTTTCGGTCAATTAAATCAAGTCTTGCAGCTCGAAAATACAAAACCAATCAAATGGTGACAAGTGGCGCATTTGGTCGTGTGGACCAATCAAATAATGACACGTAAATGATATTTTTTCTCTTTAATAATAATTTATATTGAAGAGATAAGTACCGAAGAAGTTGGTATTAACAAAAAAGACCCTGCATAAACACCTATAAATAGGGGTCATTTGGCTCTCAAAAGAATATCAAGAGTTGGAGAGATTAAGAAGTCTTCAAGAGCCAGAGATATCAAGAAGTCTTCGAGTACCGGAGACATCAAGAAGTTTTCAAGAGCCAAAGAAGCTAAGAAAATCTCGAAGTTATCTCAAGGCAAGCTCAAGAAGATTCGTAAAGATCAAACGGGAAATTCCTGGCGTTCTTCTCAAAAGTCATCAAATCAAGGCTTTCAATCTGCAATCAAGGTGTTAGTCCTGCGTTTTGGTGTTTCTCTCAACTCAAACCCACAGTGATTAAGGCGACGTTTAAGGCGTTCTTCGCGGAAATCATCCAAATAAGGCGTTTGATCTACAATCAAGGTATTAAACCAGCAAATCGGCATTTTTCTTCAAGTCAAAGTCAAGCCAAATCCATAGTGTTCATCGGAGTTTTCGGCATTTGATTCGTAATCAAGCTATTCAACCTACGAATCACGTTATTAGGGTGACAAATCAAATTCGGAGAAAAGAATCAGGGGATTAATCTTTTAGAGATTATTTTCCACTAGTTCATATTCTTTTCAAATATTTGTTACATTTTTCTTGGCTTCTAATTTGTATTTACAAACTCAAAATTTGTGTAAACAATTAGTAATCCGACTTGCATATGAATAACCCTCTAATAGAGAAGGAAAGCTAGAAGAGCAAATAACATAGTTCATGGTTATAGTTCTATAATTTTCATGCCAATGCAATTGACATGGGATTACTTTTAAATCTACTTAACTTGCCACAGCAAAAGCAATGTCTGTTCTCATACTTATCGTTGCACGTATCAAGTACCAAGGATTCTTCCATTTCCATACTAAAATGAAACTAGTTAAACCACAAAATTTTCACTCGACCACGGTCAACAATTTATAAATACTAGTAGATTAACGTATTTACTGTGTGCGTGTGGATAAATAATTTTATTTTCCAAAATAATAATTGATAATATAATTGTAAGAAATACGATATGTTTAATAAAAAAACTAAATATAGTAAATAAAGATTATTTGTTATACATATACATAAATATATTCACAACTATTTGTAATGATATTCAATTTTCCAATTATGATAATATTCATAATCAAACAAAATAAAAATTGGATAACAAACTATACAACATTTAGGGTGAATTATAGTTACCTCTCCTGAGGTTTGACGAAATTCCAAAAAAAAAAACCCTTCAACTATTAAAAATTACCATTACCTCCCTTGAGGTTTGGAAAATTAATAAAAAAAAAACCCTTTTGCTAGGGTTCCATATATCTGAAAAATTGTCTTCTCCCAAGATACCCTCCAATATCTTTAATTGTTGGACAAAATAGTGTATTACAAATATCTTCCTTGAGGTTTGCTGAAATTATTAAAAAAAAATAACCCTTGAGTATCACTATAAGAAAAGTGGCATTTAGCCACAAATTTTCCGTGGCTAATGGGCACCGATTAAGAAGAAAAAAAAAAGCCATGAAAAAATAGCCACAGATTTTTCGTGGCTAATTCATGGCTAAATTTAGCCACAGAAAATCCATTGCTAAATTTGGTGGTCAAATTGGTGCGAAATTTGGTGCCAATTTAGCTACGAATTTTTCATAGCTAAATCTGTGGCTGAGTTTAGCTACGAAATCTGTAGATTTTACGTAGCTAAACCCAACCATAAATTTAGCCACAGAAAATTTGTGGCTAAATTGGTGGGTCAATATTTATTTTTTTTATTTCATCAATTTCAAATTATTAATTTTATTATCCCGTTGTGTAAAATCAAATTAGTGACTTTTATTATTGAATTTTTGAACTATTTTATTGAATTAGTTATTCATTCTCCGAATGGCTTATCAAAATATTGATTTTTCGGTTAATGTATAAATCAAATATTTGGGTTTGTTTTTTTTTTATTGAATTAGTGATTAGTTCTCTAAAAAACTATTCAAATTGAATCTCTCAATTAATTCAGCCGGTCAGTTAATATATATATATATATAAATATATATATATATATAAAATCATATCACATTGAATATCTAGTTTGATTCTCAAGTAATTTAAACGTGTCAATTAATTAATCATCAAATTTTGAATCTGTTGATTTGATGATGGAAAGGTATTTTAGAATTTTGATTGATTTAATTTTAATAAAATTAAAGTTAAATGTAAAATTAGCAAAACTAATAAATTACAAAATTGATAAAAATTAATGAAATCTATTTAGATAATTTAAATTTGGAATGTTGCACAAATATATAATAAGTATAACAAAAAGCACAAAGAACTAAAGTGGTGCAGTGGGTAGATACTCTAACCTTAACTTAAAGGGTAAGGGTCCGAACCATATCTAGTGAAAGAATAAATATTTCTTCTAAACTCAACATATGGCGTCCTAAGTGGGTGGGGGTGGGGACTCTTGTTGTGTTCGATCTACAATTTTTTTGGCTATGGATATATTTAGCGAGGTGGGTTTGGGTGGTCAGGTTGTCAGTTTTGCAGCATAGCCGCTATTTTTTAGCTACGGATATATTTAGCCACAAATTTTTGATTACTAATAGCCACGAAATTTAGCTGCAAATTTGCTAGCTATTAGCCACCGATTTTCCGTGGCCATAACATTTAATCAATAATCTCTAACAAAGCATGGTGTTCTTTTTTTTTTTCATCTTAGTTACTCAATTTCGACTCACTGACTGATTAATTTGGATTTGGGTATAATCATAATAACTACTTCACGAACAATAGAGTTCGATCTTGTTTTGCCTTTTGTCTACTTTTTTAGCTATTTTCTTATCCACTCATTCTACTAAACCGACATAGTTAAACGAATGTATAGCATAAGCAGTTTACTTAAATGGACACTTTTAGTGCTAATGACAAGATATTTTATTGGGATAATTTTACGTACAATACATTACATATTAAAATAGTAACTTTTCAATAGCAGAAATGATTTTGATATTGAATGCCAAGTTATTAGTACTTAGAAAGTGTCTGAAGTAATTCTCTTGCTATGAGATCAAACCCCGAACGAATGCTTCAAGGCGTGAGATGGACCCCAAAACACTCATAACAACCCAAAATGTGCAAAAATTGTTAGAAAAATTGGTTATATAAGTTGTTAAGTGACCAATTTTAGTCAATGTTTTGATGAAGCTCCATTTGTTGTTTTGGAAAACAAGTTGATTATTTGTAATCTATGTCACGAGCAGAAACGAAAAATGTATTTAATTACTCAATACCAATTTAGGGTGAATGAGAAATTAAATGCACAATTGAAAACTAAAAATGAAGTGTTAAATTGTGGAATGTGGTTGTCCCAGATTGGAAAAATAGTACAAGAATGCCTTATATTTAAGTAGCTACTTACCAATAGGGGTTGACCCCTTAGGGGTTCACAAATGTGTGATGAGGAGAGGACCTATGGGTTAGTAGGCTCGAATCGAACTACACACACACGTCACCACTGTCGTCCATCCCGCCAGACTTGGGCCCGGGTTTGGGCACAATCAAAGTACTTTTTTTTTGGATGTGATCCGAATTGAAATTGGGTTGAAATAAACTCAAATTGAGCTAAAACTGTGAACTGGTGTGGAGATGGGTATAGTTCAGCATGACCGAACTGGTGTCATCCCCTAAGAGTTGCAACCCTTTGTCTTTTCAACCATAACTCTTCAAGTATTATAAATACCTCCTATACTCAAATTTGAATTCATTTTCTCTCTTTCTATATTTCACTCCCTAAATATTGAAGTGAGTTCCAAATACTTTTTGAGTTCGTTGTTTCTCGAAAATTGGAGTACTCCTTGTACGAGAAGTTAGTCGTTGTATCTTAGGACATGATTGCCATGTCCCGTTAGTACCAGTGCGGGGTAGTCTTGTCTTAATGATAGAGAGTCCAACTCTTGCCTCGACTAAACACTGTAGCCTAAATCACGCCCTGAAGAAGCACTAATTCCAATGGTTTTAAGACGGGATTTTTTTGTGATTTAGCTATGGCCTCTACGTCTGTCCCTACTACTATTACTCCTACTCCTGCTCACGCTGAGAAATTGGAGAAATTTTTCGGGACTGATTTTAAAAAGTCGTAGTAGAAGATGTTGTTTTACCTCACAACGTTGAGCCGAACAAGGTTCTTGAAAGAGGATGTGCCCTTGATGCCGAAAAATGAGACAAACACTGAGAAGAGGGTTATATATGATGTATAGGGTCAAGGTGACTTTCTATGCAGGAACTATGTGCTAAATGCGCTAGACAACACATTGTATAGCGTATATAGCTCGTTCAAAATGGCCAAGGAACTATGGGAATCCTTTGAGAAGAAGTACAAGACGGACAATGCCGGCTTGAAGAAATTCATAGTTGGCAAGTTCCTCGACTTCAAAATGGTAGACTCCAAGACTATCAAGAGTCAAGTCCAGGAGCTGTAGATAACACCGCATGCTATTCATGCTGAAGGAATGAAGCTGAGTGAATCTTTCTAAGTAGCGGCAATGATCGAAAAGTTGACACCAGCTTGAAGAGATTTCAAGAATTACATGAAGCACAAGCGAAAGGAAATGGGGCTTGAGGATTTGATCGTTCGGCTTTGGATAGAAGAAGACAACTGAAAATCTGAGGTCAAATCAAGCAAGCCATAGATGGAGGCAAAGGTAAATTTGGTAGAGCCAAACGTTGGCAAAAAGAGAAAGCGTCCTGACAGTGGTCAAAGGAAAACCAATGCCAAGAAATTCAAAGGGGACTGCTTTAACTGCTGTAAGCTAAACCATATGGCTAAGGACTGCAAAGCCTTGAAGAAAGGCAAAGGTAAGAAGGAACAGGCCAACTTGACTGGAAACAAACGTGTACCGATTGACATGTCCAAGTTGAACCTCTTTGCGGTAGTGTTCGAAGCAAACTTAATCGACAACCCGACAGAGTGGCGGATCGACACCGGAGCTAAGTGCCACATTTGTTCGGATAAAGAGTTGTTCTCTACCTATACTCCAATGAATGGACGCAACTATTCATGGGCAACTCAATAACCTCTCCAGTCGTTGGTTTGGGCAAAGTGGTTTTGAAAATGACCTCAAGCAAGGAGCTGATCCTGATAGATGTGCTGCATGTTCCAGATATTAGGAAAAATCTAGTTTCTAGTTCGTTACTTGTAAAAGCAGGGTTTAGGTTAGTGTTTAAGCCTGACAAAGTTGTATTGACTAAGAATAGCCTGCTTATAGGAAAAGTTTATTAAAGGAATGGGCTATTCAAGATGAATGTAATGACTGTGCTTCACAACTTTGACAGTAATAAAATAACTGCTTCTATTACCTGTCTGAGTGTTCTAATTGGTGTCATGTTATTTGAGTACATGTGAATTTTAACACACTAAAAAGACTTGTAAATTTGGAATTATTTCCTTTATTTAATATTGATTCGAATAAAAGGTGTGAGATTTGGGTTAAGGTAAAATTAACTAAAACACCTTTTCATTCAGTTGAAAGGAACACTGAACCTCAAAAATTGATCCACAGTGATATGTGTGATTCAAAGTTTGTGCAAACTAGAGGCAGAAAAAAGTATTTTATAACTTTTATTGATGAAAACACAAGGTTCTGTTATGTAAATTTGTTAAGAAGCAAAGATGAAACCATAGAGGCATTTAAAAATTATAAGAATGAGGTTGAAAATCAACTTAGCAAGCGAATTAAAGTAATTCGTAGTGATAGAAGTGGAGAATACGGAGCTCCATGTGATGAGTTTTGCTTCGAAAAAAGCATAATTCATCAAACTACAGCTCTATATTCACCACCATCTAATGACATTGCTAAATGCAAGAATCGCACTGTAAAAGAGATGATGAATGCTTTGTTGATAAGTTCAAGGCTACCCCAGAACTTATGGGGAAAAACCATTCTTTCGGCTAACCACATTTTGAATAAAATTCCCCATAAAAGTCAGAAGGAATCTCCATATGTGTAATGACCCGGTATTCCTTAATATTTAAATAATTGATATGAAATCTTACTCTTCTTGGAGATGTTTTTATTAATTGTTATTTTCACATTTTAGTTTGATTTTGAGATTAATGTACAATTTGAACGGTAAGTACTAATTTTCGAATTTTGATTTCCATTCTTGGAAAATTCATCTATTAAATACTCATTAGTTTTCAAAAATAATATAAATAAGTATTCTAGACTTTTATATATGGAGAAGATGCAATTTTTAATAAATTACATGATTTTTCAAATTTTAGACGAGTTTGACATTCGAACACAATTTTCGAACTTTCTATGTTCTAAATTGCAATTTTCTAAAATATAACTAAAACATTTTTAAATTCTGGTAAATATACATATAATTTCAGACTTATAAAGATTAAATTTCATAATTTTGGAATTTTTCTAAATTAATTATGAATTTTCGGATTCTATGCCCTAAAACCCCTAAGAAATGAGTAAATTGTATTTTCTACCCCTACATATTATTTCTTTCCATTTCTTTCCATAATTATATATATAATACAAGAAAATAACCTACATTTTCAGATTTAAAAGAGGGGTGGACGAATTTTGGGGGATTTTGGGAGACAAAATTGTTAAATGTTAAATACTTGGTGTATGTTAAGTCTTTCCCTCCAAGTTTGCTAGAGTTGCTAGATACAATGTATTTACACACTTGGCCAATACCTTCTAGATACAAGAACACATGCTTGGCTCATGTTAAGGTAGAGTTCCACTTAAGCTTGTTAGACTCTATAGTTGGCCAATTAGTGCATTAATTGGAAAATGACTTCATACTAATCTTCTATGTCTTCTACTTAGGAAAAAACACAAAAATCACCACACACACACCCCTAAAAATCCGGCCACTACCCCCTCCATTTCTTCTTGTTTCTTTCACTTTTCCCTACACTCTTTCACCTCTTCAAACCATCTCCCAACCCCACACACTTTCCCTTCTTCAAATCCTACAAGGCAAGAAAGAAACCCCTACAAGACAAGAAAGACTATCAAGGTAGAAATTTGCCTATGGCATGAGCTAGGGTTAGGTTTTTATCAATCTATTGGCATGTTATCTCCCCTATAAGACCTAGGAGGTCACCACAAGTTGGTTTCCATCTTGGGTCTAAGGGATTTCAAGATATGTTGGTTATATATGTGAATACGATGCTCATGATGTTTCTATGATCATGTTTGGTTAAATTCTTGAATAAGCATGTTGAAAGTTGTTGCAAATATGCTTGAATTCTTTGTTATCATGTTTTATACCTTGTTAGAGTCTTATATATGTGTTAGAAGCTAGAATTTTAAGAGTCCCAAGCTGAAAATTCAAGTTGTGCATATGCTGGAATTACTATTCATGCAGAAGATATTGTTTTGAAGCTGAAAAGTTTAGTTTTTGCAACGCTGAAAAATCCGAAAATTCCCAAGTGAAAACCTGGTTTGTAAACTGTAAATTCAGTGTAGAATAAGCTGTAGAAACAGGTTTTTAAAAGATGGAGGTTTGGGTTACAAAAGCTGAAAATTTCAGTGGTTGCGCGTTAAAACGTTTCGCGTCGCAGTCTGAAAATTTCAGATCTTGTAAGCTGGAAATTCAAACTTTTAACAACTAAAAGTCTATTTCACAACCTTGGGAATGTATATGTGAATTTCCAGTCGGTTTTAAATTGGAAAATTAGTAGTTTGAAAGCTAGAAATTTCAGTTCGAAGTGGTAAATGCCGATGTCGCAAAACTGTGATTTTGGTGCTTTGTGTTAAATTTGAGCTGAACAGTTTGTATTGTGATGAATTTGTGATTCAAATGTATTGAAATTATGTGTATAAGGGCCCTATATGATTTCGGTGTGGATGGGGCTAGAGTTCGGCCGGGCGGCAATGGGCTTGCCGGTCTTAAAACAGTTCTCGCCATCCATGCCTATTCCCATCTTGCATGGACGGAGTGTTCCATGTATTGGTTGTGGGTCGTAGGAATTCGGCATATGCTCGAGATATGACCACCGGTGTGTTTGGTTGGGCACCAAGATTGGTTGGAATTGGTGCACATATTGTGATTGCATTACGGCATGGCGAGATAAGGTAGCCGCCCATCGAGGTGGAAAATGGTAACAATGTGTTGGATTGTGATGCTCTTGTGAGCTGAAATTTATGTGATTTGATCAGAACTGAAATTTCTAAGGTTTTATGTGTGGTTTTATGTGCTTTTATGACAATATGCAATTTCACACGATCACCTCATGTCTATGTAAATTTCTACTCAACATGTGTATATGTTGACGTTGCTTTCTATTATGATTTTAGCCGGATTTAAGACACAGGAAGATAGGAACGAGGAAGACTTAGGAGGGCGCTTCGAGGCTTTTAGTTAGTTATGTATGCGTTGTGCTAGAAACTTTGTGGTTTAGTTTGTGTATATGTAATAAACGACGTTTGTAAACTCATCTTTTGGAATATAAGTACGTGTGTTTGGTTTCATTACGCTATAAAATGGCATGTTTTTGTGAGATGGTTATAAATAGATGTTTTCATAATTAACTAGAGGTTTCGGGGCGTTACAATATGAGTTACGGAAAGGACATAAGCTTTCTTATAAATACCTCAAACTGTGGGGGTGTTTGGCCAAGTGAGGAGTATCTATGCCTAAACAAGTGGAAATGGGGCTGAAAACTATTGATTGTATATTTTTAGGATATGCACACAATAGTAGTGCATATCGATGTCTTGTACACAAGTTAGCAATTCCTCACATAACTGAAAACACAATTTTCGAGTCAAGGAATGCTGTATTTTTTGAAGGCATCTTTCTGTCTAAAGAAAAGATAGATGACAGTTCTAGGGAAGAAAGCTCAAATAAAAGAACTTATGATATTGTCATTCGCGATCAACAAGAAAATGATGAACCAAGACGTAGCAAACAAAAAAGAAAAGCTAAGAGCTTTGGTTTGGACTTCCTAACTTATATGTTAGACAACGAGCCTAGAACCGTTAACAAAGTGTTGTCCGGTCCAGATGCTCCGTTGTGGCAAGAACCCATAAACAGTGAGATAGATTCCATTATGTAGAATCATACTTGGGAGTTAGTTGATCGATTAGCTAGTACAAAACAATTGGGATGTAAATGGATTCTCAAGAGAAAGTATAAATCAAATGGAACTATTGATAAGTACAAGGCTAGGTTGGTTGCCAAAAGGTTTAAACAAAAAGAAGGCCTTAATTTCTTTGATACTTACTCGCTTATGACAAGGATAACGTATATAAGAGTTCTCATTGCTATTACAGCCTTACATAAGCTTGAGATACACCAAATGAATGTTAAAACAACTTTTCTAAATTGTGAGTTAGAAGAGGAGATTTATATGGAGCAGCCTGAAGGTTTTGTTGCTCCGGGACAAGAAAATAAGGTATGTAAACTCGTTAAGCCATTGTACGGACTTAAGCAAGCTCTGAAATAACGAGTGTGATAAGTCTGTATATCTTAAAAGCACGCCGAATGGTTATGTCATAGTCTATCTCTATGTAGATGACATGTTGATTATGGGTAGTAATCATGATATTATTATGAATATTAAGAAAATGTTGACGAAACATTTTCATATGAAATATACAGGTGTGGCAGATGTCATATTAGGAATTAAAATCCCTAAGACATCTGAAGGACTGGCATTATCACAAGTACATTATGTTCAGAAAGTACTTAGAAAGTTTAATGCTAATGATAGTCCACCTGTTAAAAGTAGATTTAAGCATACATCCGGCAAAAAGTCACGGTAAGCCCATGGCATAGCTAGAATATGCTCAAATAATAGGCAGTTTAATATATATAACAAACTGCACGCATCCCAATATACCATACTCAGTCAATAAATTGAGTAGATTTACAAGTAATCCAAGCAATGAACATTAGAAAGTGCTAACTAGACTGTTGAAATATCTGAGACACAATGAACTATGGATTACAATGTACAAGATATCCAACTGTATTAGAAGGATACAACAATGCCAATTGGATATCTGATACAAAAGGCACTAATTCCACTAGTGGATATGTGTTTACGATAGGTGGAGCTGCAATATTTTGGAAATCCTCTAAACAAACTTGTATAGCTCGATCCACAATGGAATCAGAGTTTATTGCTTTGGATAAAGCTGGAGAAGAAGTTGAAAGGCTAAGAAACATTTTAGAGGATATTCCGTGTTGGCCAAACTCGGTGCCTGCTATAGCTATACACTGTAACAGTCAAGCAACTATAAGAAGGGCACATAGTGGCATGTATTGCAATGTCCTCAAAATTCCTTTATATTGCCTTAATAATAAATAGTGATTTGTACATAAAACTTGTACAAAATACAAGAGTTGCAATTTTCAAAAAATATAGAAAAGTAACTTCATTGCGAAAAAAGGCTTCCAAACGCTCTCTGTAACGACCCCGGCAATGTACATTACATTCACAGCATATATACAAAACCTTATGGTATTTATACTACGTGAGAGAGTTTATGGAAAACAACATTGAAGTATAACGATAGGTAGTCCAAAACACCAAATACAAAATACAAGATTGGAATATTAACAATAACTCTTCTAGTAAAGGCCTCAAAGGGTTCTTCTTCTTCTAACTCATTTATTGTGATCTCGTGTCCATCTAAAATAATCATATAATCCACAATCAACACATGGTTGAGTAAAAACATCACTTAATCACATAAGGTGCTCGTGTGTGTGATTTGAGCATAAAACACATACAAAGCACACAATTTGTTCTTTTCTACCTTTCGTCACCTAACAGTGACCCGTATGACTACCCAGACCGAATATACAATCAGCACATTTCTCCCGCCTGCCTTACCCTTCGGTGGTCGTATCTCGGGCATATGCCGAATATTTTCCTACGACCCTCTCTCTTGAGTAGAACACTCCGTCTACTCAGGGGGGGATTAGGTGATGGAGGGAGTGTGAACTCTTATAACTGGCTACTCAATAGTATATCCCAGCAGAACACATCCAAACCACTTCAGCACATTTGGGCCCATTCACATAATATATCACATAATCACATAGTCAATCCTTGGAAGTCTTGCTTCCATATTTTAACATATCGTAAAATGCCATTACATGTAAAAGAATTGAAGCTCTTAAATATAATCATATATTCCTATAACTTATTTTAACATAAAATATCAAATCAAAATATAAGTGTATATATATATATGTATGTACGTATAACATATACTTAAATATAAATTTATGAAAAGATCCAAGTAAATTAATATATATATAAATATATGTATGTATAGCATATGTATAGAAGCACATGTAGATATATCTTAGTAAAAGAGGGATTTTTGCTTTGTTTGAAACAAAATTTATTTTGCTAAAAAATGACTAAATCTTGATTAAACCTTAATAAATACATGTTGTTCTAACACTTGAATCTATAAAGCAAAATTTTTTATGAAAATAATATACCTTTCCATAAAACCGCTTTATTTCCATAAATTTAATATAGTTTCATATTTTAATAAAACGAATAAAAGTTCATGAAACTAATATATTTTCCAAAATGACATATAGTTTTTGGATAAAGATTTTACTTACAAAATGAACATATATTTCTATAAGTATTGGTTCATGAAACCATTTTAATTTATTTGATCTCATGAAAATCCTACACAAATAATTCCATGATACTTAACCTATGAAAATAATACACATATCAAGCATATAATCACATGATCGCATAATAAGCTCACAAGGTTGTATCTTGATCACATAAGAAACGTAATAATCACATATTAAGCATAAACTAGATTAATTCCTATTATACTTATACTTCTGGCATGAAAGTGTTACTTATACTTCTGGCATGAAAGTGTTACTTAGCCTTTACTAACAATTATTCAAGAAAATAGCATGTAACATAAGAATCATGTCCAAGTCAATCAAGAAATAACAACTTATGAAAATCACGTCAAAAATAGATAAGCTACTAAACCAAGAGCATTGAAGCATGCTTGACAACAACTTTTACTCATGAGCATTGAAGCATGCTTTTAGCAAGAACTCTTACTCAAGCGCATTGAAGCATGTCTAAGCAAGAACTTTTAGTCAAGGTAAACATATATAATTAACACCCCTACTTATGAGATTAAGCAAGATTTCTACCTTTCAAAAGGGTATCTTCTCCTCTATAAGTATAAAATGTAGAGTACATATATAGATATATAGAAAGGTTAATATAAATATATATATATGTGTGTAGAAGAGGGGTAATGATATATATACGTCTATAGGAAGGTATACTAATGATATCGTGTGATATATATATTGAAAGTGCAATATTGTGTGGGTGTGTTGGTTATAGGCGGGTTTTCTATGTGTGTGGGTGTGAATGGTGAGCAACCCCTCCCCCCTATTTATAGTGGAGGATGAGGGTACAAGGCAAGACTTGGGGACCAAGTCTTAATTAATGCAAATCACCCACCTAGGCTTAAAATTAAATGCCAAATTAAATGCAATCTTCTACCTCCCTCCTCTATTTCTAGCCTTGGTGTAACCCTAATACATGAGTTATGAAGTTAGATGAATGGAAGACCACACAAGTGCACAATTTCTAGAAGAAGATCATCTTATATTAGTGTAAGATATTTTAATAAAATATGAACACAAAATCAAATAAAATCTGATATTTATTGTCATAATATTATAAAATCTGAAATCATAACTTTATTTAATTAAAAATTCAAATTTGTATTTATTAATGTTTGTAAAACCCAAAAATTAGGGTTTTAGGGCATAAAATTAGGGTTTTAGGGCCAAAAATTCGAAAATTCATAATTAATTTAGAAAAATTCCAAAATGATGAAATTTCATCTTTATAAATCTGAAATTATATGTATTTTCCAGAAATTATAAATTTAACATATAACTTTTCAAAAATTGCAATTTAGGACATAGGATTTCGAAAATTGTGTTAGAATGTGAAATTCCTCTAAAATTTGGAAAATCATGTCATTTATTCAAAGTTGCATCTTATCTACACATAAAAGTCTAGAATACTTATTTATATTGTGTTGAAAACTCATAAGTATTTAATAGATGAATTTTCCAATACTGGTAATCGAATATAAAAAATTAGTACGTTACCATTCAAATTGTAAATTAACCTCAAAAACATACCAAAATTTGAAAAAAACAAATAATAATGCACTTTTCAAGAAGCGTAAGGTTTTATATCAATTATTTGATATTGGGAAATGGTAATAAATATATCAAATGTTATGAAGACAAAAGGAGGAATATTCACACTTTGGAAATGCATGCAACGGAAAGCACATATATGGAATAAAATCTGAAATAATTCTCATAAAACTAATAATAACAATACACATAATTCCTAATACCAAATATTAATTAAGAAGGATTACCGGGTCGTCACATGTATAATGGTAACTCTCGACACATTCATCGACGATATAATACCATTAGGCAGGTGATCTCTAATGGAATTATCTCTCTTGATTATGTGAAATTGATGGAGAATCTAGCGGATCCATTAATAAAAGGCCTTCCTAGAGATCAAGTATATTGCTTGTCGAGAGGAATGGGATTAAAACCCACTAGTTTAAGATCGAGTAGCGGTAACTCAACCATGTTGACTGGAGATCCCAAGATCTTGGTTCAATGAGACAACTAAGTTACAAGGGTTTAGTTGAGCACTTACTACCCATTCTAATGACATGTAAGTGCGTCCTGCAAAGGGGTAAAAGGTGAAGCTAAAGCTTTTAATGATTCCTATGCCTGAGTAGGTGGAGTATGATAGGATATTCTTAAATAAGAGATCACCTATATAAGTGTGAAGTGTGGCCGCTTCAATTGGTAAACACTTATAAATCTAAGATATGGCCCACAGCCAAAACGGGCACAACCATGAGAATCGAAAGGTGTTAGGGAAGTTGTTGTGAGAATACTATTGTCTTGATTTACATAAATAGTTGGACAGTTCAAGACATCAAGTTCACTAACTAGCTAAGTAAATCCCACGGTATATCTCTAAAGCAGGTTCAAAGCCACAAGCTAACTATCCTGATGCTACAGCTTTTCGCTTGAACTTACTACAGTGTCTGCATGAGTCGCATATGCATTAATTTTCATTCATGTAGGGGATAATTAGAAAAATTGGTTATACAAGTTGGTAAGTGATCAACTTTAGCCAATATTTGGATGAAGCTCCATTTGTTGTTTTGGAAAACAAGTTGATTATTTGTAATCTATGTCACGAGCAGATACAAAAAATGTATTTAATTACTCAAAACCAATTTAGGGTGAATGAGATCTTAAATCACAAGTCAAAGCTAAAAGTGGATTGTTAAGTTGTGGAATGTGGTTATCCCACTTTGGAAAAATAGAACAAGAATGCCTTATAGTTAAATAGCTACTTAGAAATAGGGGTTGGTCCCTTAGGGGTTCACAAATGCATAATGGGGAGAGGACCTGCGGGCTAGTAGGCTCGAACCGAACCCACACGCGTGTTGGCTACCGCTGCCGTTGGTCTGGCCTGCTCGGCTAGGCATGGCGGGTGGGCTGGACTTGGGCTTGGGATTGGGCTCGAGTTAGGGCTCAATCAAAGTATACTATTTTTGGATGCGATTCAAATTGAATTTAGGTTCAAAATTGGGTTGAAATCAGCTCAAATTGAGCTAAAACCGCGAACTAATGCGTGTAGACAGGTATGGTCCGAACCTGGGTGAAGCCAACGACTAGCCCCACCCAAGCGGATTCGAACCACACCCGAACTGCCACCAAACCAGTTCGGCCTGACCATACCATCCCCTAAGAGTTGCAACCTTTTGTCTTTTCAACCACAACTCATCAAGTATTATATATACCCCCCCCCCCCATATTGTCATTTGCATTCACTCAAATCCGAATTCATTTTCTCCCTTTCTGTATTTTACTTCCTAAACACTAAAGTGAATTCTAAATACCTTTTGAGTTCGTCATTTCTCGAAAATTGGAATGCTCCTTTTTCAAGAAGTTAGTCGTTGTATCTTCGAAGATGATTGCCAAGTTCCGTTAGCACCATTGAGGGACAATCTCGTCTTCAAGACAGAGAGTCCAGCTCTAGCCTTGACTAAACACCGTAGCCTAAATCACGTTCTGAAGAAGCACTAATTCCAACAAAAATAAAATGAAGTAAGAGTGATTAAAGAAGGTTCCCAACCAAATAGAAAAAATGCAGCAAAGTAAAGAATCATTCATGTCCCGTGACTAGTCACACGAGACTGGGGCTCATTTAAAGTGATAAAAGACAAAAATTTAAATTTTAATCTCAATTACGCAAATAACAACTGGCAGTACACTGATCATTTGGTCTAATAGGATCTTCAATCTCAACATATTCATCCTCTGTCTCTAGAAGAAGGGAAAGGAAAACGTTGAAAAATATGTGTGTAAAGACCTTAGTGACTGTTCGTGGGGTGTACAAGGAATTTCAAAATAATATTTTTATAATAGAAAAAAATTAAAAAATATATAAGTTGAAAATGATATCAATGCAAAATGATACAAGGTCTTTCAAAATTTTACTTCATGAAGTAGTAAATTATGATGACAATTACACAAAGTTTGTTGATGTCAAACAAACTTATCTCTCCCACGATGATCATTCCTCATCGCTCCAGGTAAGGTGCTACCTTATGGACAAAAAATGGAAAAAAAAAATAAAGAAAAGAAAAAACCATGCCTGGGTAACATGTTGATGGAATTTCATATTTCTAGGGTAATCTCAGGACGCCATATATATAATGCAAAATATCAAACGTGGTTTTAGTCTTGATACCAACTAAAAAAATGACAAATAGAGTCAATACATACCAGATTTACAAGTCCAAATATGGTTCTAGATCAACACCATGCCACGTTTCACAACTTGGATATGATACTAAAAACATGTATGATTCCTATCATACAACATATTTGTATTTCACACTAGTAATTTACAAATGTAACTAATATCAGATTTAAGATAAACAAAGAGCCATTTGAAAACGTATCTTTTTCGACAACTGGTACTAGAAGATGCCGTTCCAGACATTGGAAAGGTCATTCTAGTAACTTGTTTCAATAACTGAATCATCAGCTTTTGCTGACTTACCTTAAAGAAATAATCGCCCTAGTATCCTGTGCGTTGGGACAGTAAAATTCCTTCCAGGATAGGATAGTCCAGAAATTTTACTACAAGCCGCACAACTACATAAGAATCTTAATTCGAAAACTAATCAACTTTTTATAAGTATATAAAAATTATTTGCTCTATAACACTTGTATTCGAGTGACGGTATGAACTACCAAACTCAAATTGAGAAATGGACACGAATTGGAAAAGTACGAGTTACGATATTTGCTTACAAAGATCATGTTAGAGTTACTCACACATCTATACATCTTTTCCAAGTCTTGTACTATTTATAGGAAGCATAGGAACTAATGCATAAAAGGTGCCTTTAATGCATTAACTTGGCAATCTAAACCAACTATAATAGCTAGAAATATTTCAGCGGTTACTGTAACTTAATACCAATTACATCTAAAACCGTTGGTATAACTTCCAGCAATAGTTAGTAACATTCCAAGCAACAGACTGAAATGTACCAGTTAAAATAGTCATTTCTATGATTAACACCAGCGGTCAATGACACATAAATGTCTTGTAACAACTCACTTAAGTTTGAATTTTGAATCAAACCAAGTTCCTGAGCAAGTTCCAAACGAAGTTCAAACAAAAAGCTAAGACTAAGACAATTTGCCCTGTGCCGTACCTAATTGATGTTTGGACAAGTAATCGACACTTGACCGCATAAATGCATAAATTGTTTTAGTTTAAACATGCAATGTGGGATATAACACAACCCACAAACATTTATCTTTATGCTTTACTTATGCCAAAATATATATGGGCTTTATTCTATAAATTCAACAATAAATGACATCCTTCTATCATTGAATAGAAACACCCATAAATATTAATATATAAACATGTCATTTCGAACACATGTCAAACCTAGGACGCCACATAGCTACAAATGGCTTCTATTATGTGCATAGGGGGAATAGGCCAGGGGGACTCTGCGCACAACCAACGAGCCTGCTGCAATCCAGCGTCACCCCTTATACACGCAAGTGAAGTTAGATCCAACTAAAAAAACGGTTGATAGATTAGTATGATCGCCATATCCATAGTTCATGAAAGAAACTTCAATTAATAGCTTATCAAGTATAATAAAGCTTTTAAAGATTGCAAAGCAGACAATACTAAAGCTTTACACACGCACACATATTTTTTTTAAAGGTACTTATGTGTATTTTTTCTTCCAATTTTGAAACTATCTTTTGGTGATTTTTAATGACTCACAGTACTAAGAAAAATCTCCCAAAGAAAGGTCACGCAAAGGGTCATCAGATTCACTCGTTAAGTAACAACCATATTTAGTATCATATCATTCCTAAATACTTGACCAAAACTTTAAAAGCCTATAATTTTAGATGTTTGAGAATTTTCCTCTCTACGATACTAGCTGGTAGTGATTTTCTAAAAGTCACTAAAATAATTAAGTGACGGTGATAAAGACATTCGATTTTATTGGAGTATTATCGACACCCTAAGGTTTGAAAAAAAAAATTTCAAGATTCTTTTGAGGTCACTACAAGAAAAATAGCTTGTTGCTATGAATTTTTTTTAACTCAACCTTTTAAAATATACTAAAGATAGTAATTTATTATAAAATTTAGACCGTAGCAAAGAATTATGGAATAAGATAGTTATTCACTACAGAAGTTAGATCGTAGCAAATGATTACGTAATAAGCGATTATCTACTGCGAAATTGAGGTCGTAGCAAATGAATGAGGAAAAATCAATTATTTGGTACGGAATGCAGGCTAGAGCAATTAAAAAAGTAATAAGATAGTTATATAATATGACATTTCAATTGTAACTAATAAAAAAATAAGAAAACTTACATAAATTATCAATTTTTTCGTTTCCAAATTTTAGCACAATTTTTGAACAAAGTCTTAACAACTTTGGCATAAACTACCTTTACTTAATTCAGTACGATAATATGCTACCCCATTCCAGAGTATTTGAATTTTACATCAGATTATATATGGAAAAAGATATTTTTTGAAATTTATCATTGAATTGAGTTAATTATATATTAACTATATATTCTCAAATCTATTTCAATGATTAGTAATTTTAACTAATATAATATATTTAAATAACAAAGATATATTATTTAAAACTTTAGAGCCATTTATATGAAATAGTACCCTTGAAATTTATGATTTAGAGCTTGTTTACTTCGATACTTTTAAAGTTAATTAGAGATGCTTATTTGGCCATTTAATTCAATAGTAGTGATGAAATTAGTAAGGGATTTAAGTTTCGGTGAAATAACCCCAAGGACATAAGTTAATAATTTTTAATCTTTCAACGAAAATTCTGATGAAAAATTCCGTCTAAAAAAAAAAAAAGACATTACCTTTTATATTTTTGGCGAAATTTCCCAGAAAAAATCTAAAAAAAAATAATTTGTTATTTTTCCATGGAAATCCTTTTGGAAATAAAACATTATTATTTTTTAATTTTCGACGAAAGTTCCACTGGAAATTTCACTGAAATATAAAGTATAGAAAAGGCTTTTCGAAAAAAAAAACTTTTAAATAACTAGACAGAATTTGGTGGATATTTCCTAAAATTTTGATAAAAAAAATATTAAAGTTAACATAATTTGTTAATGTGCCATTACTATAAAAATATATACATAGAGAGAGAGAGAGTAAAATATGACGATTTCTAAACTAGCATTTGTTACAATTTTCGTTTATAAACATATATTTAGATAAACTAACATATATAGTGATGCATTATTAATTTTATATTAACAAAATTATTCAATTAAATTTGTGAAAACGGTCAATTGGCATAATTGAATTGTGGGGATCATGTTTGGTAGAATTTATTCAATGCATCAATTATGCTAAAAGAAATTAAATAATTTGGTAATTTAACATTAGATTTAATGAAACAAAGGACAAGTACTAAATTAATAAAATTAAATTAGTAAATTGATAATTTCATAACTTTATGATAAGTGAAAAAAATGAATAAGGAATTACACTGGCACAATTGCAAGGCTCCTCCTTATATACATTAGAGGTGTTGGTTTGAACCCCAATTTGTGCAAAAATAAGCTTTAAGCTCCCTCACGTGCTTGTGTGTAGCCTGCCATGGTATAGAATTTGGGTTTGATGGTCTGATTCTCGATTAGTGCAATGAATTATAATGATAAAGAAAATAAAATATTTATTTTGGCGGATTAATTTAATTTAAATAATAAAAATAGTAATTTTGTAGCACAAAAGTGGCCTTTTTTGATTTTATTGGCTACAAAAATTATATTGTAGCAAATATAGATATATTCGTAGTAAAAGATATTTACTACGATTTTTGTTCGTACTAAAAGTATCTGATACAGTTATATTAACTATGGGGTAAATACGCAATAAATTCGTAGCAAAAAGTTTTTTCCCAAGAATTTTGGTCTTTTGCTATAATTTACTTATCATAACAAAAAGTTAATTTTCTTGTAGTGGGTGTTTTGTTTGTCTGATAAAATTCCTCAAAGATGACATTGTTGGAAAGGGGCGAAAACTTACAATCAAGTTCTAAATATTTTCTTTTTTCAAAATTGCAAAAACACAATAAAACCCCAATTGTGGAATACATATTTTGAAACATAATTAGATCCACCGAGTCTTTCGAGGACACCTGATTCAGCTGGTTGGTTCGATCCACTGATTGTTTGAGAGCGTCATTGAGAGGTGTCAGCTTTCCTACTCGACAGAAGTTCTCTCGACAGGTTTCTTGGTGAGCGTGACCGAGTTTCCGGGTCAATTTTCGAGCTTTGTAATTTATCCCTTTTGACCCAAAAAAATAAAAAAAAAAATCATTCCAAGAACTACTATGCACCAAACTACTACAAGAACCAATCAAATAATACAAAGAACCATACTACGCACCAATTTAAGAATTACTCATTGGTTGGCAATGTGATTGTGGAACTTGTCCTCGAATTTATGAAAGGTAGGCCCGTGGAGCAGATCCACCGAGTCTTTCGAGGACACCTGATTCGGTTGGTTGGTTTGATCCACCGGTTATTCGAGAGCATCCTCGAGAGGTGTTGGCTTTCCTACTCGACAGAGCTTCTCTGGACAGTTTCTTGGTGAGCGTGATCATGTTTCTGGGTCAATTTTCGAACTTTGTAATTTATCCCTTTTGACCCAAAAAAAAATTTAAAAAAATCATTCTAAGAATTACTATGCACCAAACTACTACAAGAACCTATCAAACAATACAAAGAACTTTACTACGCACCAATTTAAGAATTACTCGATTGGCAATGTGATTGTGGAAGCTCTGGCGGTTCTCGAGTGGTTAGCCGAGGTGGTAATGAATAGAATACAAGCACACCAGGCATCGAGGGGAGATGTGAGGCATTGATTCCAGCCGCACCATGTTCTTCCTGAGGAAAAATTAAAATAGGGTTTTGAGTCAGTATGGATTCCAATGTTGAAATTGGATATACTAATATACTTGAGCATACTACTTACTGGTGGATGGTCAGATAGGTGATAGGAAGACCATGGGGATGGAGCGGGATAGAAATATACAGGTGCATACTGCATTGCTTGATTAAAAACAATGCCAAAATTTGAGATTTGAGGAGTTACATGGGGAACATGCGATAGAATAGCTGGGGTGTCATTTACATTGTTTGTCATTGCACTTTGACCACTGATAGCTTGCTGTGAAGAAGTTTTGTAACCATGCTACTTTCTGGATACTGTCTTATGTCTTATAGATGTTTGGCCATTGTTACACTGTTATTCTTAACCCATTTTTTTCATACAAGTAGTCGCCTTGTGCCCCGATTCTCTGAATGGATTTGAATTTTTAGTAAATATCATGACACAAGCAAAATTAGTGCTTAAAAAATTTTAAAAAATGAGGTATTTGTTGCACTCACCCGCAAACACGACAATTCTGGAGCCTTTGCTGAGCAGCTCCGTTAGTTCTGATTCTCTTAGGATCAAGTATAGAGTGATCTTCAGTTGGAGCGGAAGTGAGGTTGTCAGTGTAACGACCCGGTAAAATTCTTTATTTAAATATTTTATATTATACATTGGGTGTCCATTATTTTGATGAATCATTTTTTTAATATAGAACTATTTTGTGAATTATTGTTTTATAGAAATTATTCTTCAAAAATATGATTTTTATTTGTGAACAAATGAGCATTTACTGCACAAATTTTTAGAAAATATTATAAATTCCAAATATTCTTAAAATTTTATACATTTACTCTTTCTAAACTCCCAGAATTATTTAATAAATTATTTTCAACTTTTACCTATTTTTCCGAGAATTTTTAGTAATTTTCAAAAAACATTGCCTTTAAGTTCTTAATTTGAAATCTAATTTTTAAAATGCTTAATTATTATCAAAGAATGAAAATAATAATATAAATAAATATTTTAGATTATATTTGATTTATAAAAAATTAATTTTCTAATTTTTAGAATTTTATTTCTATTTTTGGACGATTTTCGAAAAAAGGGTAAAACAAGGGGTATTTTGGTCTTTTCACTTCTCCAACCCAAAATTTCGGTTTTGCTGAGAAATAACCAATAAAAATACTTAATAAATAAGAGTTTTCAGATTTTATAGGTTTTGTTTGATTTTAGTTGATTTTATTCTATATTTTATCAAAATATCTCTACTAATACACTCTTGAAACCTAGCATCATATACATATATAAATATATATTAGTGGTGATATACATAGCTACATATACACACACATACCCACACACATATATATGGTGGTTAGTAAAGTGAGGTGTATGTATATACAACCATGTATAAATGTATGGAAGAGGTATTTAGATGAATATAATATGTAAATCTTTGCCTCTAATACTAGGAAGATCAATACACAAGACCTTACACACCCACAATCCTCATTTTCAGCCCTTTTACAGCCCCAAAAACCGTGCCCCATTGCTCACACACATACACTCTCTTATTTTCTCTCAAAACACTACACTTCTTTGGAAGAAATAAGGTAGGAAGACTTCTTTATGCCTTAAGTAGAGGGTTTTCTTCTTCTTTCTTGAAAATAGGCAAGCTTCCATACTCTTGTGCCCAAGCAATATAAAAGACCAGGCTTGAATGGCCTAGAGTGAGAGCTTTTGCCAAACATGCCTCCAAGTTGAGGGTTTCAGTTATTTTGCCATCTTCATGTTACTTTAAAGCTTTATAGTTAATTTTCCATGTTTTAACTCTTGTTGGGAGGAAGTTGAAGGATGGATAAACTTGTGAGCATGATCTTGAAGATATTGTGTGATTAATATGCTTATTTGGAATGATATGTGCTTATTATGCTTTCTTGGAAATATTATGTGATTATTGTGCCCTTTTGCAATAATATGGAATTCTTATGCTTTATTTGAACCACTATGTGAGTTTTATGCTTTATATGAAGTAGTACGAGATCATGATGCTTTATTTGAACTATTAGGTGAATATCTTATGTTGTTCTTGAAAGTCTTAGTAAAGAAAGCTCCACATATCTATTATTTGATAAATAGAACTTTTATTTTAATTACTTTATACTATAGATTTATGCCTACTTTAGTACTTTACATATATATATATAAACATATACATCTATGTAAGTATATATATATATAGATATATATGTTCCGTATATGTATATATATACTTATATTCATTTTATTAGTTTTATATGTATATGTAGATAATTCTTATCATATCTATATATAGTTATCTATACTTTATATAGGTATATATATGTAGTATTCATATATTTACATATCTTATATTTTAATCTATATATTTATATATATTTATACTATTTATAATTTAATCTTTATATTTATGTACTCATACTAGTTATATTTATATATTTATATTTATATTTTGTCTATTTACATATTTTTGCTATTAGCTATTTACATATTTAATATTTCTAAGTAAATATGCTTAATAAGCAAATATAAAGCTTTCATTTATAAGTGTGGAGCTTACTTTACTAAACTATAATATAAACTTTCAAAGATTATGTGCATGTGTGAACAAATTGCAATTCTGTGAATGGGCCCATATGTGCTGGAATGGTCTGGGGGTGTTCCGCCGGGACATACTATTGAGTAGCCCGAAGAATTCACACCCCTTCTATCTCCTAATCCCCCCTTGGGTAGACGGAGGGATCTACTCAAGAGAGAGGGTCGTAGGACAATACTAGGCGTATGCCCGGGATACGACCATTGGAGGATAAGGCTGGCGGGAGAAATGTGCGGATTGTTATTTCAGCCCGGGTAGTTATAAGGGTCACTGTCAGGTGACAAAAGGTAGAAAGTGTGAAACTATGTGTGTGCTATGTGTAACTAATGTGCACTTGACACCCGAGCACTTTATGTGTATAAAGAAATGTTTCTACTCAACGTATGTTGATTCCATGTTACATAATGATTTAGATGCTTCTGAAGCTAGCCTTTACGACGATGAAGAGGAGGAACCTTTTGAAGTGTTTTACTAGGAAGAAAGATGTAGGATTTCCGCTGCGTACCTGTAGTTGGTGGTTTTTGCCTTTGCTATGTAGATATAGTAGAACTAGCAAGTCAATACTTTTCGTTTGGTTGTACCCTTATGTTATGTAATGTATATTGTACGTTTTGTAATTAACAATGCACGCATATATGTAACCACTAATGCTAATAATAATAATAATCATAATAATAACAATAAGACTAATAATAATAAAGGGTTTTTGGGGTCGTCACAGTCAGCCTCTGGCATCCAAACCAAACCATTCTCGTCTGCGCTTGAAAGGTCCCTCAAGGCCTTAATTGCTTCTTAAAACAAATTATTCGACTGGGATGATATAAGAGATAGATTTAAGCATTCTTTTGTTATCTTAGTGAATCTATCCCGTTGGAGATTTGGGATAGGGTATGGGGGAGTAAATCCATAACGCTACTTCCTGGCAACCTACTTAAACCATAGTGGGTTTATGCTATTCTTAGAAAAGGCGGTCAAACACATGTACTTCATTGCCATGATTAGGCGACTACATGGAATTCCATCGCTTTCCAGCTTCATACAATCACAACTAAAGACACTCGTGTTTTTATCAATATGAACATGATATAGTCTCCCAGAAGTCATATCGTACTAGGAGAAAATGAAAGTTTTGTTACCGTCTTCGAGGTCAACTTGACTCATGGATACGAGGCCTTGCTCAGCATTGATTTCATTCCGAATCATATAAAAAATTGTTTTGGTGCACAGCCGAGCAGCATGCTTCTCAAAGCTTGCTAACTGTCACGCCCCAAATTCGGGACGTGGCATAGCGATGCCCCTTAGCCCGAAAGGACTCAGAGACACCAAGCCACGGAAATCAGAACATACTAAAAACCATAAAATATTTATTTAAAAACCTTACTCAAACATTGCAGTGGAAAAAGATAAAAAATCCCAACTATTATATCTCTAATTCCAAAACATAAATAGAAACTAATCTATATAAGTCTTAATAAACAGAGTTATATAAGGAAACAACGCAAGTAAATAGCGATCACTAAATTCTCTAAGCAAAGATGACTTCCATTGGATCACCAACCCCAAAATTGACCCTTGTCGGTACTATCCTCTGCAAAATAGTTATTAGTGGTGTGAGCGCACTCGCCCAGTAAGAGATTTCTTGACACTCTATCGGATTCGAGCAAGTTACATATATATATATATATAGCATAAAAATCACACTGAGCATGTAATGCCCCGAAACCTCTAGCTAATTATGAAAGCATCTATTTATAACCATATCACAAAAACATGCTATTTATAACGTAATGAAACAAAACACGCCTACTAATATTCCAAAAGATGAGTTTACAAACTTCGTTTATTACATATACACAACATATACATAACTAACTAAAAGCCTCGAAGCGCCCTCCTAAGTCTTCCTCGTTCCTATCTTCCTATATCTCAAATCCGGCTAAAACATAATGAAAGCAACGTCAACATATACACATGTTGAGTAGAAATTCACATAGATATGAGGTGTTCGTATGAAATTGCATATTGCCATAAAAGCACATAACCACACATAAAACCATATAAATTTCAATTCTTGATCAAATAACATAAATTTCAGCTTTAATAGAGCATCACAATCCAATCACATTGTTACCGTTTTCCACCTCAAGGGGCGGCTACCTTATCTCGCCGTGCCGTAAACCAATTTCCAACCAAAACTCCCACCAACCTAAACACACCGGTGGTCATATCTCGAGTATATGCCGAAATCCTACGACCCACAACCAATACATGGAACACTCCGTCCATGCAAGATGGGAATAGGCATGGATGGCGTGAACTGTTTTAAGACCGACAAGCTCATTGCCGCCCGGCCGAACTCTAGCCCCATCGACACCAAAAACACATAGGGCCCTTATACACATAATTCCAACACATACGAATCACAATTTCATCACAACACACACTGATTCAGTTCAAATTCAGCACAAAGTACCCAAATTTCCAGTTTTGCGAAATCGACATTTACAATGTCGAATTGAAATTTCTAGCCTTCAAACTACTAAAATTTCGGACTAAACCTACTGGAAATCCACATAAATATTCCTAAGGTTGTAAAATAGACTTCTTGTTGATAAATTTTCGGATTTTCAGTTAACAAAACCCGAAATTTTCAGACTGCGATGCAAAACATTTTAGCGTGCAACTTCTGAAATTTCCAGCTTTCGTAAACCAAACTTCCAGCTTTGACAAACCTGTAAATACAGCTTATTCTACACTGAATTTACAGTTTAAAAGCCAAGTTTTCAGTTGGGAATTTTTGGATTTTACAGACTAATAAAAATTGAAGTTTTCAGCTCCGAAAACAAGTTTTCTGCATGAATAGTAATTTCCGGCATATGCACAACTCAAAATTTAAGCTTGGAAAACTTAAAATTATAGCTTCTAATACATATATAAGACTCTAACAAGGTATAAAACATAATAACATAGCATAATTACAACAATTTCAGCATGCTTATTCTAGAATTTAACCAAACATGCTCAAAGCAACATCATAATCATCATATTCACATATATAACCAACACATCTTGAAATCTCTTAAACCCAAGATGGAAACCAACTTGTAGTGACCTCCTAGGTCTTATAGGGAAGATAACATGCTAATAGATTAAGAAAAAACCTAGCCCTAGCTCATGCCATAGGCAAATTTCTACCTTAATATGTCTTTCTTTCCTTCTTCGTAGGGTTTGGAATAGGGAGAGTGTTTGAAGGGGTGAGAGGGTTTCAAGACTTGAAGGATATTAGGAAAGTTGATTGAAAACAAGAGGAATGAAGTGTGTGTGTGTGTGTGGCCAGATTTTAGAGTGTGTGTGTGTGTGGTTTTTGGAATTTTCCAAGTAATATTACATACATACTAATAACAAGACATAGCATTAAAATAGCGTTAAGTCCTTTTATAATTATTACCCTAATTAGCCAAGTATTTGGTCTAAGTAGCTTAAGTGTTGCTCTACTCTAACCATGGCCAAACATGTATTCATACTTCTAGAAGGTGTATGGCAAGTGTATTTATATATTGTATTTAGCAAGCTTGGTGGATAAGACTCAGTACAAGCGTAGTATTTAATATTTTTTATTTTCTCTCCCAAAATCCCCCAAAATTCGTCCACCCCTCTTTTAAATCTGAAAATGTAGGTTATTTTCTTGTATTATATATATAATTAGGGAAATAAATAATATCTAGGGGTAGAAAATATAATTTACGCATTTCTTAGGGGTTTTAGGGCATAAAATCCAAAAATTCATAATTAATTTAGAACAATTCCAAAATTATGAAATTTAATCTTTATAAATCTGAAATTATATTTATATTTTCCAGAAATTAAAAATGCTTTAGTTATGTTTTCAAAAATTGCAATCTAGTACATAGAAAGTTCGAAAATTTGTGTTCGAATGTCAAAGTCGTCTAAAATATGAAAAATCATGTTATTTATTCAAAATTGAATCTTCTCCATGCACAAAAGTTGAGAATACTTATTTATATTATTTTTGAAAACTAATGAGTATTTAATAGATGAATTTTCCAAGAATGGTAATCAAAATTCGAAAATTAGTACTTTACCGTTCAAATTATACATTAGTCTAAAAATCAAACTAAAAATAACAAGTAAGAATAAAATTTCCAAGAATCATGAGATTTCATATCAATTATTTAAATATTAAGGAATACCGGGTCGTCACAGAGCAAACATAGCAAGTTTCAAAATTTAACGTTTTCCACTTTCAAGTAACAAAACAAATAACAAAATAGAATTAGACAAATTCCTTTACATATCCATGCTCGTGAAAATTCGAAATCTCTATTGGCCAACTTGATTAAGCCCTAACTATAGCCCTGTTAGGTGAGTTCGGACACTACTATTATTACCCATAGGAGGGCATTAACTACAACCCCGTTAAATGGCTTCGGACACTACTATTATTACCCGTAGGAAGGCCTTAACTACAACCCTGTTAAGTGGGTTCGGACACTACTATTATTACTCGTAGAAGGGCCTTAACTATAATCCTGTTAAGTGGGTTCGGAAATTGCTACTGTACCCTATAGCTCGGTCGAAAATTTCGGAACTCATTCCTATTAATAGAATTCCAGGTGTTCAGAGCATGTTCATATATACACATATATACACATAAAATAATTTTAACTTTTCTATAGAAAATTCGTAAAATAGCAAGCTCAAATCCACTTTCTATATAAGAAAATAACTTTTTTCAACGAATGCATAAATTTGAGAAAAACATATTTTCATAAAATAAATAGAGGATAGAAACCACTTACCGTAATCTGTTCGAATTCCTATGATATCCAAGACTTCACGGGTTAGATACTAAGCGTGATCCTATGAATCTAATAATATAAGAATATGAATATAAGTTATCTTACTATACCCTGTCAAATTGGGATAACTCCTTAAAAGTTAACATCCTATTATAGTACCACTGTAAAAAAATCAAGATCTCGATTATAATTAACCTTTTTATATTTATATGTCGTGGAACCGTAAAAATCAAGAAGTACAATTAACCTATATATATATATTTATATATCATGGGCCAATTCATTTAATGCACAAATTTCGAAAAAATAATATTGCATAACTGCTTATGAATTGTTGTTGTAGGAATTCAATATTAGAATTACTCACCAAATCTTTGAAATCGTACTACTACCTATACTAATAAAAAGATTCTCACCATGCACTTGACTAATTAAGAGACACACATAAATATATACATATATATATATGTATGTATGTATATAAAGACGTATTTATATGTGTGTGGTGATATGCTCCTATAGTGCACCTATCTAAACTAGTCCTATTTAACTAATGTGTGTGTATATGGGTGAATGTGTAATCATAGCAATTCTAAATCAAAAGGTGATTGGTTGAATCATGTTTCATCCATATTCAAGTTATCCAGTTTCCTTGTAATATCCTAAGGCCCACATGAGAATTATCAATTAGAACTTGGACAAGGTTAATTACTTACCCGGTAAGGTGACCTCTATCCGAGTGTCAATCTCAAGGCATTGCTCTTATGGTGCCGTCTATTGTTGCTCTCTTCCCCTCTCGACTACTCTCAATCGTCTATAACTCTAATGCGTATATGTATTATTAGTGTGTAAACCTAAATCTCCAATTAAATATAATGTTAAATCCTAATTTGATACACTATAGGATTTATGGGTCATGAAGGATTCTTAGACCTAATAGAATTAGCCCAATAGTCATAAGTCGGATAGGATTGGCCTATTAATCCTAAGCCCAATAGAATTAGGCTAATAATCATAATAATTATTGAAATAATTATAATAACAAAAATTAAAATAGTAATCATAAAAAAAATTAATCCTAATAATAATAATTATAATAACAACAACAATAACAATAATACAATCCTAATCCTAATCCTAATCCTAATAATAATAATAATAATAATAATTATTATTATAATAATAATAATAATAATAATAATAATATACTTCATAAAATGGTTGGGATTTCACACTAACTAGCCCTTCTTAATAACTGGACTGAATTGGGCTGATGTATCAAGTTTTGTGAAGAAGTCACTTTGAATTTTATACAACAAACGGTGGTAATGTCGGATGAAGTCAGTGAATGTAAAGTTTCTCTAGGTGTAGAATTTAAATAATGAGTTCATTGATTCAAACCGTTAGGTACTCCTCATCATGGGATTGAAATGACCATGAAAGTAGGCTTCACACCAAAGCATCTTCTCCTCGTAAACATCAACCACCCAGGGATGATCTTCGAGTTTGAACCGGCATAGCAAATTTGACCATTCTTTTTCAAATTCATCTTCGCTAATACATTTTTTCATAAATTTGGAAAATTCTGTAACCAAAGCTTGATTCTGCACCCTTTGTCTTGAATTATGGGCTAGATGCCAGTTGCATATCCTATGTCTTGCTCTGGGAAATTCTAATCGTATGGCCGCACGCATGTATGAATCTTGATTAATCATTACAACACTCGGAATTTTACCGCCCATTGCCTCTCGAAAATTTTGCAGCAACCATCTAAATGAGTCGACTATTTCGTTAAATAAAAATACAACCCCGAATATATAAGTCGTGAAATCATTTTGCACTCTGAAAAATATAACAAGTGGGAACTAGTATTTGTTGGTGTTATAAGTGCTGTCAAAGGCCAATACATCACCAAAATAGATCAAAATCTGCCCTTGACATTCCGCCGCACCAAAAAAGCTTAGTTTGTGCACCGTTGTCATCAACGGGGTACTTGTAAATGAACTCTTTATCATATGGTTTCAAATCTGCCAGAAAAGCCCAAAGTTGTCTTAACATCTCCATGTTTTATCATTCTCAGCATTTCTTTCGTGAGATAGTTATAACGAGCTTTCCTACTAAATGGCAAATGATCTGATTCCCCATGTAATTATTCAAGGAAATACATTATTTGTTGTGGCCTAATTCCGGAAAAGGTCATGGTACTCAGCCAAGCCTTCTCAGCAGTAGTCAAGCTGCCAGAACGAAATTGGTGTGATGTAGTTTCTAAATGAAGGTTGTGTTTTGTAACAAAACACGTGACCCTATATTTCCAATCAGAACGATTGATAGCTATGTGAAATTTTGTTAGGCATCTACACCTTAAATTAGGTTTCTTTTCTCTTATGAGGGGGTTATCTGATGATAATTCCATGTAAGTGCTTGCAAGCGAGCATTCCCATTGCCTATTTATAAAAAAGTTGATTGCATTAGTTTTAACTGAAACCCACGCATCTTGAATCCGGCATCAAGACTATAATTTCTGTAGAATTCTTCAGCTTGTTCAACACTGTCAAAGACCCTCGCACAATATCCTCGTCCACATTGGCAGACTAATATTTAGTTGAAGTGAACATTGATCAAACATTATTTGAATCAGATTCGCTATTTGCCAAAGAAATATTGCCCTCGCCAAATTCTTAGGTCAAATTAAAATAGGTTCACATCAGCAAGATGAAGCAGTAGGCTAGGGTTTATATACAATTCACTATACATATTATCAGACAAGGGGGAAAATGGATACACCCTCATTAATGGAACTGTAAATTGTCCACTGAAATAAATATTTTTAGATGTACTTTTCTATTCAGAAAGGGGGCAACAAAAAGAGTCCCAAAATATTCACAAAAAAAATATATTACTCTAAATATGAATTGCTAGGGCATAGGAAAACAAAACAAGATGACGTAGACGGATTTGGGGATCAGCAAAATGAGACAACTGACTAAAAAATTTAACGGAAAATATGATATATTTTACCAGGATCTAGTTGTGGACTCAAGGACTCTCTAGCCGAGGAGTTTCTATTTGCAGAGGAGGAAGTACCCACCGCAGACATGGAATCCTAAGCAGCGTCAAGAAGGAGACCTCCAAGGGAATGCGCTTGTTTTTTTATTGGGTTGGATGTGAGGGAGTTTATGAGCATTTAAAGGATTTGATATTGCATTTTATATAAGCTATATGAAGGGCATTTCAGACTTTTCATTGGCCAAACCATATTAAATTGGCATTAGTGAATCGGTTGTACCTAGACTCGTGACACTCGTCCAGGGGGTATCTCACCGAGAGGTAGTTACAAGGCTATCTCAACCTAGTTACATCCTACTAAATACTGTATTTTAATTTGCTAATAAAACGGCATAGTGACTTCTTATAAAACACATCTTGTTACTTATTGTTAAATACTATATTTTGCAAAAGCATAGTAATTAAACTTGATGCTTATATCAGATGTTAAAGACATATCTGATCCTATATCATTGTAGACAAAACAGTGATTGCACACCAATTTTCGATAGATGCTCGTCTGCACATACAAGGTTGTTCCCATGACCACTCAAGATCAACATAGTGCACCGATTTAGACCAGATAATTCACCTAATGCGGTTAAAAATTGTTCAGTTAAAATGAAATTTGAAAAAAAAAACATGGTTAATATGGATGTCGATGTAAAGTTCGCAAGGAGATCAGAAATACAAGATGAATCTTTCTTCATAAAACGGCGTCAATTGGCCAGAATCTACCATTACAATCGTTGGGTTTAGGGTTAGGAAGAAGTGAACGGAGAGTCCCAGGGTTCGAGTAGCAGAAAGGTATTAAAGGCAGTGGGGATTAGATATAAGGTTAAGTTCGACAAATCAGACAAAAGTACAACCGGCTCAACCAAAGTGAACTGAGAAGTACAACTTGTACCAGGCCAAGTTTGCCTCGTACCTCTTTGACCAGATTTCGAAGGCCGAGATTTGAAATCAAAATCAATCTACGACGTCAAGGGGGTATCTCACCGAGAGATAGGTACGAGAGGTATCTCATTGGAGAATCCCCGATTTGACTACGCCTGGACAATTAGATTTGAAGATTGTGAAAAAAGATCACGAAATCTGAGGGTTTTAAGAATTAACAAGAACGTTCAAAAAACATCATAGTTTGTGCACAAAGCTTTTCAGTTCAAAATAAAATGGTTTAACTAGTTTAATGTAAATTTGATAAAAACATGGTAGATCCAAAAATAAACTACACGTGAAATAAACTACTACTACTAATTATTGGACGTGTCAATTAATAAAATTGAGTACAGAAAAGAAGGACAATAATTCAAATCTATCGGATTTGATATAGAATTAGATTGCCTAACAATTATATAAGCAACTTGGTTCACAGACCATTTTACAAAATAAAAATACAAGTTGCCCAAATCCTTGCTAATAAAACGATAATCTTCAATAATCAATCAATAATCCGTGTAGAGATATTCGGATGAGTCAAAAGCCTGAAACACAAAGGGAGCACCATATTTCAAAACTATATTTTTCCAAGCTTTGTGACGACCCAGTATTCGTTATTATTTAAATAATTGATATGAAATCTTGTGCTTCTTGAAAATGTTATTTTTACTTGTTATTTTTAGTTTGATTTTGAGACTAATGTACAATTTGAACGGTAAAATACTAATTTTCGAATTTTGATTACCATTCTTGGAAATTTCATCTATTAAATACGCATTAGTTTTAAAAAATAATATAAATTAGTATTCTTGACTTTTATGCTTGGAGAAGATGCCATTTTGAATAAATAACATGATTTTCTAAATTTTAGACGACTTTGACATTCGAACACAATTTTCGAACTTTCTATGTCCTAGATTACAATTTTTGAAAATATAACTAAAACATTTTTAATTTCTAGAAAATATACATATAATTTCAGATTTATAAAGATTAAATTTCATAATTTTGGAAATTTTCTAAATTAATTATGAATTTTTGGATTTTATGCCCTAAAACCCGTAAGAAATGAGTAAATTGTATTTTCTACCCCTATATATTATTTCTTTCCCTAATTATATATATAATACAAGAAAATAATCTACATTTTCAGATTTAAAAGAGGGTTGGACGAAATTTGGAGGTTTTTGGGAGAGAAAATAGAAAATATTAAATACTAGGCTTGTATTGAGTCTTATCCACCATGCTTGCCAAATACAATGTATAAATATACTTGGCATACACCTTCTAGAATTATGAATACATGTTTGGCCATGGTTAAAGTAGAGCAACACTTAAGCTACTTAGACCAAATACTTTGCCAATTAGGGCATTAATTGGAAAATGACTTCATACTAATCTCCTATGTCTATTACTTAGGGAAAAACACAAAATCACCACACACACACACACACACACCCCTAAAAATCCGGCCATACACCCCCCATTTCCACTTGTTTTCTTTCACTTTTCCCCACACTCTTTCACCTCTTCAAACCATCTCCCAACCCCACACACTTTCCCTTCTTCAAACCCCTACAAGGCAAGAAAGACTATCAAGGTAGAAATTTGCCTATGGCATGAGCTAGGGTTAGGTTTTTCTTAATTTCTTAGCATGTTATCTCCCCTATAAGGCCTAGGAGGTCACCACAAGCTAGTTTCCATCTTGGGTCTAAGGAATTTCAAGATGTATTAGTCATATATGTGTATATGATGGTTATGATTTTTCTATGAGCATGTTTGGTTACATTCTTGAATAAGTGTAACACCCTGAAATTCTCTAGCTAATTATGAAAACATCTATTTATAACCATCTCCAAAAACATGCTATTTTATAACGTAATGAAACCAAATACGCTTACTAATATTCCCAAAGATAAGTTTACAAACGTCATTTATTACATATACACAACATATACATAACTAACTAAAAGCCTCGAAGCGCCCTCCTAACTCTTTCTCGTTCCTATCTTCCTGTGTCTCAAATCTGGCTAAAACACAATAGAAAGCAACGTCAACATATACACATGTTGAGTAGAAATTCACATAGACATGAGGTGTTCGTGTGGAATTGCATATTTCCATAAAAGCACATAACCACACATAAAACCTCATAAATTTCAGTTCTTGACCAAATAACATAAATTTCAGCTCTAATAGAGCATCACATTCCAACACATTTTTACCGTTTTCCACCTTGACGAGCAGCTACTTTATCTCGCCGTGTCGTAATTCAATTTCAACTGATATCCAACCGAAATCACACCAAAATCCACCAATCCCAACCTAAACACACCGGTGGTCATATCTCAAGTATATGCCGAAATCCTACGACCCACAGCCAATACATGGAACACTCCATCCATGCAAGATGGGAATAGGCATGGATGGCGAGAACTGGTTTAAGACTGGCAAGCCCATTGCCGCCTGGCCGAACTCTAACCCCATCCATACCAAACACATATAGGGCCCTTTCATACATAATTCTAGTACAGACAAATCACAATTTCATCACAACTAACTGTTTCAGCTCAAAATCAACCCAAAGTGTCACAATTTCCAGTTTTGCGAAATCATCATTTACAACTTTGAACTGAAATTTCGAGCCTGCAAACTACCAAAATTCCAACTTCAAGCCTACTGGAAATCCACACATATATTCCCAACGTTGTAAAATAAACTTTTTAGTTGATAAATTTTCGTATTTTCAATTCACGAAACCTGAAATTTTCAGACTGCGACGCGAAACGTTTTAGCGCACAAGTTCTGAAATTTCCAGCTTTTGTAACCCAAACCTCCAGCTTTTAAAAACCTGTTTCTCCAGCTTATTGTACACTGAACTTACAGTATATAAACCAGGTTTTTGGTTGGAGATTTTTGGGTTTTCCAGCAGTATGAAAATCGAACTTTTCCCCTTTGGAAATAAAGTTTTTTGTATGAACAGTGATTTCCAGCATGTGTGCAACTCGAAATTTCAGCCTTGGAACCTTAAAATTTTTAGCTTATAACACATAAATAACACAAATAAGACTATAAAAAGGTATAAAACATGATAACATATCATAATGGCAACAAGTTCAACATGCTTATTCAAGAATATAACCAAACATGCTCATAGAAAGATCATAACCATCATATACACATATATGATCAATACATCTTGAAATTCCTTAGACCCAAGATGGAAACCAACTTGTGGTGACCTCCTAGGCCTTATAGGGGAGATAACATGCTAAGAGATTAAGAAAAACCTAACCCTAGCTCATGCCATAGGCAAATTTCTACCTTGATAGTCTTTCTTGCCTTGTAGGATAGTCTTTCTTGCCTTGCAATATTTGAAGAAGGAAAAGTGTTTGAAGTTGTGACATTGTTTGAAGGGTTAAAGGAGAGTAGGAAAACTTGAAAGAAACAAGAAGAAATGGAGGGGGTAGTGGTCGGATTTTTAGTGTGTGTGTGTGGTGATTTTTGTATTTTTTCCTAAGTAATAGACATAGGAGATTAGTATGAAGTCATTTTCCACTTAATGCCCTAATTGGCCAAATATATAATGTAATAAGCTGAAGTGGGACTCTACTTTAACCATGGCCAAACATGTATTCATTCCTCTAGAAGGTGTATGCCAAATGTATTTATACGTTGTATTTGGCAAGCTTGGTTGATAAGACTCAATACAAGCCTAGTATTTAATATTTTCTATTTTCTCCCCCAAAATCCCCCAAAATTCATCCACCCCTCTTTTAAATCTGAAAATGTAGGTTATTTTCTTGTATTATATATACAATTAGGAAAATAAATAATATCTAGGGGTAGAAAATACAATGTACGCATTTCTTAGGGTTTTAGGGCATAAAATCCGAAACTTAATAATTAATTTAGAAAAATTCCAAAATTATGGAATTTAATCTTTATAAATCTGAAATTATATGTATATTTTCCAGAAATTAAAAATGTTTTAGTCATATTTTGAAAAATTGAAATCTAGGACATAGAAAGTTCGAAAATTGTGTTCGAATGTCAAAGTCGACTAAAATTTGGAAAATCATGTTATTTATTCAAAATTGCATCTTCTCCATGCATAAAAGTCTAGAATACTTATTTATATTATTTTTGAAAACTAATGAGTATTTAATAGATTAATTTTCCAAGAATGGTAATTAAAATTCAAAAATTAGTACTTTACCGTTTAAATTGTACATTAGTCTCAAAATCAAACTAAAAAAAACAAGTAAGAATAACATTTCCAAGAAGCATAAGATTTCATATCAATTATTTAAATAATAAGAAATACCGGGTCGTCACAATAAGCATGTTGAACTTGTTGCCATTATGCTATGTTATCATGTTTTATACCTTGTTAGAGTCTTATATATGTGCTAGAAGCTAGAATATTAAGTTTTCTCGGTTGAAATTTCGAGTTGCACACATGCTGGAAATCACTGTTCATACAGAAAAACTTTGTTTCCAAAGGGGAAAAGTTCGATTTTTGCGCTGCCGGAAAACGCAAAAATTTCAAACCAAAAGTCTGGTTTATATACTTTAAATTCAGTGTAGAATAATCTGTAGAAACAGGTTTTTAAAAGCTGGAGGTTTGGATTGCGAAAGCCGAAAATTTCAGAAGTTGCGCGCTAAATCGTTTTGCGTCGTAGTCTGAAAGTTTCAGGTTTCGTGAACTGAAAATCCGAAAATTTATACTCTAAAAGTCTATTTTAAAACTTTGGGACTATATATGTGGATTTCCAGTAGATTTTAAGTTGGAATTTCAGTAGTTGAAAGCTAAAAATTTTAGTTCGAAAATGTAAAAGTCGATTTCGCAAAATTGTGAATTTTTGGTACTTTGAGCTGAGTTGAGCTGAAACAGTTAGTTGTGATGAAATTGTGATTTTTATGTGCTAGAATTATGTGTGAAAGGGCCCTATATGTGTTCGGTATGGATGGGGCTAGAGTTCGGCCGGGCGGCAATGGGCTTGCCGGTCTTAAACCAGTTCTCGCCATTCATGCCTATTCCCATCTTGCATGGACGGAGTGTTCTTTGTATTGGTTGTGGGTCATAGGTTTTCGGCATATACTCGAGATATGACCACCGGTGTGTATAGGTTGGGATTGGTGGATTTTGGTGTGATTTCGGTTGGATATCAGTTGAAATTGAATTACGGCACGGCGAGATAAAGTAGCCGCCCATCGAGGTGGAAAAACGGTAAAAATGTGTTGGAATGTGATGCTCTATTAGAGCTGAAATTTATGTTATTTGATCAAGAACTGAAATTTATGTGGTTTTATGTGTGATTATGTGCTTTTATGGCAATATGCAATTTCACACGAACACCTCATGTCTGTGTGAATTTCTACTCAACATGTGTATATGTTGACGTTGCTTTCTATTATGTTTTAGCCGGATTTGAGACACAGGAAGATAGAAACGAGGAAGACTTAGGAGGCGCTTCAAGGCTTTTAGTTAGTTATGTATGCGTTGTGCTAGAAACTTGGTAGTTAAGTTATGTATATATTGTGTATATGTAATAAACGACGTTCGAAAACTCATCTTTTGGAATATTAGTAAGCGTGTTTGGTTTCATTACGTTATAAAATAGCATGTTTTTGTGAGATAGTTATAAATAGATGTTTTCATAATTAGCTAGAGGTTTCGGGGCGTTATAGATAGTATCAGAGCAGGTTGCCAGCTGGAAAATCAAGAGCTAAGTGCTCTGTGGGGCAAAGTGCTATGCACACGGGAGCCACCTCTTGAGTCTGTAGAGCAAATGTTGCGTCTTGAGCCCACGAGGCCAAGTGCAATGTATTGAAAGTCTTGCCCCATGAGGTCAAGTACTATGTCTTGAATGTTTTGAGCCTGCGGGACAAAGTGCTACGTGTGCGAAAGACACCTCTTGAACCCACAGGAGCCACCTCTAGAGTCCCAACGCATGGCAGTCGGTAATAGTATGTGTGACTTTTGCTACAAAACTTCTAGGGTATCTATTGGATTTCGTATTTGATTGAAATATATTTTGGGGTTACACCTAAGCTATGATGGGTAAGGATTCTCGGCGTAAGATTTCGGAATAGAAAGGAGATAGGCTTGATCCGCGAAGGTTAATTAGGGATGAATTTCCTTGGGTAGTGTTTGACATGCGGGGTGGCGGGTGTGGCTGGGTGGCCGACCAGTGCATACTTTGCTCCCCTAAATGGCAAATACTTGACTAATTTGAGTATAAGGCGAATTTTGTTTGGGTTATATTTGTAAATGACTACTTGTTGAACTATGTGACTTAAGTTCTATGTGTGTAAAATCCACCTCTTGAACCTATAGGAACCAACTCGAGAGTCACCATGGGTAGATGTGAAAGTTGCTAAGACCTTTAGCGCATCTAATGGATTTTATATTAGGTTGAATTATATTTTGCAAAAACGTATATTTTGGTAAAAATTGGTACTGAAATAGGGACCTTGAGAATTGGGAAATGTAGATTTTCTCTATATATTTTTCTTTTTAATGGCTTAGCACATGAGATGATTGTGTGACAATCATGACACGTTTATTTTCCCCCTTCTTGATTTATTTATATGTTCTTAGTTCTTGATCAATCGATGATCAAAGGATTAAGATACGATTCGAAATATATATCCACCCTTCTCAATTATTCCGAAAGGGTTTAGGAATTATTCTAAAAGTTAGAATAGAAATAGTTTCATATACAAAAAGACGGTTTTCGATTCGATTCCAACATAGAATCGAGAACCCGAGAATATCCGTTAGTGTGGACTATCTTTAGAGGGAGAACGCTTGGGCTCCTATACGTGTGGATGTGTTCGAATTGAGTTTGAGAATGTGATTTGGATGATCGAGAGCTAGTCGGGAATTCAAATGAGGATTCGTATTTGAGTACGGCAATTCCCTACATCAAACGGATGGCTCAAAGGTATAGTTTTGTTTAAAATTTTGTTAAACGTGTTTTGATGTTTGCATAAGATCCGCGTCGTGATAGCAAGTGGATGCGTTTTTCATAATAGTTATGTATTAAATTTTTATATTTCTGCTGCGTTAGCATTCCGAGGCCTATGCGAAACTAACAATATCAATTGAAACAAATCTAACAAAATGAAACCGAAACTTATTAACATACAAGACAAAAATCAAATTTGCTAAATGGCAAAACAAAAAGTCAAAACTACTATCACAAACACCCTCTAAAGTACCAAATAATTGAAAAGAATTTTCTGGCAAGAGTCAAACAACGTGTGATGAAAGACACTTACCATAGATCATCCCTAAAGGAAAAAAATATATATATAGAGAGAGAGAGAGCAAAACTACTACTACACATGGATTTTCAACGATTTATAAAAAATAGAATATAATAAGTATGAATCTGAAAATTCGCATGACCATTCAAAACGCATCAAAGTTGTTCTCAGACAATTATGGAGTCGAAGTAAACTTTTTTGACAAATCAAAATAACTAAATACTTTCTAACCTCGAATCTATTAATCCGGTGCCAACTCCCCCGATTTATAAATTGACAAATAACTGTACAACCAGCCAGACTTGCATACTATTCAACAATTGAAAACAAATAAAACAATGTTTATGACTTGTCAAAATCAATTTTGATAGGATTTTTTATATATAAAAAAAATCATACCTCTGAAGAATTGATGAAAAAAAAAAAAAAGAACTCGTGCTATAGAAGGACTTTTCCTAGTGCTTTCTACAATGAGGAGTGTAAATAGACATTAAATAAAATGAATATCCAATATTCGTATTTAAACTTGACAGATATTTAAAATTTCATATCCTAAATTGAATTTCATTGATATTTTGCGAATTCAAATATAACTATATTCGTTTAGTATTTTTGAAAATCAGAAAAAAATTACATATATCCAATCCATTTTCACTTACAATTATTCAAATATCCAATTGAATATGCAAATCTGCTTATCCGTAATTGTTTATATATACTATTAATAAAGCATTTAGGGGGTCTAATAACCACCTTGGTCTCTTTTGGTATTGCCACTCTTTCATTTACATTCTATCTCGTTTCTCCTCTCCCACTATTAACGGCTTCTTAATATACTTCTTTTATCATTCTCTCTTATTGCCACTCTTTCATTTACATTCTATCTCGTTTCTCCTCTCCCACTATTAACGTCTTCTTAATATACTTCTTTTATCATTCTCTCTTCTCTATCAATATATATTTTTTCATATCTCTTTTATCTTTTTTCTTTAAAATTTTTTATCTCTTAATTATTTATTGATATTTTAATTTTATTTTTATTTTAAGCTATTTTATATAATAAATTTAATAAAATACGTACAATATAAATAATTACAAATATATAATAATGTATAAAATTCAATAAATATTTTAATTTTATACTCATAATTTAAATATGTGATTAAATTATATTTTATTTTTATTTTTCACCCGAATCGAATGTGCCTAATCAACTAGTATAATAAAAGAGTCAAATAAAACTTATATAAATTATCTAATTGAAATTTTTGTTTATATATACATATGTAAGTATAGTATATGCTCCTTGATATTGACATGGCTTATTTTCAAGCTACATTTTCGACCGGCCTACGAACTCCACATGTCACCCTTCCCTAGCGTTCAGGCTAGCAAGTTCGGCGTATCGACCGAGTCAGGGTTTATTGACTAGGGAGGTGGCCCTCGAACCATTCCTATCAATCACCTTAGTCGAGCCCTTTATCAATCGATACCATATCGTACCCATTTAACCTCTACTAGCATTTAATGCTCCGTCAGTTCAAGGTGCGGCGCAGCCACCTAATCCCATACCTCATAAATTAAGAGTCAACTAATGCCCCTGCACCCAACCTTTTAAGCTTATGGGTCACTCCACCTCATCAAATGATGGCCTACTAAGCCTAAGGGCCCTATAAGGGGAGGTCCACATGGACACACAATAAATACTCTTGCATTTATGGTAAGAAGGACTCATGATTTGCTCTTTACCCACTTACTCTACTCAAATTGCCTCTCAATCCGATCATTGACTTAAGCATTGGAGGGTCTTAGCCGAGGCCCACCTCGGCTAGCTCATGTTGCTTTTTCCTTATTGCAGGTCATATTTTTTTGATCATATATCTTACGCCTTGCATTTGACCGGAGCCCTCGATCAACACGATTGCTCCCAAAATCGACCCACATCATTTTTGGTGTCGTCTGTGGGGAACTAACATGGCAATCATGGAAGCAAAATGGTAACAACTAGGAGAAATCCCGTTGGTGCACAGAGCAGCCAAGTAGCTGGATAGGATCAACACTCGGTCCATGATCCTCCACCACCACCTCCCATCACAAATCCTACACCACCGCAATCGGTCCAATCAAGGAATGCTATTGCCCTGCTCGTGCCCTCCAATATCGATCGGAAAAGCAAGGCCCGCGCCCCTCTAGGGGCAGGGGTGGGCCCTCCTCAAACACAGAGGAAATGATCACAATTCCTCTCGAGCAATTGAGGGATTTTGTTGGGCAATTCAATCTACAATCCTTCGAAAGACTTAGAGAAAGTGTGGTCTGAGCACCACCAGGCCCCAACCTGATAACTATCCCAACTACCCATCGCGCTCGATCATATCGTAATTTTGGTGGAGCGGCGAGCTATCGATTGTCGCAACTGGAAGCAGAGGCCAAGTTAGGCTACCACGGCAAGGTTCGCTCTTGCTACTACTCGAATTTACTAGGACCACTTTTTGAGGAATTCTCATACTGGCCCGGCTCAGGGGGAGCTCGAACAAATGAAGAACCAACTTGATCTATCAGCTCACCTAGGAGATCACTGACCTCGAGCATCCTGAGGGAAGGATCGAGCACTATGATGGGAAGGGGTCCTCATCCGATTGCTACCACGGTTGGAGACCGAGGGCCTTCGCCCATCACATCCGAAAAGAAAAGGTCGGTCTCTGTGATCGAGCTCTAGTCAACCTTTCCCACTACAATGGAAGTACTAACTCAGATAATCACCTGCTCCAGTTTGAAAATGCCATCGACGCCTATAGACGGCTTTTGAATGGAATGATGGCCAAATTCTTTGCCACCACATTTTTTGGAGTGGCGCCCTAGTAGTTTGCTCAACTTGAGCTGGAGTCGATCCTCTCATTCATAGAGTTTGCCCATCAATTTCTACACCGCTTCATGGCTAAGAAAGATACCAAGCTTCCCCATACCTATCTTTATGGGATTTGCCAACAAGAGGAGGAGTCCCTCTGCAATATCATGACTTGTTTCAACAACAAGGTCCTCAAAGTTGATGACCTACATATCGATTTTGTCAACTTCGTCTTATACATCGCCCTTTGGCATGAGGATTGGGCAAAAGCAATTATTCTCAAGCCCTCTCAGTCCATGAGGGAGTTCAAAACTCTAGCCTCTAGCTTCATGATCTCCGAGAAGATGCATCACATTAAATATGGGGATAAGAAGGACCCTAAGGAAAGAAAGAAAAAGAAAGCCACAAGAAGGAAAGGGACTCCAAGGAGAGGAAGGAGTTCCCTGATCAAACAATACTCCGATCACACACCCCTGAGTGCCTCCTAAAGTCACATCTTTTTGGTCACCGATTGGAAATTATTCAAGACACCGAACAAGATTTATGAGGGAAAAGGGGCCAAAAAGTTGAAAAAGTACTATGCTTTCCATAAGCAATATGGGCATGTCACCCATGACTGTTATGCCCTCCAAAGCGAAATCGAGTAGCTCATCTGAAAGGGCCTTCTGAAAGATTTTGTGGCTGCTCATTTGGAGGTTCCGACCTAGCGAGAAAGATCCCAGTCACCATGATCACCTCAAAGGTGCCATAAAGGATCACCCTCGAGGAGAAGCGGCAAGGAGCCAGTCGATAATAATCTCCCTATAAGGGGGGGTCATCCACACAATCACTGGTAGACCGAACGGGGGGGACTCCAGGTCGAGCAGAAAGCATAGCTCGAGAAAGCTGGAGGAAGGGAGATCGAGTCAAGAAAGTGAGGGGAAAGCCCTCCAGGTCAATAGCATCGAGCCCAATACCATTGTATTTAGTGATTGGGATATTGATGTAACTCGCCCATCAAGAAGGGGTGAGTCACCCGATGGTGATCACAACAGACGTGTCAAAATTCACTGTGACACGCACCCTGGTTGATAATGGAAGTTTGCCTAATGTTCTCTTTTACTCCACTCTTCCAAAAATGAACTTAGGTGATATGGAGATGCAACCTATTCATACTCCATCGATCGGGTTTGGTAGGTCGAAAATCTTCTCGATTGGTATCGTTCTGATGTCAACCTTTTTGGGAGAAGCCTACCAACGACGGACCCTCCTCATTGAGTACCTACTGGTTGACACATCATTTGCATATAACTTGATTTTGAGGAGACCTTCCCTCAATCAATTCCAATCGGTCGTGTCAACTTTCTATCTAAAAATCAAGTTCGCCACTCCAGTTAGGGTCGGGGAGGTCAAATGCAACGTTCGAGATGAATGAAAGTGTTGCACGGTATCCCTAGAGAGAAAAAAAGAAGGAAAAGTTACTACCTTCCCCATCGACGGATTCGTAGGTCGATCTCGTCCTCGATTCCCCTGAGGGATCAACTTTCCACAAGCAAAAGAATGATGACACAAGGATCGAGCCACTCGGAGAACCTAAAACCATTGAGCTCATTCCAGGAAATCTAGAGAAAGTGACCCAAATTGGAGCTAATGTTGATCGAATTCTTGAGAGAAAACATCAATGTTTTCATTTGGAGCCCATCGGACGTTCAGGGGATCGACCCCGAGGTGATCGTCCATTGATTGAACATCAATCCGACCACCAAGCCAGTCAAATAGAATAAAAGGACCTTTGGGGAGAAGAGGAACAGAATAATTGAAAAAAAAAAGTCAATAAGCTCTTCAAGGCGAGGTACATCATGGAGATTCAATACCCCGATTGTTTGTGCAACGTCATTGTGGTCCCAAAGTCACTAGGGAAATGACACATGCGTAATGAGTTGACAGATCTAAATAAAGCCTGCCCAAAGAATCCCTATCCCCTACCCCGAATCGACCTCCTAATCAATTTGACTGCAGGTTGCGAAATGTTGAGCATGATAGACGCATTCCAAGGATACTATCAAACCTATATAGCCCCAGAGGATCGATCTAAAACCTTGTTCATGATTTAGAAGGGGATTTATTACTTTTTGGTCATGTCGTTCGGCCTCAAGAATGCTGGAGCCACTTACCGAAGGCTTGTTACAAAATGTTCAAGAGTTAATCGGTTCCTGCATGGAAGTATACGTCGATGACATGATCATCGAAGGCGACAAAGAAATCGACCATCTCGACCACCTCCAAAATATCTTTACCATACTTCGACATTATGGTATGAAGCTAAACCTCTCGAAATGCACCTTTGGTGTCCAAGTGGGAAAATTTTAGGATACATGGATAGTTAACTAGGGATCGAGGCGAACCCAGCCAAGATTGAAGCGATTCAAGAAATTACCAGTCCCCAGACCATTTAAGAGTGCCCTTAACTGATTCATCTCCCGATCGGCCGATTGAAATCTCCCTTTCTTTAAAATTCTCTGTCTGGTCAGGTACAAGCTGATAGGAGAAATAGGATGGTAATTGGACCAAGCTAGGTACTGAGGGGAAGAAGAAGAAGAAGAAGAAGAAGAAGAAAATTTTCAAGTGGACAGACGAGTGCGAGAAGGCCCTAACCAATCTCAAAAACTACTTGTCCTTACCACCACTTCTTGCCAAACCAGTCGAGGGAGAGCCTCTCTATCTTGATTTGGCCATTTCAAAAGAGGCCATTAGCTCGGTAATTGTCACTATAGAGGGGAGGGTCCACTGACCAGTTTATTATGTTAGCAAGGTTCTCTAGGGGGCCGAAAAGAATTACCTAGAGATTGAAAAATCAGCACTCACGTTGGTGATCATCGCTCGAAAGCTTTGTCATTATTTCCAATCTCATTCCGTAGTGGTCCTAACCAACTAGCCTTTGAAGTTAGTCTTGTCCAAGCTAAACGTCTTAGGAAGGTTAATCAAGTGGGCCATCGAATTGGGAGAGTTCTATATTTCATTTCAACTGCGCATGGCAATTCAAGCTCAAGCTTTAGCAAACTTCCTGCTCGAGAGAATTGTACCCCCGATCGAAACCGATGCGCAGATCGAACCATGGGTCATGCATATGGATGACTACTTGGCCTGCTAAGGGGGGGGAGCTGGGATATATTTGACAAGTCCAAAAGGCTTCGAGCGCGAGTTCGCCATAAAATTTAACTTTAATGTCACCAACAATGAGGCAAAGTATAAAGCCCTAATCGTGGGCATGAAAATTGCGATCGATGAAGGGATCCGACACATCCAAGCTTTGGTCGATTCCCAACTCACAGCAAGCCAAGTTGAGGGGGCATACGATGCACGAGAGCCCTCTATGGGGGTGACGATGTTAAGAGATCAATTTGCCTCATTCACCCTCAATCAAATACCTAGAGAGGAGAACAAATGAGCAGACGCCCTCTCAAAATTTGCAAGCTCACAGAAGGGGACAAGGAACCCGTCGATTACCTTCCTAGTCACAGAGAGACCCTAAATTGAGCAATGAACCCTCGAGCATATCCTGCCCATCGAGCTACAAGAGCCAGCATGGCAAGACAAAATTAGGGAGTACCTATCTAATGGGATCCTTCTTGAGGATACTCTTGCTGCACGAAGGCTCCAAGTATCTAGCGGTTAGGTTCGCACTCGACGGGTTCGGCCGAGTATTCAAAAAATATCCAAAAAGGCCTCCCCTTCATTACCTAGATCAGATTGAATCGACCGAGGTCATGGAATCCATCCAGGAGTAGAGTTATGGCAACCATTTAGGCGGACGTTCGCTGGCATAAAAGATCACTTGAAGTGGGTTCTTTTGGCCTACATTGGTCGAGAATGCTAATAGATTTGCCAAAAAATCCTCGAATTGTCAATACCACTCTAATGTTAACCACCGAACCCCTATGGAAATGATAAGTGTTAATGTGTCATGGCATTTCAACCAGTTGAGAATCAACATTGTGGGGCCCTTTCCCTTCGCGATGGGGCAGATGAAGTATGCCATTGTTGCTGTCAAGTAGTTCACCAAGTGGGTCAAGCCTGAGTCGGTCGCAAAGATCATGGACGTCTCGTTCCAGTCATTCATATGAAAAAACATCATTTGTCAGTTTGGGGTTCCTAGGGTACTCATCTCGAATAATGGAACCCAATTTCAAGGTAAGGGAAAGGTCGAGTGATGCTGAGAGCATGGAATCGAACAGAGATTCACCTCGGTCGGAAATCCCCAATCAAATAGGCAAGTTGAAGTGACCAACAGGATCATCCTCCAAAATCTCGAGGCGGTGTTTGGAGCCCACAAAGGCAAATGGGTCGATGAGCTCCCTGGCACGCTTTGGGCATATCGAACAACCTTTCAATCGGGAATAGAGAAACCCCATATGTTTTGGTGTATGGATCCGAAGAGATCATCGCTGCTGAAATCATGCATGCCACTGCTCGAGTGGCTCATTTTGAACCCGATCGCAACAATTTAGCTCGAAAGCATAAGCTTGAGGTTATACAAGAGCTACGAGATGGAGTGTGGGTTAAAATGCAAAATTACAAAGCAGCCGTTACCTAGGCGTATAATTAGGGAATGATCTCTTGTAACTTCCAAGTGAGTGATCTTGTCCTCAAAAGGTCGAAGTCTTGCGCAACGTGGGAAAACTCAATCCAAATTGGGAAGGACCATAAAAGATCTCAAAGATATCAAAGAACAATGCCTATTGAATCCAAGACATAGATGGTCAAGAACTTCCCTGATCGTGGTGGGGCCCTAACCTAAGAAAATTTTTCACATAGACAAGTGGGCGACAAATTCATTATTTTCTAAGTCATGCTACCTCACAGTTGTAACCGATCTACTTTCCTTTTAATGAGAAAAGTCACTTGATTCAAAGTTTCCGTTCGCACCATTTTGGCCGATCTAGTTTACTGTCCAATCGACAACTATGATGATTACCTCTTACCTGGTCAATTTAAAGCAGTTTTGTAAAATGTCAATCACTTTTTGTTACTTTCGCTCCTAACTTTTAGAGTTTCAAAATTCATTTGATCAAATTTTATCTTGTCAAATGGAGCATCGTAAGTAGATCGATCGATAGCTTGAGCCAAAAATTTTAAGGTACGCAATGTATTCGGTCGCCCTTACCTTTATCTGATCGGATGATCATTAAAGTTGTATGCAATATTTTGATCAACGGCTTGACAAAATTTTTAAGTTCTTTAGGTCGAAGTTCATTGCATAATCCAAGTCGCAAATAAAATTTTCGAGCAAACGAAACACAAAGCTTGGAATTTAAACAAAAGTGTAAAATCTTTCATTTAAACAAAACAGATTGGTTACATGGGGGGCCCTAATCATCTATTACATTGATCTCAGTTTTGTCCAGGGCGGGCCCACCGCTTGGTTTCTCAATCTCTTACTTCACCCCAGCTTGATCACCCTTCCGATTGGTGCCTTGGACTTCCTAGGGGGAGGCATTGCCAAGCCCGCTTAGGCCCTCCTCATCCGTGTCCCAGCTCGATATCTTCAGTTGCTTGCTTCTCGATGAGCTCCATCATATGTTTGAACTTGTCATTCTCAAAAAGGGTGGCAAGGGCAGCCCCTTCTTTGCCATGATTGATTGGGCTGCATGACTCGTCCTGATCGAGCCCAATCTCCAAACGGGGGAAATCTTCTGGGAGATCCACCAAGTGCTCGATCTGCTTCACAGGTAGATCAAAGGCCACGCTGATTTGAGGGAAGTACGTGATTGAGCACACGGTGTTGAACACGTCGCTCTTTAGGAATCTCTCGATGGCTGGCTTGGAGATGACCTGCTCCTGATCTCTAACTTCACGGCCCTTAAAGTAGCCCCGATCGTATGAGGCCTTTTCCTCTTTGTGGGCTAGGTTGCAGGGCCGTTCAGTTTTGCTTATTTCAGCGACCTTCTGCTCGAGCGACTTTCACAAGTTCTCGCTCAATCTTATTTAGGCCTCGAGCTTTTCAGCGGTCAGCTCGTGTCCTGATCAGGCAACAACCAGTTAGGTCTCGAGCTCTTTGATCTTGGCCTTGAGTTGCCCCAGTTCATTCTTGTCTGCCAGTCGGTATATCCTCTTGTACCGACCCTTCCCCTCCTTGTAGACTTCTGCCCGACAGAAGACATGTATAAAGGCTTAGGATGCCATATGTCGATCGACATGAAAATTTCAATATAATTGATTGATAAAGAACGTAAACTTAAAGTTTTGGCTTTAAGGCTTACTCTAGCTAGTCAATTCGAGAACCAGCGACATACGTAGTTCAAACTCTGATCAAGGGGGCACTCGTGATCCTCCTTGAATTGGCAGCCTCTGACCAGGTGAACCAAGTGGGCCTGGTCCCGACCCCTGAACGTACTGACTCGAGCACTATCTTGGTGGGTTAGTGATCAGTCGGATGGACGTTCGAAGTCCATGATGCTTAAATCCTCGTTTGAGTCAGAGGAGCCCGACAGCTCTTCTCGACGTATGGGTTCGTTCCCTTTGCCCGTGTGATTGAGCCCCCGCTTTTATTTCCTGGAGGTCTCTGGGGTGCCCCTTCCTTTATCACGACCTCAGTCTCTCAGGGCCAGGTAACCTAAGATTCTAATTGGGGCGCCATTGTCGTCACCGATCGCTCTCTCGTCACCTCTACCTCTAGCTCGATGCCGGTTTGGAGATGCCGGTTTGGTCCTGGGTCACCGATCTCACTCTTGGCAATGTTGGGCTTCTCTTTTGGTCTCGGTTGGTTGAGGCTACTCGGATTGAGATTGATCACCTCTGCTTTTTGATTAGGCATTTTCTCCTTAAGACGAGGACCCTCCTTGGCTGGAAACCTTAACTGCCGTCTTCTCGTCCTTCTTCTTTTTTGCGGCGGCCAATCAAGCAAGCATGGCTGTGTATGCATCCATTAGTACCGGTTAGTCTACAAAGACAAATGAGCAAGTTAGGTCAGCAGGTCAATCGCACAGGCGTTCTAAAAGGAAAAAAAAAGCATACTTGAAACAATCCCCCCCCAGAGGTTCCGACTAAGGAGATGCCTACCCAAGACCAAAAATTCCTCCTGAATGAGGTGGGTGCTCCACATCAGCCTCGCTCGATCTGGTGGTTTTGAAAATGTGGGCCCTAAATTGGATTCCCTACCGCCTCGAATTCGATTTAATCGATGTCTTAGTTCTAGTCGCTTCGAATGGGAAAATCGAAACCACAGTGTACGAAGAAGTACTTGGCCTTCTATTTTTCCCTGTAAGAGGATTGATGACTGTTGATACAATGGGATCCTGAGCAGGCCATTATATAAAAGAAGCCACCCCGATCAACTTGCCCTGATCGAGCAAAATTTGGGACCTTAAAGAGCGCTACAAAATTTTCTCTACTGGGAGACTAACCTAAGGCTCTCATCATGACAATAAAACTATAAGTTAGGCAATGGAAGTTCAGGGAGAGTTGAGTTGGAGGGAGGTTAAGAAGGTTGAAAATGTTAGCCGCATCAGCCAAAATTGGGAAACGAAACCCGTTAAACGTCTCCAAATGAATGGTGATCGTGTTGAGGGGCAGGTTTCCCATTCACAAACTGGCTACAGGAACAAAATTTTTGTGGTCCAAGGGGATATGGTATTTGGTTACCGTATTGGAGACCTCGTTCGAGGTGATTCTCAAAGGCATCTCGTTATGTTCTTGATCCATGTGATGAGCATGATGAACATTGACCTTTTCGCCATCACTCTCGGCATCATCAGTCGGGTTCCCCTCGACCTCTTCCTCAACCAAAGGTTCATAGCGACCAGCCGCCCCTCCACTCGAGCGGGTGTTATCATTGACCGGCTGGCTCCCCAAGTGAGTCAAGCTACTCGCCCAACTATTTTACTCGGACCTATCCTCCGAGGAGCTATCTAGACCTAACTCTTGGATTAACCTACGACTAGCCATTGAAAAAATTGGTATTAGAGAAAGCTTAAAAGAAGAAGGGTTACCTAGTAGTGAGGCGGGTCGAGCTAATAGGGCTGGGGATTTCGAGCGGGTGCAGACGATTGACCGGAAGCACTCTTCAACTCTTTGCAAATGGTGAAGTCAACACTTTGGTCCACCCCCCTATTTATAGGTGGGCACAACACCACCCTCGGGAATCCCAACCGGCACAATTATTACAGTCGTGACTCTTTAGATTCCTAGTGGTAATAACTCCACATCGAACTCGCTCCCTGGTTGATCCCCTCAATCGACCCGAGGAGTGGGAGGGAGGGCTAGTGAAGTGGTATATTTTCGAGCGACATTATCAATCGGCCTACGATCGCCGCATGCCACCCTTCCCTAGCGTTCAGGCTAGCAATCCTGGCGTATTGACCGGGGAGGCGGCCCTCGAATTGCTCCCGTCGATCACCTTGGTCGAGCCCTTTATCAATCGGGACCATACCGTGTCCATTCAACCTCTGCTGGCATTTAATGCTCTGTCAGTTCAAAGTGTGGCGCAGCCACTTAACCCCATACCTCATTAATTAAGAGTCAACTAATGCCACTGGACCCAACCTTTAGGTTTATGGGTCACTCCACCTCATCAAAGATAGCCTACTAAGCCTAAGGGCTCCATAGGGGGAGGTCCACATGGACACACTATGAATACTCCTGCATTTATGGTAAGAAAGACTCATTAATTGCTTTTTATCCACTTACTCTACTTAAATTACCTTTCAATCCAATCACTGACTAAAGCATCGGAGGTCTTAGGTGAGGCCCACCTCGATTAGATCATGTTGTCTTTCCCTTGTTGCAGGCCATACTTTCCTAATCATATACCTTACACCTTGCGCTCGATCGGAGCGCTCAATTAGCATGACCGCTTTTTTATTACAGTATTACAGTTTGCAGGCCATACTTTCCTAATCATATACCTTACACCTTACACCTTGCGCTCGATGGGAGAGTTCGATTGGATCGAGTATTACAGTATATGGAAGGATAATAGGTGTATATGGATGTAAAAAGAAGTGTTTACATATATACATATGTGGGTGGAAGATATTTTATAAATATGGAGTGTTTTTGGTGTTGAGAGTAGAAGTAGAGTGGGGGTGTGTTTTTAGGCGGGATTTTGGATGAAAAATGGGGTTGGGGTTGTTGTCTATTTATAGAGGAGGAAGAGAAGAAATGTCTAATATTATAACAAAATAAATATATAAACCATTCATTCTATATGATTATTTATATGTACACATTACTATATTAATAACCTAGTATATATATATATTTATGTATGTGGACATATAGGTGTATATGTAGATACATAAATCACCACTAATCTATATATGTGGATGAGTGTGTGGATATGTAGATATGGAAATCACCACTAATATATGTATGGATGTGTGTGTGTATAAGTAGATATATAAATTACCACTAGTTGATATATGGATATATGTGTGTACATGTAGATATATAAATTACCCCTAATATATATATGGATGTGTGTGTGTACATGTAAAGATATAATTTACCACTAATATATGTATTAGAGGAGATATTTTTGCAAAACAATCACAAAATATACTAAAAATCTAGACTTTATATTTTTCATTTAATTAAAATCCGAAAATTAGGTTTAAATAATTAAAATTCAAAAATTATGTTTATAAATAATTAAAATTTGAAAATTATACATATAAAGTCAGAAAATATATTGTTGTATTTATAAAATTCAAAAATTGTATAATTTATTTATAAAATTCGAAAATAAAATAAATGCAAGCCTAAAATATGTATTTAAATAAATTTTCCAAAAAATAATAATCACAATTCAAAATTGATACTTTAAGGTCTAAGTTATAAAATAATTTTAAAGAATAAAATTTCAAATTCATAAAAAATTTTGGGAATTAAAAGTTTTTATATCAAATATTTTGCATGAAACATAATATATAATAAATTCTAAAATAGTAGGAAGTACCGGGACATTGCACTCTTCACTTAAGTCGCGCTCGTAACCTATTCTGCTAAAATTTTATATATTGAAATAATTACTTCATTCTTCTTTCTCTATTAATTTTTTCTCTTTTTTCCTTTCACATCCCAAAAATAATTTCTTGAGCACTTCAAAAACCTACAAGAATAGATGTCATACAAATTGAAAATTTCCCGCAAAAAAGGTAAACTAAACTTTCTTGAAGACATATAACGCACGAAGAAAAGAAAAATTCATTCTTAATTTATCATCATTTATGCCTTCTTAGAGTGCTTATTAGAGTTGCTACCAATATTAGAGTGCTTATATTTTAGAAAAAAGATCATATTCGATAGAATAAAGATCATATTATCCAACAAATTCAATAAATTAAAAACCTCAAGAAATTGTACAAAAGTAAGAATCCAATCAATGAAAGTGAAAATTTATAGCTTTATTGGGTTTTACTTTGACAAAATGTTCTGCAACGTTGAAAATAAAATTAAATATTTCTTTTAAAATATAGGGCAAGTTACATTGGCAACTCTTGAGTTATAGTAGAATTACAAATTAATATATGTGGTTTTAAAAATTATAAATTCCCTTTTGAGATATATATCAACTTAACAAAATTCACTATTCATTAAAGCCAGATGTAATTGAGAGTTGTAATTTTTGTTTTATTTTTGACAGAATTTTGAGACGGGGTCCATGCGGTGTTGACAAGTCTAAGATGTAAAATGTACACATGAAGTCAATTTTAAGGAAAAAAAAAGTAATGGTGGTATAGATTATAGATAATGATACTTGGTGTTGGTTGTGGTGGAATAAAATGAAATTATTTAGTTAAGGTTGGTGGAACAATGAAATTGATTGAGGGATTTTGTCAGGCTCGATAAGATGTATTTCTTAGTGGCGGGATTGACTAATATGGCTGTAAGAAAGTTATCTTTCAGACATCTCTAGTAATATTTACAAGAAAGTCCTAAACCTTGAGAGGGTAATTGTAATTTTAGGATAATTGCAATTTATGTCCTCCAGGTTTAGCCTATTTTTGATTCTGCCCTCTTCGTTTCAAATTTTTTAATTTTGTCCTCTTTGATTATCAATGTTTCGATTGTTGTCTTGATTTTGGACATAACTTCTTGTCGGCGATGATGTAGCGATTTTGTAGCCGCAAATTGCGATTTTTCCGATCATCACCATAAATGGCTAGAAAATCGCCACATCATCGCTAGCGAGAAGTTATGTCCAAAATCGGACAACAATCGAACATTGATAATCGGAGATGACAAAATTGAAAAATTTATAAACGGAGAGGGCAAAATTGATAAAATTGAAACGGAAAGGGCAAAATCAAAAACATCCTAAATGTAGAGGACACCCTTAAGGTATTTAATTGTACTATACCTCAAGGGTGTAGACATAATTTGTCCTAAAATATATTTTCTCAAAGGGACAAAAACAGTTTGTCATCCTAACTATGGTACACTTCCCATCTAAATTGTTTTCTTTTTCTTTTTCTTCTCTCTCTTTACATTTAAGCATTAAAACTATACGTTTTTTTTTTTGCCTTTCCCATCTCTGATCAAAATCTGGTTATTTTTCTTGCCTAAGATTGATGGAATTTCAGAAGTATGCACATATGAAAACCAGAATTGTATAGAAGTAGTGTATGTTTCTTATTGATATACAACCCTTTATATAGTACAGAGAATAACAACAAAATAGGAAAAAGACTAAAGAATATAAATGTACATCAATTAAGATCCAAAGGATCAGGAATTGAAAGATATCAAGAGAAAATTAAAAGGCAAAATCACGGCAAAATAAATCAAGAAACTTTGACCTCTTTATGCCCCCGCAAGATTTGTACTGGACGAAGACCGATCCTATAAATTAAATCAGTGAATGATTTCTTTGACAAACATTTGGTGAGAGCATCAGCAAGCGGGTTAGTAGAGTGAATATGCCTAACTTCAATTTCCTCTTTTTCAATTTGATCGTGAACAAAGTGAAAGTCAATAGCAATGCATTTCATGCGGCTATGGAAAATAGGATTCTTACAAAGATATGTTGCACCAATATTGTCACAAAGAATTGATGGAATGTATCTAAGAGGAAGATGAAGCTCTCTATGAAGATTGACTAACCAATTAATTTCAGCAACTGCCAAAGCAATCGCGCAGTATACAGTTTCAGTTGAGGAGCGAGCTATAGTTTTTTGTTTCTTGGAACTCTAGCTTATAGGATTATTTCCATGAAAGACTATGTAAGTAGAGTGAGCCAGTAGAGTTTCTGCTATAGGAAGGATAGGAAGGGCCTCTTTGATTGGTTCGGCGCCACACATTTTGGTAATTGTGGTTGTACCGTTGGATGGTAGGATTGTTGGGAGTACGTTGATTAAATTGGGATGTGATCATGGGAGGGTTTGAATTTAGTTTTGAGTGTTGGATAAGAACTTCATATGTAAGGAGCTTGTCGTATAATTCCTCAAAGGATATAAGAAAATCATTACCCTGGATAACATCAAAATCATCAAGAGGTACAACCATTAAAGTGCACTGTCCTTTCCAAGGCCCAATCGTCAAGGTAACATTGGCCACGCCCTTTGTGGGCTTGGCTTAAGAATCAACAACCTTTATTTTACTAGGATGGGGGATGAGATTCAAAGCCCATTTTATTATGTCACGATCAACAACTTATGTGTGACAGGCACTGGTGTTAACCATTGCCATAAACTCACATCTATTCACGCCTACCGGTCCATACATCAAGCCATTCTGTGTATCGGGCTTCTCCTGTATCGTATTCAGTAACTGGAGGAGATTGACTCGTGGGGCACTCTCCTCATTCTCCTCAGCCATCTTAGCAACAATCAGGGCTTTAGCTTCGATCGTTTGGGGCAATCATGCATCCGATGGTCAGCACCACACAAGAAGGACCCCGGGTTGTTTCTGTCGAAAACCACAGGGGACTCCTTAGTCTGTCTACTGGAGCCTTCCTTTGCCTTCTTTTTCATAGTTTTCCCTTCTTTCTTCATTTGGCCAGTTTTCCCTTTTTCACCTCTGGAATCCTTTTTTTCCTTTTTGTTATCCGGACCACCAATTGCATGGTAATCAAGCAACCGATTAGCAACAGTAATGGCGGACGACAAATCCTTGATACCTTGCCATCTTAATTCAACTTGGGCCCACGTTTGTAGTCTGGCCATAAAGTTGAACAATTTGTCTTCTTCGGACAACTCATGGACATTTAGCAACAGAGAGAACTCTTTAAATAATCATGAGCGAAATTAGTATGCTTCAACTTGCGAAGGGCGTCCCTTGCAAGCCACGAAGTGTTACAAGGGAGGACTTGATCGTTCAATTTCTTTTTAAGAGACTCCTAAGTCTCTACATTCCCAAGATTTTCGAGGGCCTCATCAGATAAACGAATCCTCCTAGATAACTTAGCATCACCCATAAGGTACATGTTAGTAATGGACACCTTTTCTTCTTTTGGGACAAAGGCAGCTTGGAAATAAGTTTCCACGTCCCACAGAAAGTTTTCAAGCTCTTTGGCTCTTCGGCCACCACCAAAGGTGTGACACCCCCCTCGCTAGGATCATCCTATACGAGTAGGGCTCACTTAACGGTCTTGCTGAGTACCAATTTTTCCAATCGGTACGCAATACTTGCAACTTATTTAGTACTGCCCAATAATAAAATCGAGATAAAATAAACACGCAATTGACTTATATAGAACTATAAGATACAACTATCCAAGTACAACACTTTAACTAGTGAGCTTCTATTTCCCATTAAACTAGCAAATCTTTTATACAGAATAAAAGACTATATACTAATGACTTGTAACGCACTGATCGCCTTAACCGAGTCCCCTCAACCTATTTTCCTGAAACTGAGGCAATGAACAGAAAGAACTTGGGTGGTAAGTCCAAATGACTTAGTGAGGCGGGAAATATACATATAGATACTTAAACTGAAAATAAGAGGCATAAACCAACAAAATAATGAATCATAAAAGGTGTGTATACACAAACTTGAACAAGACAGATGGTGAGCCATGAACGTAATCTCCAACCTTATTGCTACCCAAAACAGATAAATCATAATAGAAACCCTTATGCCTCCCTTGTCGAGAAGCCACCTCGACACTGAACAAGACGGAGATGTATCACGCGTCCGTGCAATACATCGCTCCAATGCCTACTACAGTCATCCTCCGGCTGCACGTAGAAATTGGTTTCACGGAATGGTATCATATAAAAGGTTCCATCGACGGTCCGTTCCGCCCGATAAAATTCCTCTTATAAGTACCTGGGCCCAAACTTCCCAAGGGCGTCCCCAAGGGTAAACGGAAATATAACGGAACAGATATGGCTCACAACTTGTCAACAAAGCAATAACTTATTTTTACACCCGGGATACATAGAAATATAATTAAAATATGATATCCCAAAGGTGTCAAAAATCATTTCGGGACAGGTACAACTGGCAATATCATAGAATGCAATATTTTTGAAAATAACTTGGCTTATATGTTTGGAAAACATTTTCCGAAAGATTTGATGTCATAAATTTAATAGGGTAGGCTATACGAATAATATTTATATCATATAGTTCAAAGCCCCAGAAAGGAATTGACAAAGCACTCACCTAAGGAGTTTATCAAGTTTATAGACTTGAATTGACTAGATCGACTTGGTACCCTCCTTTTTAAACGTATTTGAGAAAATAAGGAGATATATAGAAGGCTAATCGGTATATATATGTGAAAAAAGAAGGGTTTATTGATACATATATGTGTATGGAAGATATGCTATAAAAATAGAGCGTTTTGTGGGTTGAGAATGGAGTGAGTGTGGGGGTGGGTGGTTTAGGCGGGATTTTTGAGTGTTTGTGGAAAAATGAAGACAATGGCTCCTTTTTATAGAGTTTAGGGCAAGAAATAGGATTTTTATATTATAAGGTCAATTTATAATAAATGCATAGAGGATAAGATATGATAGGATAAGATAGAGTAAGATAAGATAGGATAGGATAAGACAGGATAAGATAAGATAAGATAAGATAAGATAAGATAAGATAGGATAGGATAGGACAGGATAAGATAAGATAGGATAGGATAGGATAGGATAAGATAGGATAGGACAGGATAGGATAGGATAGGATAGGATAGGATAGGATAGGATAGGATAGGATAAGATAGGATAAGATAAGATAAGATAAGATAAGATAGGATAGGATAAGATAAGATAAGATAAGATAAGATAGGATAGGATAAGATAAGATAGGATATGATAATATAGGATAGGATAAGATAAGATAAGATAAGATAGGATAAGATAAGATAGGATAAGATAGGATAGGATAAGATAAGATAAGATAAGATAAGATAGGATAGGATAAGATAAGATAGGATATGATAAGATATTTTTGTAGTTATCCAATTTGTTATGCCTATCAAGAATCTTATCAAGATCTTAGCATTTAAGAACATTTATTAGGAGAAAATGACAATAGGTAAGAGAAAATGACATTTTTGGATAAGTATATGTATATTTATGATAAAACATGACCTTTTATATAATATATACATATAAATTCGAAATTACCTGTATACATATGTATATTTTGAAATATAAATACTTATACATATTTAAATAAAGTAATAAGTTGTAATTCTTGAAAATACTAGGAAGTACCGGGTCATTATAGATCTATATATATAATTTCAATGTATAAAATTGGGATGTCACAACTCTCCCCCCCTTAAAAGAATTTCGTCCTCGAAATTCATACCTTGCCTTTCATGTGGTCTCATTAAAGCCAAGATACTCCCATAAAATTTTTACTTACAAAATACTCTTGTTTCTCAAAATTCATTCCTTGGATTCTAGAATCTTGATTGGTTTCGCATCGTGAGTCAAATCCATATCATCCTCGAGGACTCCACAACCCAATACACATGAGGAATTCGGGTGCTACTTCTTATGTATTGATGAAGCGTATATTGGGAAAGGGGTAATGCTAGGTTATACACTACTCTTATTCGTAAAAAGTAAAGCAAAAACTTCTACCCTCCAAAATCTTAGCATCCCTTTTCAACATTAAGTTTTGGTAATCATTCTATTCCTAAAGATATGCTCACACTATAAGGTTTAGATCCAAAACACAACCTACCCAAACACGAGATCCAATAGATACACTTAAAGTATTAGTAAGGGTTGTAATAATCCAAATGGATACAAAATCAAATCTAAAATATATCGTCAAAGCTGAAAACAAAATTAATAAACATAGGATCGACAAGTGGAAGAAGTGAGCTATAAATGTAGTCGGATTTGCAAAATATTTGTCAAAATTTTATTATCAAATATCATTTAGGAATATACAGGGGGAATTTTACTAAAGATCAAAGATAACTCACCAATCCTCAAGACTAGCTTTGAATATTCTCAAGTTTGGAGTTTAAAAGTGAGAATGAAATAAAAGACTTTTAGTGGATCATCACTGATGCAAACAAGTGTGTAAAAGTTTGAATAGCATCTTGGAAGTAAAGAAAAAATTAGATTGGCGTGACTCTTTGAAGATTTAAGCTTTCAATAAGAAACAAAATAATTTGGAAATTCCCTATATTACAAACATCTCAAGGAGGAGATAAAAGGGATGTCATTTGAGGAAACTTGTAAGAGTGCCTCAGAAGTAAAAGAGGATGATTATGAAAACAAAAGAAAGAAAACAATAATTTCTATTAATGTATTAGTTTAAAAGAAAGTTAAAAACAAGATGGGCATTTACATCAAACAATGGATGTAAAAGATATCCCGAAGAAATTTCAGTCTTGCGGATATATGAAATACTCAAACTTATAATGTTAGAAACAAATCACAGAGAGAATATAGGCTTCAAAGGTTAGATTAACAAGTGTATGGAGATTTAAAATTACTTTCAAGCCAAAAATGAAATTTTAGAGATCTGTTGAACTTAAAGAGGAATAAGTAATAATGACGACATACGAAAAGCATTGGCTAGGAAACATAACAAGTCGCGCAAAACTATATATGTCACAATTACACCGTGCCTATACAACATATTCAAGGATATCACTCAAGGTACACATATACACATAATGGTCAAGTCTAAGCAAAGCAAAAGAGAAGACTAGACGTTTGTCCCGACCTTAGTTGCATATACACCCAAAACACTCTATGGTACTAGTTGTCCTATTATCCCAATTAATCATTCCCTAAAGTGCTTATGTGGTGCTTCTAACATAGTCCTAGATATTTGGACCATAATTACAATGAATCACTTGTTGGTCGGCCGCCCAACCAATGATTTACCGTAATTCCGGTACCAAAGACATGACTAACACATAGTACCTACATCCTAGTCCGAGAATCCCAGGCAGTTAGCCTGAGCTCTGATACCACCTGTGACACCCCCCTCGCTAGGATCATCCTATACGAGTAGGGCTCACTTAACGGTCTTGCTGAGTACCAATTTTTCCAATCGGTACGCAATACTTGCAACTTATTTAGTACTGCCCAATAATAAAATCGAGATAAAATAAACACGCAATTGACTTATATAGAACTATAAGATACAACTATCCAAGTACAACACTTTAACTAGTGAGCTTCTATTTCCCATTAAACTAGCAAATCTTTTATACAGAATAAAAGACTATATACTAATGACTTGTACGCACTGATCGCCTTAACCGAGTCCCCTCAACCTATTTCCTGAAACTGAGGCAATGAACAGAAAGAACTTGGGTGGTAAGTCCAAATGACTTAGTGAGGCGGGAAATATACATATAGATACTTAAACTGAAAATAAGAGGCATAAACCAACAAAATAATGAATCATAAAAGGTGTGTATACACAAACTTGAACAAGACAGATGGTGAGCCATGAACGTAATCTCCAACCTTATTGCTACCCAAAACAGATAAATCATAATAGAAACCCTTATGCCTCCCTTGTCGAGAAGCCACCTCGACACTGAACAAGACGGAGATGTATCACGCGTCCGTGCAATACATCGCTCCAATGCCTACTACAGTCATCCTCCGGCTGCACGTAGAAATTGGTTTCACGGAATGGTATCATATAAAAGGTTCCATCGACGGTCCGTTCCGCCCGATAAAATTCCTCTTATAAGTACCTGGGCCCAAACTTCCCAAGGGCGTCCCCAAGGGTAAACGGAAATATAACGGAACAGATATGGCTCACAACTTGTCAACAAAGCAATAACTTATTTTTACACCCGGGATACATAGAAATATAATTAAAATATGATATCCCAAAGGTGTCAAAAATCATTTCGGGACAGGTACAACTGGCAATATCATAGAATGCAATATTTTGAAAATAACTTGGCTTATATGTATGGAAAACATTTTCCGAAAGATTTGATGTCATAAATTTAATAGGGTAGGCTATACGAATAATATTTATATCATATAGTTCAAAGCCCCAGAAAGGAATTGACAAAGCACTCACCTAAGGAGTTTATCAAGTTTATAGACTTGAATTGACTAGATCGACTTGGTACCCTCCTTTTTAAACGTATTTGAGAAAATAAGGAGATATATAGAAGGCTAATCGGTATATATATGTGAAAAAAGAAGGGTTTATTGATACATATATGTGTATGGAAGATATGCTATAAAAATAGAGCGTTTTGTGGGTTGAGAATGGAGTGAGTGTGGGGGTGGGTGGTTTAGGCGGGATTTTTGAGTGTTTGTGGAAAAATGAAGACAATGGCCCCTTTTTATAGAGTTTAGGGCAAGAAATAGGATTTTTATATTATAAGGTCAATTTATAATAAATGCATAGAGGATAAGATATGATAGGATAAGATAGAGTAAGATAAGATAGGATAGGATAAGATAGGATAAGATAAGATAAGATAAGATAAGATAAGATAAGATAAGATAGGATAGGATAAGATAAGATAAGATAAGATAGGATAGGATAGGATAAGATAGGATATGATAGGATAGGATAGGATAGGATAGGATAGGATAAGATAGGATAGGATAGGATAAGATAGGATAGGATAGGATAAGATAAGATAGGATAGGATAGGATAAGATAAGATAAGATAGGATAGGATAGGATAGGATAAGATAAGATAAGATAGGATAAGATAAGATAAGATAAGATAAGATAGGATAGGATAAGATAAGATAAGATAAGATAAGATAGGATAGGATAAGATAAGATAGGATATGATAATATAGGATAGGATAAGATAAGATAAGATAAGATAGGATAAGATAAGATAAGATAAGATAGGATAAGATAGGATAGGATAAGATAAGATAAGATAAGATAAGATAGGATAGGATAAGATAAGATAGGATATGATAAGATATTTTTGTAGTTATCCAATTTGTTATGCCTATCAAGAATCTTATCAAGATCTTAGCATTTAAGAACATTTATTAGGAGAAAATGACAATAGGTAAGAGAAAATGACATTTTTGGATAAGTATATGTATATTTATGATAAAACATGACCTTTTATATAATATATACATATAAATTCGAAATTACATGTATACATATGTATATTTTGAAATATAAATACTTATACATAAGGCTTTTAAATAAAGTAATAAGTTGTAATTCTTGAAAATACTAGGAAGTACCGGGTCATTATAGATCTATATATATAATTTCAATGTATAAAATTGGGATGTCACAAAAGGGCTTACGATCAGGGACCTTGACCTTCGTGGAAGAGGGTCGATCTTTTGACTTCTTTGACCTAACCAACTTCTTTAGGATGTTCAACTCCTCCTTGAATGCATCCATCTTAAGATTATAGGCATCTGTGAGGGCTTCAATGTCCTCTCTAACGGACAGAATCCATCCTTCCACAAACTCGGGCAAACGAGCAACTTGCGGGGACAGCAGTGAAGTCGGAGACTCCACGGGTTTGCCAAACAGGGTCTCTATGTAACGACCCCGATATTCCTTTATATTTTATTAAAATAAATAATAATTTTTTTTTTTTTTTTTACATAAAACATACAAAATAAGAGAGTTACAATTTTCAAAAAGAATACAAAGTAACTTTTTCATGTAAAACGCTTCCAAATTCTTCCGCTGCGCTACTTTGATCTGCTATCTCATTTCTGTCTAGAAATATTCATGTAAAGAAGAATCAACGCGACGGTTGAGTAGAAATTTCACTTAATCACATAAGGTGCTCGTGTGTATAATGTGTGCACATAGTCATAATATCTCACATAATATTTCATATAATTTTACCTTTCGAGTCACTTATTAGTGACTCCCTTATATCTCCCACAGTACAATATTCCAACCGTTTACATCATTAATCCCCATATTCCATCCGTCCACATCGATTCCATCCGTTCACATCGATGGCTATATCTCGAGATTATGCCAATTCTCCACAACCAATACCAATACATGGAACACTCCGTCCATGCAAGATGGGATGGATGGCGAGAACTGTTTTAAGACCAGTAAGCCCATTGCCGCCCGACCGAACTCACCCCCATCCACACCGATAACACATTTGGACCCGGCATGCACAAATAAAGATTGTCACATATTTTCACATAATTCCACATAAGAAACATACTTCCATACTTATAACTTTAAATATAAAAGCATACTAAGAGCATATTTTGCAATAATAAATGTACATGTTTTTATACTAATTCTAGGAATATAAAACATGAATATAATTAGAAACATACTTTCTAATAACTTGTACTAGCATAATGAAGCATAATATCATGATAATAAAATAATAAACTATCACTAGAAATTAACTTATGTAATTAAGGAAATTCCTACCTTAACTAGCCTTCTTGATATATTTATATATATGTGTGTGTATGAGAGAATACTCTCTCTCTCTCTCTCTCTCAATATATATATATATTTATATATATATGTGATTGTGTGTGTGTTGGGAATGTGGTTGTGTTTGTATTGTGAATGTGTGTGTGTTGTAAAAGTGTACCATATATATATATATATATATATATATGTATGTACCGTGTGTGTGTATAGGAAGTAGTGTGACGTTTGTATTGTGTTTGTGTGTGAATCCGTGAATGTGGGGGTGTGTGTGTAAAGAATAGTGTCAAGTGTGTGTGTTGTGTTTGTTAACAAGTCTTCTATTTATAGAGGTAGATTAAGACACATTATTAAAAATGAATTATGTCAATTTTTCATAATTAGATTCATCTTACTCATCAATATTTAATAATTGCATACATGCTTAGTAATAAGCCTAAATGTTATTAGGTGTGCTCTAAAATTGATGAATGGAAGTCTAGGTTAATGTAAATAATACAAGTGTTTCAATTTCTAGAAGAGTTATAACAAGTGTAAAAAAATCATTTAATGCTAGGAATTATCAAGAACAATTATTAAGATTATCAAAAATAAATTAGAAAAAATCATATTATATATATATAATGTTTCGGATATATATACATATATTATATAGTTTGCTCTATGTATTTAGAACATGCATATATCTATATATATATATATATATATATATATATATTACGGCTATTTAGATAAAATATATAATTAAATATTGTTAATTATGAACAAGTGTACATACACTTGTAAAATCTTTCTTCAAGTAATGATGATTATGAACAAGTGTACATACACTTGTATTATCCCTTCTAGATGTAGTTATACATGTATGGTCCAAATTAGCCTAGACTAACACTTAAGCTACTTAGATTAAATACTTGGCTAGTTAGGGTAATAATTAGAAAATGACTTAATGCTATTTTAATGTTATGTCTTGTATGAAATATTACTTGGAAAATACCAAAAACCACACCCACACTCTATAAAAATCACCACATACAACCTAAAAAAACGTGCACTCTTCCTCTTATACTCTCTTGCCTTCATCTCTTTTCAATTTCTCATGTGATAAATCACGAATCCCTTGAAATAGATAAGGACTTGACATATGAGGAAGAACCCGTTCACATTCTTGAAGTAAAAGAAAGAACCCTGCGAAACCGTTCCATTCCTATAGTCAGAGTTTTGTGGAAATATCATAACCTTGAGGAAACCACATGGGAGAGATTAGAAGACATGATGGACAAATACCCACATCTCTTTGACTAGCAAGGTCGAATTTCGAGGACGAAATTCCTTTACGGCTATTTAGATAAAATATATAATTAAATATTGATGAGTAAGATGAATCTAATTATGAAAAATTGACATAATTCATATTTAATAATGTGTCTTAATCTACCTCTATAAATAGAAGACTTGTTAACAAACACAACACACACACTTGACACTATTCTTTACACACACACCCCCACATTCACGGATTCACACACAAACACAATACAAACTTCACACTACTTCCTATACACACACACGGTACATACATATATATATATATATATGGTACACTTTTACAACACACACACATCCACGGCACACACACACAATCACATATATATATAAATATATATATATATTGAGAGAGAGAGAGAGAGAGAGAGTATTCTCTCATACACACACATATATATAAATATATCAAGAAGGCTAGTTAAGGTAGGAATTTCCTTAATTACATAAGTTAATTTCTAGTGATAGTTTATTATTTTATTATCATGATATTATGCTTCATTATGCTACTACAAGTTATTAGAAAGTATGTTTCTAATTATATTCATGTTTTATATTCCTAGAATTAGTATAAAAACATGTACATTTATTATTGCAAAATATGCTCTTAGTATGCTTTTATATTTAAAGTTATAAGTATGGAAGTATGTTTCTTATGTGGAATTATGTGAAAATATGTGACAATCTTTATTTGTGCATGCCGGGCCCAAATGTGTTATCGGTGTGGATGGGGGTGAGTTCGGTCGGGCGGCAATGGGCTTGCTGGTCTTAAAACAGTTCTCGCCATCCATCCCATCTTGCATGGACGGAGTGTTCCATGTATTGGTATTGGTTGTGGAGAATTGGCATAATCTCGAGATATAGCCATCGATGTGAACGGATGGAATCGATGTGGACGGATGGAATATGGGGATTAATGATGTGAACGGTCTGAAAGTTTCAGGTTTCGTGAACTGAAAATCTGGAAATTTATACTCCAAAAGTCTGTTTCACAACCTTGGGAATATATGTGTGGATGTCCAGTAGGTTTTAAGTTGGAATTTTAGTAGTGGAAAGTTAAAAAATTTCAGTTCGACGTTGTAAATGTCGATTTCGCAAAAAACTGGAAATTTGGGTACTTTGTGCTGAATTTAAGCTAAATCAGTGTATATTGTGATGAAATTGTGATTTTTATGTGTTGGAATTATGTGTGTAAGGGCCCTATATGTGTTTGGTATGGATGGGGCTAGAGTTCGGTCGGGCGGCAATGGGCTTGCCGGTCTTAAACCAGTTCTCGCCATCCATGCCTATTCCCATCTTGCATGAACGGAGTGTTTCATGTATTGGTTGTGGGTCGTAGGTTTT
>CM047882.1:19119959-19146370 GCA_026212405.1 Petrea volubilis
TTATTTGTTCCGTTACTTGAAAAGTGGACCGTTCGGTTTCTTGAAAGTGGAAAACGTTGATTTTTGAATATTGTCTATGTGTGTGCAAAGTGTGATTTTAATGCTATATATATATGTAACTTGCTCAAATTCAATAGAGGGTCAAGAGATCCCTTACTGGGCGAGTGCGCTCACACCACTAATAATTACTTTGCAGAGGATAGTACCGACGAGGGCGACGATGGCTAATTTTGGGTTTGGTGATTGGATTGAAGGTCTCTGCTTAGAGACTTTAGTTATAATTATTTGTTTTGATGTTTTCTTTTATGACTATCCATTAAGACTATTATAGATTGGTTTACGATTTATGTTTTAGAACTGGAGATGTAATGGTTAAAGTTATTATCTTTTCCGCTGCGATGTTCGAGTAAGATTTTTCAATAAATATTTTATGGCATTTTAGTATATTCTGATTTCCGTGGCTTGGTGTCTCTGAGTCCTTTGGGCTTAGGGGCATCGCCGTGTTGCGTCTTGGATCCGGGGCGTGACAATGAAGAATGCTAGGAACTTCACCTTGGTCGTTGTGGTTTGAATTGAGGGAAACTTTGATTCTCCGGTTTAGCATCTTGAATGCGGGTCGAATGTTTTGTTTGAATGATTTTCGTGAAGAACGCTTGGAACGTTGCCTTGGTCACTATGGATCTGACTTGGAAAAATGCCAATAGGTGGGCTTAGCACCTTGATCATGGATTGAACGCTTGGATTTGATGATCTCCACAAAGAATGCCAAGAACTTTGCCTTGATCAAATGCCAAGAACTTTGCCTTGATCATCTTAAATCATCTTAAGAGAACTTTGGGATTTCTTTCAACTTCTCTTACATTAGGAGATTCGAGCTTTAATGTGTCTTTAACTTGTAAAGAAGATCCCTATTTATAGACATAGGAGAGATTCTTGTCATATTCACCCGATGATTTGGCATGATCTAATTGATCCTTCAATATTTTGCTACCACTTTATTACCTTGATCGCAAGATGCGATTTGAATCGTCAAAATATAAATATTTGGCTTCTTTATTTGTGAGATATGAAACTTATTGCCAAATATTTGAACATATAAATATTTGATATGAATATCTATTAAATATTTTATTTAATCTTGGAATTTAATTTGAAAAACCTTTAAATGTTAATAAAAATATAATTCATTATTTAAAAAAATTAAACATGTCCATGTATAAATGACATAAAATATCAATGTCTACACATGCACCGCGCTATCCACCGACCTTTGCATATATGTGACAGAGACATGCTCAAAGCTTGGTGTCATACCACATATTGAGTCCAAGTCATTCTTGTATAGAAATATACATCCTCCTGGGTTATGGATAAAATCTATCATTTGGAGGCGGTCTCTTTCCAACATTAAGTTATTAGTCCTCTTGCTCGTGAGCTATTGAACTCCTATACATAAGGCATGAAAATTCAAGTTCTAATGGGTTGCAATGGTCGGAAGGCCATCTCGGCCTTAACTCCCAAAATTTCTCCCCGATCATTCTGCACTACCACGCTCAAGCCAAAATTGCCCCTTCATTATCATAGCCCACATCCACATTTGCCTTGAGGAAACCTATTAGAGGAGCCACCCGCTCTTTTCTAGCTAGGTGGAGTAGCTATAAACAATAAATACTTCTCGACACAAGCTTCCTCATGTTCATGTATATACGTGTCACCCATCTTGGAATGAGAACAAACTGTAGGATTTCATTCTCCATGTAGAACTTATTCTGCACACCGCATTCTCCACTACAACCCCTTTTGAAGCCACCTTTTTTCCAATAAAAATACTCGTCCATCCAAAAGATTCAGTCAACTTAGGTGAGCTCTCCAAGAAGTACACCTTCGAACAATATTTCCCTAGAAGAATTTTGATACATAGTGAGTCAGGTCATGTTAGGACCCTCCATACATGTTTTGCTAATAGCACAAGGTTGAACAAGAGGAAGTCTTTAAACCAAAGTCCACCCCAGTTCTTCAGGAAACACAAGGAAGATCATGATTCCCTTGCTATTTTCTACTTATCATTCGATTCACCTCATCAAAATTCACTGCATAAGGAGTTTAACTCACAACAGAAGTTCATTGAAACTCAAGAATGGTCATTGCATAGGTTTGAATAGCCTATGCCATAGATTTAATTAGCACTTTCTTACCACCAAGTGATAGGAGTTTCCCCCTCCAGCCTTTAAAGTGGTTCCATAAACGGTCTTTCAATGAAACATACCCTTTTAGCCCTCCCAAACTGAACTAGAAGCCTAAGGTACGTATCCATAGGCAATTACAGGCATCTGAACAAATTGCAAACTAGATAGCAAGCCGATTATCTAGTATTAGTATTGAATAACAAAGATGTTCTCTTGAGATTTATTCTCTCTCTCGACCATTTCGTTTATTATTCCAAGATATCCAGTAAACTCTCCACCTCCGCCCACATTGCTCTCACAAATAAGAGTGAGTCATCAGTAAAAAAGAGCTGAGATACCGGCTGGCACTTATTAGTTATTCACAATTCCATCAAAGCATTTCTTTCATGACCCTACCTAATCAATGCAGATAGTCCCTCCAAGCATAGTAAGAAGAAGTATGGCGATAGGGAATCCTATTGGTAGAGGCCCCTTGAGGGTCGAAACTCATTCGACAGGTGGCCATTCATGCAAATCTAAAAGCTCACTGACGAGACATTTATGAATCCATCGTATCCAATTTGGGTGAAAATTCATGTAGCCCATAATCACGTAGAGAAACATTCATTCTACCAGATCATATGCTTTCATTCTATCATATGCTTTGGACATTCTACCATATCCATCGTATCCAAGTTGGGTGAAAATTGGGTTAGGTATATTTACTTCCATCCAGAAATACAGAATGCCATTTGTTCGCCTCTTGTTTGCAAATTTTCAACTAAAAACTTTTGACAAATTAAAATACCAACACATCCGTATGCCTCGAGCCAAAGTTCATTTTGATCCTTTTTTACCTTTGTATCGAGATGACCAATTTTGTTTGTTCCAATCAATGTCCTTTGTAATATTGAAACTACATAAAAGGTGTATTTTTTAAAATTTAATGATTTTTTTAAAAAAATAACTTTTCCAATAATTTTTTTTAAAAAGCATGTAAAGATAGATTTTGTAATTTCTTTTATCTAACTTAATAAATTAGTTTTAGTTAATGACTTATTAATAATTAATTAAAAACTAAGTATAATTTTAAGTATTCAAATATATACAATTTAATAAGAAAATTAAAAAAAAACCAGTTTCACCCTTTATCCTTAATGAATACATTTATTTTGATTAATTAATAATTAACAATAAATGAGAGAAAAAGAACAATTAAACGGTAAAACATATATGATTAATAAAGAAATTCCAAAAAAAAAAAAAAGAAAAATGCATTTAGTTATAATATCTTCTTTTTGGTTATCGCTTTTTCCCCCTAATTAAATAAAACATTGAACAAAATTTAGAACACAATAAAATATAAAAACAAACTTTCTCCAAAATAAATTATAAAATCTCTTCAAAAAATTAAGTAATGAAAAACATAAAACAACGATTGTTCCTGAATTCCAAGCAATAATAGAGTGGATCGTCGTCGTCCATGCTTTTCTTTTGTTTTCTCTCCTTTTATAACATGAAATTTCTACCAAGTTTTAGGTCATATTTACACTTGTTTTGATTAAATTTGGTTTTTAAATTGGTTAGAATTTCACCAAGTTAATTTCTTACTTTTCGTAGGTGGAATTTGATGAAAAGTAGCTTAAATAGGGCCTAAAGGTAGTAAAAGTACAGATTGATGTCGTACAACAAAGTGGGGAGACTAAACATGGCAACAAAAGCACTCGTAGCATAAGACATGATCACGCCTTATGGCCAACGTTTTGCTATGCGAAGGCAAAAGGCTACTAACGACCAGAGTTCTACTTGGAAATAAAATCACTTCTTGCTTACGATTTTTCAGGTCTTCCAAAGAATTCCACTAGTCTTGTTAGGAATTGGATCAATGTTTAGAATGTTGTATATACTTGTTCTAAGACCTTGCCTAGACACCTTTGATTCTAGCTTAGTTATTATTTTTACTTTGAAAATTTCAGCTTTTATATTTTTATTTGAAACTGCATTCATGGCCATGCATGGCTAGTTTACTATCTTCAGTTAAGCAGTAATTCAAGCCAACGTTTTATTCAAAGATTGTGAAATCTAATCAGTTTGCTTGTCTTTTACTTTAATGCAATATTTGTGTATTTTTCAGTGCTCCTTGGGGAAAACCACATCCCTTAATGCTATTTTGTTATTTGTTCAATGTGGCTAGTTGTTCATTGATAGAATAGTTTATATCCAATGGGTAAGATTGAATCCGTAATTATTTAATTGAACCAATACAAATAGAAAGTACTATAATTTGATTGTGTTAAATCTTTTGAATTATAATATGGAAAATACACAATTTAGTTTCGAAGAACCATGTTTGTGGGTTTGTTGGCTAGGATTGGCTCTTTCTAGTTTATAAAATTGTTAACGACTCAAATCCTATCGTTTGACTAGGGTTATTAGTTAATTAGGGATTACTCATTGTGCTTGCATGTTTAATCTATTATTGAGGGAAGATTCGATTGAGCGAGTTCTCTGAAGGTTATAACCAATCTATTGCATGAATTTAAAAACTATCTTTGAATCGATGATCACTCCATAAAAACGTTGTGCGAAGAATCACCCTTGATTGAGATTTTATTTATATCAATTTGTTTTTAATTTACTCCTTCCTTTTATTTTATTTTGTTAAATTTTGATTCAAAATCCCCTTTTTACTTTCTTTTTCAACGCTTGGTTATTTTAGAAATTAGTCAATACATAATTCCTTGTGGGATCGAACCTACTCACCCTATTTACAATTTTATTTCTCTTTAGAGTAATAGGATTTTTTTTTTTGGTTGATTCGAGTCCCATCATCCTTTTTATTATTTTTGTCCATGATTTTCTCTCGACCTACCTTTTGATGTGGTTGGTGTTAGAAGAAGGAAGAAAAGGGGGGGGGGGGGGGGAAAGGGGGAGAGACAAGGAAGTATTCGGTGTGATACATCATCCCACATCAGGAACTTAAGAAAACATTAAATTCCTTATAAGCTTGGTCCAAGAACTCAAGTGAATCCATTAGATATCCCTTTTGGGCAAATCATTCATAGCCTAATTTAAAGGCACACTATATGATTTTGGAGGCAACTCTCACATCCAACGGACTTGCGGGCCTAGGGCGAGACAAATGGTATTAGAGTCACTCGCCAGTCATAATATCAGGAGTAAAGAGCTATGCATAGTAATGCACTACGCATATAGGGAGCCACATCTTGAACCCACAGGACAAAATGCTACATGTGTAGGAGCCACCACTTGAGCCCGCGGAGCCACCTCTAGAGTCCAAACGCTTGGCAGTTGATCATGGAATGAGTTATGCAACGACAAGGATGTTGTGCACTGAAGTAAGGTGATTGTAATACCATATGCCACATCTATTGGATATCCCTAAAGAAAATTTAACTCCTTATAAGCTTAGCCCAAGAACTCAAGTGCATCCGTTAGATGTTCTTTTTGGGTAAGTTGTTCATCACCCAATTTAAAGGTGCAATCGATGGGTTTGATCGCCCAAGGCATGACATTGGGGGATGGGTTGGTGGTGATGGCGATTAGCGCAAGATAGTCAACTATAGTGGATGGTGGCCACAGTTTCTGTCGTGGTGGATGATGGAGGTGATTTTTCAAGTTTCATTTGAATGTAAATGAGTGAATGATTGGTAAAATGGACTAAGGGTTTCTGCTAGAAAGAAAGAGACGAGTTTGTTTATGAAGAGAGTAGTCTTTCCCAGTGCCGGTGGTGGTAATGACAGAGGTGGTGTTGAAAAGGATTAAAAGAAATATTGAACAAGAAGACAATGTAAAATGACAAATTCTTTGGTATTTGGGCATTCCATTAGCTTTTTTTTATTTCTAATTTTGCATTACCCCATATATTTCTTTTTTCATAAATACAATTTGGTATCTCATCACATATATAAATTTGAGTATTTTCATGTAACTAGAACATCGTATGTAAACAAATCAGTATTTTATACTAGTTGCCCAAGATTTTCATGTTGCATACCATGTACTCGACACAAAATTTGTAATCAATACTCATCAAATGTTTCTTCAAATTTGATATGTTTCACATAACTTCTCTTAAAATTAGTATCATAGTCCTGCTTATAAAATCTTGAAAAATTGAATATCCAACTTACGATTTTATATATTATATCTATTATTTTGATCAATTAATATTTGATTACATTATAATGTAGGCCAATAACTAATCATGGCAAGTAGGAGAACTACTTCTATCAACCTTTTTCTAGCAAATAAAAAACTCATTCATGTGGTGATAAAGATTTTACGGGTTGAACTTGAAACAAATTGTGGGCAGAATTTGTCTCTAGGAATGCAAAAGACAATCATGATGGATGATGAGATAACCAATTTAATTTAATTTTGAAAATTTTCGACTTGAACATTTTTTAGATTAATAGGTAAAGATTATAAGTTTGGCATGGCATACAAATTGCATCGATATTGTTCAACAATGACATCAATTATTTTATCAAAAAATTCATTGTCAACAAAAAATACATGATCTCTGATAAAGATGTTAAAAGGTCGATCTAAAGTATCTTAATGCAATTCCCAAAAAGAATTGGGCATTGTCATTCGTGATGTTGGAAAACTCAGGAGTTTCATTCAAAAGATCTATTACTAGAGGTATTTCATTTATTGGAACATAAAGAAATATTTTAGGAGAGCAATAACTATCACTGTCATCCTTAATATTATTATCTTCATTATATTCTGCATAGAAGAAGGTGGCAATTTTTTGCAATTTCCAAAGATGTAAAATTGTGTAGTATGAGTTGCACATCATAATGTACTCGACACAAAAATTATAGGGAGTACTGATTATATAATGCTTCTGTAATAACCCGGTATTTCTAGGTGTATCAAAAGTTAATTATATGATTAAATTATTTAGTGTTTTATGTGATTATTAGTTTATATGTGAACTATGTGATTAAATTAATGTTTTATTATCTTATATGTGAAATGTGTGATAACTATTATGTTTGCATACCAACCATTGGATTCGACGTATATGCATATAAATCAATATATACATATATAATTCTATACATACATTTTTCAAAGTTATAATAATAGGTATTATTTGTAATGAAGTCATATATATAGTATTTTTATATGTTAAAGTATATGTAAATATAAATCTGTATGTTTTCGAAATTATATGTATATCCTAGGTCATTTTGTATTTTAGATGATGTAGATATATATATATATATACGCACTAATTGATGCTTAAATATGTATTATTTAAATGTTATATGATTAATTTCTATTGCAATAAATACCTTGCAATATATACCTATTTTTATTTACAAAACGCATAATTATTGGAATTATTTTCTACTTCATTTAGTAATTAAAAAATGCATAAAATTCAAACACACACACATATATACATGTATATAGGCATATACACGAATTTATATAGTTATATAAATAAGGGTTATATTATTTTTCTTGATATTGCCATTTTCACTAAAATGTGTCATTTCACACTATAATAATTATTTTGAAAATTATTTTTAAATACTAGGTCATAAGACTATTATTTATATATATATAAATATCTTACACTTTATATGTATATATTTTAAAGAAAATTCATATACATAAAGGTATAAGATTATATTTTCATTTCTTTAGGCATTTTTCATCATAAACATTGGAAAATTTATATTTTGTGTAAAAATATCTTAAAAATATAAAAAGAGGAGGGGGTGAACGAAATTTTATGTATATATATGTATAATATAAATATATGGTGTATATTATTACTTGCTTCCCAATTCTCCTTGCATTAAATGAATATTCACATATGTAATAATTCTTCTAGATATGTTTATACATGTAAGGCTTAGATTAAACTAGATTATGAAGTGTGCATTTAGACTCACACTTAAGCTATAATTAGGTATTGAGTTGGGCATTGAGTTGGAAGATTTCATTTATTATAACCCTTAGTTGTAACCTTAGGTGGAAAGATAACAATAATTAGAAAATGACTTAATTATTTAATAATCTTATTTCTTAAGCACAACTACTATAAATAGGGGATAAATTGAGGATTTATCACTTCATTTTTCATCACATAACACACACAAACACATCCACACACACAAAATCTCGCCTAAAACACCCCACTCACACTCACCTTACCCTAAACACACAAAACACTTCATATTTATAGTAAATCTTCTACCCACATATATATATACATAAACCCTTCATTTTACATACTTATAACCCCATAAAAGCCTCTTGAAAAAGGTAGAAGAATATTTAATTAAAGTAGGGACCTTACTTAATATCATAAGTAAAGGTTCTACTTTAATTCATAGATATTATACCTCAAAGAAGTGAATACTTCATATTTGATACAAGGTAGTGATTTCTCTTAATACATGAGCTAGTTTTCTTATAGTGTTAACTTATTATTCTCCTATTAGGACATGGGATGTAACCACAAGTTGGTTACTATCTTAGTCCGAAAGGATTTCACGACAATTTAGCTAAATGCATGTTGTATGTTCATGAACAATTGTGCTGGAAATTTGGGCATTTCTGCTCGATTTATGTGCTGAAAAATTAGGATTTATGCTTGTCTAGGGTTATATATGTGTTTAGGGTTTTATTCATGTGTTAGAAGTTGCAAATTCAGTGTTTAAAACTGAAAATTGGAGTTGTTTTCAAAGCTGGAAATTCTGCCCTCAAAACTGGAATTACTGTTCCAGCAGCTGAAAATCTTGTTTTTCAAGGCTGGAATTTCGAATTTTACAAACTGAAAATTTATTTTTGAAAGGCTGGAAATTACAGTGTGTAATTTCAGTATGTTTTAAGCTGAAATTCGAGTGTTTCGCAACCTGAAACATGCAAGCTGAAAATTATGTTCTATGCTGAAATTTCGTGCAACGTGCTGAAAATCAGTGTGTATTGTGCTGGGAATTGTACTGATTATACTGGAAATTGTGTGTATATGGGCCCAAAAACGTGATAGGGGTGGATGGGGCTGAGTTCGGCCGGGCGGCAATGGGCTTGCCGGTCTTAAACGTTCTCGCCATCCATCGTTGCCTAATCCCACCTTGCATGGATGGAGTGTTCCATGTACTGAAGTGGGTCGTAGGAAATTCGGCATATGCCCGGGATATGATCACTGGAGTGTTTGGTTGGGTGGGAGTATTGGTTGGAATTGAATTACGGCACGGCGAGATAAGGTAGCCGCCCGTCGAGGTAGAAAACGGTAGAAAAGTGTGCAATTTATGATTCTTATGGATCTGAAATTTTATATGGTTTATATTGATGCAAGTATGTGAATGTATGCATGCCCAAGTCACACGCGCGCACCTTATGTGTTAAGTGAAATTGCTACTCAACGTGATTGTTGACGTTGTTAATATTTAATGTTTTAGCCCGACATGAGAACGAAGGTATCAAGGAGGAGGATAGCGAGGGATGATTTGAAGCTTTTGGCTAGGAGAAGTCATAGACGAGTCTTTGTAATTGTATCATGTATTTAGGACTCTTATTATGTACTTGGTGTTTTGCTATGTAATAAAGACTTTTAGGAAAAAAATTCAAATTTTTATAATAAAAGTATTCATAGCATATTCCCATAACTAGCCAATGGTTTCGGGCCATCACAAGTGGTATCAGAGCAGGTTGCCAGCCGGAAAATCGGGAGCTAAGTGCTCTGTGGGGCAAAGTGCTACGTGTACGGGAGCCACCGCTTGAGCCTGTGGAGCATATTGATAAGCATTGAGCCCATGAGGCCAAATTGTTATATATTGAGCCTACTAGGCCAAATTGTTGTATACTGAGCCCACGAGGCAAAATGTTAAGCCTGCAGGGCAAAGTGCTACGTGCGCGGGAGACACCTCTTGAACCTACAGGAGTCACCTCTAGAGTCCCAACGCCTGGCAGTAGGTAATAGTATGTGTGACTTTTGCTACAAAACTTCTAGTGTATCTATTGGATTTCGTATTCGATTGAAATATATTTTGGATTTAAGCCTAAACTGTGCTGGGTAAGGATCCTCGGCGTGAGATTTCGGATTAGATTGGAGATAGGCTAGGTCCGAGAAGGCTAATTAGGGATGAATTTCCATGGGTGGTATTTGACATGCGGGGTGGCGAGTATGGCTGGGGCGGCGGACCAGTCCATACTTTGTTCCCCTAAATGGCGAATACTTGACAAATTAGAGTATAAGGCGAATTTTCTTGGGTAATAGCCTCAAATGACTACGGATAGAATTATGTGACTTGAGTTCTATGTGTGTGAAATCCACCTCTTGCACCTATAGGAATCATCTTTAGAGTCACAACGCCCAACGACCGATATTAGTCAATGTAAGTTTGCTAAAACCTCTAGTGCATCTATTGGATTTCGTATTAGGTTGAATTATATTTTGCGAAAACGTATCTTTTGATAAAATGAATACTGAGAAAGGGATAATTAGTACTAAAATAGGGACCTTGATATTTGGAAAATGTAGAAGCTAGGTACTTTATTGAAATTGAGGAAAAACGATTTGGAAGTTTGTGGTGATCTAAGGCTCGAAATCTAAGATAGCTAGTAGAAATTGTATTGAGAATTGAAAAGTACAATGGAGCAATTGATAAATTAAGACACTGTGTGATACCACAATCCCAGGGTGGCCAAAGAAAAAGGAACTCCAGAGGATACCTCAAAGCTGGGGGATGGATGTGCAAGGTAAAAAAATAAACTTACAGTCGTTAAAGGTACGCTTTCAGTTTGCCATCATTTAGTTAGAATATTAATCGATCTTAGCTCTATATTATGTAATTTCTTTTCTAGACTAGAGGTTCAACCTGATATTTGTCATATGATTTAGAAGTAACCACTACCCAGTATTTATGAGTTATTTGATTATGTACACAAAGTTTAAGTATATTCTAAACTGGATTTGAAATTAGGTTATTACCAAGGGAGAATACGAGGGGGAATTTTAGTAGAAATAAGAAAATAAGAGCAACTATGGAATAGAATAAAGATATATAGTAGAGCTACTAGGAATGATGAACTTAAGTATAGTTTCTATTTTAGGTAAAGTATGTAATAGTTAAATGACGATTCTCTTGTGATAAGTTATGTTTCTTAGCTAATTCTTTTCGTATGTTCTCATTATCACTTATTCAAAAGATCTCTACAATTCATTTTGTTCGGAAACCCCTTTTTACTTGTTAATCGAACCTTTGAGACCTATATTCTCTTTGTGAATTGTCTCTAAAACTATAAGTTTGATTGTTACATACTATTTTTACCCCGATATATATATTCACAATATCGATATTTATTCGGGATATCTTTTACCACCAATATTCGTTGTTTGATTTAAAAGAAAGAAAAGGCCAATGTTGCCGTTGACCTCCTTTTAAAAACAACAACTTCAGTGGTGGCTATTGTCTTCGTAATCATTCTCTTTTGAGGCACTCTTGAAAGATTTCTCAATCGACAGCTCTTTCATCTCTTTCTTGAAAAGTTTGTGATATAGGAAATTTCCAAATTACTTTTCCTCTTAGTAAACGCTTGAAATCTTTGCAATTTACGCCAATCAATATTTGACACTTGAATCGACAAAGATGTTATTCAAACTTCTACATATTCTCAGTCTTTTATTCCATTCTCACTTCTAAACTCCAAACATGAAAATCTTTCGAAACAAGCCTTGAAGATTGATGAGTTATTCTTGATCTCTAGTAAAATTCTTCATGTATATTTCTAAATAGTATTTGATATGAAAATGCTGACAACTATTTTGCAAATCCCACTACATTTATAGCTCACTCTTCAAATTTTCGATTCTCTATTCATATTAATAGCATAAAAATTGTTTCCAGTTTTGCCGTATATATTTTTGATTTAATTTTGTATCCATCCGAACTATCACAACCCTTACTAACATTTGAGTAAAACTTGAACATATCACCAAGGATTCGTTATAAGACTACTTTGAACTTAGCAAGGCAATGATGAAATATGGATAGTTGTGAATAGACTTATGACAAGTTCTCACTTCATTGTGTGATTTACAAACAAGACATAGTTGGATTTCATGGTGTCTCAGTTAGCATAAGTCTTAGATAGAAACCGACGATTTGTTCTAAAGTTGGCAAGGCTTACAAAGTGTTTTGACCACTAAGTTGAATATTAGTATCTCTTTCCAACCTCAAACTAGTAGACAAATAGAAAGAATTATACAAACCCTTGAGGATATGCTTCAGTTCATAATCGACACCACTCACTAGCCGTATTTTCCTATAACAATAATTATCAACCTATATTTGGCATGACCCATTCGAAGCACTTCATGAACAAAGATATAGATCCACAATATGTTGGAATAAAGTTGGCAAAAGCAAAGCCCAAAGTTAGTATGGGAAATCACCAAAGTTACCAAAGTAGCTCGAAAGCGAATGACAAAAATACAAAGCCGTTAAAAGAGTTACATAGATAAGAGACAAGAAGATTTGGAATTGGAATTAGGAAAAGGAGTCTTAAGATTTGGGACACAAATGAAAAGCTTAAACCAAGTTATGGCAGTTCTTCTAAAATATTTGGAAGAACAGGAAAGGTAGTATATAAGTTGGCATTACCTTCTACCTACTAGAGAAGCATAACGTTCCAATACTTAAGAATGAATTTCGGGGACGAAATTCCTTTTAAGGAGGGGAGGATGTAATAACCCGGTATTTCTAGGTGTATCAAAAGTTAATTATATGATTAAATTATTTAGTGTTTTATGTGATTATTAGTTTATATGTGAACTATGTGATTAAATTAATGTTTTATTATCTTATATGTGAAATGTGTGATAACTATTATGTTTGCATACCAACCATTGGATTCGACGTATATGCATATAAATCAATATATACATATATAATTCTATACATACATTTTTCAAAGTTATAATAATAGGTATTATTTGTAATGAAGTCATATATATAGTATTTTTATATGTTAAAGTATATGTAAATATAAATCTGTATGTTTTCGAAATTATATGTATATCCTAGGTCATTTTGTATTTTAGATGATGTAGATATATATATATATATATATATATATATACGCACTAATTGATGCTTAAATATGTATTATTTAAATGTTATATGATTAATTTCTATTGCAATAAATACCTTGCAATATATACCTATTTTTATTTACAAAACGCATAATTATTGGAATTATTTTCTATTTCATTTAGTAATTAAAAAATGCATAAAATTCAAACACACACACATATATACATGTATATAGGCATATACACGAATTTATATAGTTATATAAATAAGGGTTATATTATTTTTCTTGATATTGCCATTTTCACTAAAATGTGTCATTTCACACTATAATAATTATTTTGAAAATTATTTTTAAATACTAGGTCATAAGACTATGATTTATATATATATAAATATCTTACACTTTATATGTATATATTTTAAAGAAAATTCATATACATAAAGGTATAAGATTATATTTTCATTTCTTTAGGCATTTTTCATCATAAACATTGGAAAATTTATATTTTGTGTAAAAATATCTTAAAAATATAAAAAGAGGAGGGGGTGAACGAAATTTTATGTATATATATGTATAATATAAATATATGGTGTATATTATTACTTGCTCCCCAATTCTCCTTGCATTAAATGAATATTCACATATGTAAGAATTCTTCTAGATATGTTTATACATGTAAGGCTTAGATTAAACTAGATTATGAAGTGTGCATTTAGACTCACACTTAAGCTATAATTAGGTATTGAGTTGGGCATTGAGTTGGAATATTTCATTTATTATAACCCTTAGTTGTAACCTTAGGTGGAAAGATAACAATAATTAGAAAATGACTTAATTATTTAATAATCTTATTTCTTAAGCACAACTACTATAAATAGGGGATAAATTGGGGATTTATCACTTCATTTTTCATCACATAACACACACAAACACATCCACACACACAAAATCTCGCCTAAAACACCCCACTCACACTCACCTTACCCTAAACACACAAAACACTTCATATTTATAGTAAATCTTCTACCCACATATATATATATACATAAACCCTTCATTTTACATACTTATAACCCCATAAAAGCCTCTTGAAAAAGGTAGAAGAATATTTAATTAAAGTAGGGACCTTACTTAATATCATAAGTAAAGGTTCTACTTTAATTCATAGATATTATACCTCAAAGAAGTGAATACTTCATATTTGATACAAGGTAGTGATTTCTCTTAATACATGAGCTAGTTTTCTTATAGTGTTAACTTATTATTCTCCTATTAGGACATGGGATGTAACCACAAGTTGGTTACTATCTTAGTCCGAAAGGATTTCACGACAATTTAGCTAAATGCATGTTGTATGTTCATGAACAATTGTGCTGGAAATTTGGGCATTTCTGCTCGATTTATGTGCTGGAAAATTAGGATTTATGCTTGTCTAGGGTTTATATATGTGTTTAGGGTTTTATTCATGTGTTAGAAGTTGCAAATTCAGTGTTTAAAACTGAAAATTGGAGTTGTTTTCAAAGCTGGAAATTCTGCCCTCAAAACTGGAATTACTGTTCCAGCAGCTGAAAATCTTGTTTTTCAAGGCTGGAATTTCGAATTTTACAAACTGAAAATTTATTTTTGAAAGGCTGGAAATTACAGTGTGTAATTTCAGTATGTTTTAAGCTGAAATTCGAGTGTTTCGCAAACTGAAAATTATATTCGCAACCTGAAACATGCAAGCTGAAAATTATATTCTATGCTGAAATTTCGTGCAACGTGCTGAAAATCAGTGTGTATTGTGCTGGGAATTGTACTGATTATACTGGAAATTGTGTGTATATGGGCCCAAAAATGTGATAGGGGTGGATGGGGCTGAGTTCGGCCGGGCGGCAACGGGCTTGCCGGTCTTAAACGTTCTCGCCATCCTTCGTTGCCTAATCCCACCTTGCATGGATGGAGTGTTCCATGTACTGAAGTGGGTCGTAGGAAATTCGGCATATGCCCGGGATATGATCACTGGAGTGTTTGGTTGGGTGGGAGTATTGGTTGGAATTGAATTACGGCACGGCGAGATAAGGTAGCCGCCCGTCGAGGTAGAAAACGGTAGAAAAGTGTGCAATTTATGATTCTTATGGATCTGAAATTTTATATGGTTTATATTGATGCAAGTATGTGAATGTATGCATGCCCAAGTCACACGCGCGCACCTTATGTGTTAAGTGAAATTGCTACTCAACGTGATTGTTGACGTTGTTAATATTTAATGTTTTAGCCCGACATGAGAATGAAGGTATCAAGGAGGAGGATAGCGAGGGATGATTTGAAGCTTTTGGCTAGGAGAAGTCATAGACGAGTCTTTGTAATTGTATCATGTATTTAGGACTCTTATTATGTACTTGGTGTTTTGCTATGTAATAAAGACTTTTAGGAAAAAATTTCAAATTTTTATAATAAAAGTATTCATAGCATATTCCCATAACTAGCCAATGGTTTCGGGCCATCACAGCTTCATATTTAATACGTTCCACAATAATTTATCTTAAAATTAATGTTATAGTCCTGTTGATCAAATGATCTTGAAAATTGGAATTCTCAAGCTTATGATTTAATATATTATCCTAATGCACATCTAGAAAAAGAATTGCTACTTAGAAAATATATGATTGTGGAGGACGACCTCAAAAGCATTCGTGGAGAAAAAATATGCTATGCTTTTGTAGAGTTTAAAGACATAAATCCTAAACTTCACAAAGATAGAGCAATTGGTAAAAATCCTTTTTCTGTACCAACAAAGCAATTACATTTTTGATGCATGAGTTTAAGTTTTCAAACTGTATTTTGTAAATATTTATGAGCTTGTGATCAAAGTTCGACATTGTATAATAACCTCAAACTCAAAGCTTGTAAGAGAAATTATTAACATGAATAATGAGTAAGTGAGCTGAACATTCTAATTTTGTCATTTAATAACCTTCATAAATAAGATTAATAAAATAAATCCATTTAAAATAAACTTTAGCTACATTTTCCTTTATTGTTATATATTTCAATTTTGGATCATATAGATTTCTATCCACGGTAGTACGATGTAAAAAATTAGGGATGTGAATCGCAAAAAAAATATTGATCCAAATCCATTCATTCCCACCTCAAAGATTACTGCAAAAATGTACTGAAGTAAGAATAAGAATTAGACATAACAAAGAAATAATACAATGCATATATTAAAAATAATATTTTTTATTTAGGTTAGTTATAATTACAAACTACAACAATATCAATCTTCAAATAAATCCAAACTATGAAGAAATTCATCATATGTGACACTGGTAAGTAATAAGTTACAATAAAAACAATCATCAGTAGAATTTTAAGATATATAGATGTAGCTTTTGTACGATTAATGATTCCAAATTACACACATTATTCATAAAGCAACAAGTAAAAACTGCAAAGGTAGTACTAACTACATGTTGGTCTACAGGATGAGTCGCTATATCCTCAACTAACTTCAGGGTTTGAATCCTGAAATTATGAATGGAGCAATTGAATTAGGAGAGTCGCCCCTATAATAGGCATTGGTAGTACTCAACCCGGATTAGTCGACTAGTGGATCAAAAGTAAGTGGCTAAGACCAAAAAGACAAAAAAAAAAAAAAAAAAAGAAGAACTGCAAAGGTGGTAACTCTTAAAGAAGTCAAGCATAATAGATATGCACTTCTCAAGGTAACTTTACCAAAAAGTAACTACATACTACATATACGTATTTTAATTATAATTATCAGTAATTTAATTTTATTATCACCTTATGTTTTCTTTTAACCCCTCCCCCCCCCCCCCCCCCTCCCATAGGATACATATTATTGTATTAAATAAAATTTTCAAACTGTGGAAATAAGATATTGATATGATACAAGTCATGCAAAATTCTACCGGAGTTATTTACATGAATAAACACACTATATCTTGCAAAAAGTGTAATGAGGAAGACATAGGAATTTTGTCGAAGGTACTAAAAGTTACATCATTTTATTCACTATATAGTTAATATTCATTAATATATTTATATAATAAATGTTGTGAAATTGATTATAGATAGAGATTAGTCTTGAATGTCATACAACGAAATGATATTGCACGTGTCACAATATCTAAAGAAGTGGCTACAATTTTTGTTAGGTATCAAATTCAGTACCTAAACTCAATCAAAGAGGTTATTATCATCCTAATATTATTTTATCACATTTTATTTATTTGTGTGTTTGTCTATCTATTTTTTTTTTCTAAAACATAAGTTGTAGAGAATTAATCTCTCCGATTGGACTCGTAGTCATAATAAACATTTGTGCAATCATTTTTGTTTAAAAACAAAATTTTTAATTTGTATTTAGTTAATTAGTTTTTAGGATATCTTGTTAATTTAGATTGTTAATATTTTAAATACATAGGGGGAGCATGCATCGTAATATTACAGAGGGTTAAGCTAATAAAAATTGGATGAATTTCGCTTCCTAATTGCTCTCAATAAAAAAGAGGAAAGTAATAGATGAAAAATTGAATCTTGTCGCTGAAGCAATTAATTGAGAAAATACAACCCTGTAGTAAAGTCTCAAATCAAGAAGAAGACATCAATTACAATAATAAAATGAGATCCAAAGACGAATGTTAAAAAAACAAATTGTGCATATATCTCATCTCAAAAGTCAAGTACCTAACAGATAGCAAACTTGTCTAAAAGATGATGGAAACAACAAAATGCTAGTAGGGCATAAGAATAAGAAAAACATGTATCAAGATTAAAATTCCAAGTGATGATGAAGAGACCATAAACAACTTCAAAAGAAACTTCCGACGAAATTCATTAAAACAAGTAAATAGCAGGCTTATCCAACAATCAAGATCAAGTAGGAGAAGGACTACCATAGCCATGAACTCACCTAAACTTATGTAGTTAGCCTATACTTTCAACAAATTAATGCCAAATTTTTCTACAAGACCTTCTGATGTTTTAATTTTAGTCATGTTATTTTTAAATACTTTTTGTTTTATGAAATAATTTTTACTATTTACATGTTTTATGAAAAAATTATATTCTATGACCTTTAGTTTACCAGAACTTCTTTAAAAGTATATAATAATTCTAACGACATCATATACATCATGTGCAACCCACATTCTTTTTACTAATTTTCAAAAAAAAAAAAAAGTTAACATCATTGACACGTTTATAATGGTATGGATTAAAACAACTAATAAGAACTCTTTTACTGGGTGCATCTTCTGCTATTTCAATGGTCTCCAGACCCTGCCAAAGTTCCTTTTACATTTTGATAAGCATAAAAAATGTGTCGACTATCTACTTCAAAATGTGGTATCGACAAACATAGTTATTAGTTTTGTGATAGGTGCCTCGTACAAGTCTCAAACATTGGTTTTACCAATGGATGAAATTGTGTCGTTCAAACCTATCCACTTTAACAATATTGCTAGATATGCCTCTAATTGACGCCATTTTGCAATTATAATTAAAGAAGAACATATTAAGATTGTTGGTACAAAAACTTGGGCGGGAATATATTTAGCTTAGAAGTTGGTTCTATGGCGCCTGTAAATGCCACACTTAAGGACTTCTCGCACAATTACCACTTGATATGTAGCAAGGAAAGCCAATAGCCTCTAGAATTTAGTGAAACCAACGTTTAGTTTTGTTCTGCGCTAGCAAAATCAAACCTTTTATGTAACACACCTCTCATTAAAACGAAATAATATGATCAGAGTGTCACTAGGTAACTATACAAAGTATCCGCACCTGGACGATACCTTGTAGGATCACCTCAATTTAAAATAAACGTTTACTAATAATCTCTTCAGTGGAAGCATTGCTATGTAAAATACCAGTATTAAAACTAATTCAGGGTAAATTTTTCATGATCAAATACAAAGTTTCAACCTAAACATAAGATAGGAAAACTAGATAATTCTTAAAAATGTCTTGGAGTTATAAACTCCACAATAAAAAAAACAACAACTGCAAGGAAATACGTGTGCAACTATGAATACATAACTTATTCATCCATCCAGCAAGCCCTAGTCTAAGGCAAAGAACATAAGAAATAGGGTTGTAAGTCCAAATAACTTGGCAAGGCTAGTTTACATATATGTATGATAAATCAACAATAAAAACACATTAAAACAGATAGTATGATTTTAATTGTATGCAATAGAAAATTTTGTGCTCTAAATAAGTACTCAAAAAGTCTTGTCATGAATTATTATTATTATTTTTTTATAACAGACAGAACAAATACTGAAATAATCATGTTATAAATAACTCTCAAAAACATATAATAGTGAGTTGAGCTGTCTAACTGATCTCCAATCTCCTGACTATCCAAAACGAACAAAATATAATAGAAATCAATATATCTCTCTTATCAAGGAGCTACCTCAACCTAAACAGACGGAATGTGTACAACATGTCTGTTCAATATACCAATCCAATTTTATCTACAACTAACCTCCAAATGCTAATAAAATCGGATCCAAAGGATGGGATAGTGCTGAAAAGATCCTATTGTCGGTCCGTTCAACCCAACATCCCCTCCCACACTAGGGATGGCAACGGGTCCGGGTTGGACCCGGACCCACCCCTAATGGAGCGGGTTTTAAGGCTACTAACCGGGTCCGGGGTGGGTCTCGGGTCCTCATTTTAAAACCCGGTTCCGCTCCAATTAATAATTTATATATATTTTTATTTATTATTTTATGTAAATTTATCTAATATACATTTATATTTCATACATAAAAGTATATATTCTATAAATCGTTACTTAAAAAAATAAATATGATGCTCTTGTATATAAAAATAATTGTATAACATTAATAATTAAGTTATGATTTCAAAATCTATGGAAATAAATATGCAATAACGATGTTTAATTTTTTAAAAATTAAAATATGTTCATAAAAATTTGTAAATAATTAGTGCTTTAGTAAGACTATTATTTTTTTCATGTTTATAAAGTTGAAAAAATATCAATTTTCTCAAAAAAATATTTTTTAATTATTTTAAAAATAAAAATTGGGTTTGCCTAGTCCAACCTGGACCCACCAAAAATCCTCAGCGTGGCGGGTCCCGAGTTTGGCCAAACCCGCCCCATACCCGGCCCGTTGCCATCCCTATACCACACGTCCCTGGGCCCAACTCCCAAGGGTATCCCCAAAGGGTGATAATCATAATAGAAATGTGAACGCATATAGCTCATAGTCTGAAAAGATGCAATAAATACATATATATTTGTACAAACTTACATAATACGGAGAAGTACTATTTATTAAAATTACAACAACTAAAAATAAAATATAATATCATAATAATATCCTAAGATACAAATATGTCTAATGAAAAAGAAAAGTCATAAATCTCGTAAAAATCATTTGAGTTGGTCATACAAAAATATTTAGTACATATAGTTCAGTGCCTCGTCAAAGAAAGGTTAGGGCTTTTACCTAGCTCAATTAAGTTTGGATAATGAACTAAGTCAGGTAAAATGGCTCAAGTTAATCATCTTCTAAGTTATGCAATTATAACTAAAATTAGTTTATTTATCTCAAATAATGGTTATTAAAGTATTTCAAGCGTAGAACATTGTGTTTTAGAATTATTAGTCAAATATGATTAATCGATTGTTGACTTCAAAGCGATATTAGGCCATCAAGATGATATCGAATGGGAAAAAGAATTTTGAATTTGAGATCAATACGTTGAAAGCTTTGAAAATGACTAAATTGACTAGAAGGGTTGATTGTTGACAGTTGTTGACCATAGTTGACTGGCGGTCAGCACTGTTGAACTGCGGTTGACTGGCGACCAATATATGAAAATGAATCTCTTGATACAAGAATCAAACCCCCATGTCAATTTTGAAAAATTCAAAGATGGATTAGGAGTAATTGAAATTCTAAACTTCGGGTATAGCGCTAAAATGGATTTAGTGGGTTTTGATAAAATTTCTTGAAATTGACCGTTTCGAAATGAAATTAGATGACTGGAAAGATATTTAAGTTGCCAATTTAAATCAATATTATTGACATCGTAGTAATAAACCAACTTTAAACAAGATTTTATTGACAGACACAATCAAATTGAAGGATGAAACAAAATATTTTCCAAAATGTTCATGCTCCTCAAGATATGTTTAAACAATTTGTGACGAGTTTCAAAGGTTTAGAATAATGTTTTAGAAATTTTGATTTCAAGAACGAAAGTTGTTCAACATGGTAGATTCAAACTCATTTTTCCTCACAAATTTCGAATGTAAAGTGCATATCTTAAGGTTTCTAGACTTAATATGAAGTACGTGGAGTTCATAGGTTCAAGAATCACTCAATTTGGCAAAGTAGTGGAGGAGATACGAAGGTTCAAAAATTGATACTTAGAAGTCGAAATCTGGAAATTTTTTGAAGATAAAAAAAAAAACGAGTTTCAAGCAGCAACCTTTAAGAGATTCCTCAGATCTGTACAAATTAATTAGCTTTAAATCTGAACATAGTACCATCTAAAACTTCATTTTACATGCTTTCTAACAATGCAACACAATGAAAGATGAGAAAGTTATGAACATTTGAATATTGCTCAAGGAAACTCGAAAACCGAAAATTTTTCCAAATTTTTGAAATCCTGTTTTGAACAACTTACTTTGAGTGTTTGTATAGATATGTACGAAACTTATCTAGATCTACTTTTAGTACCGTCTAGTAGTATTTTCTTGAAACTTTCTAGGGACATAAAGTTTATCAAATTTGAGTAAGATGTGAAGAGTTATGAGGGCTCAAAGTAAACTATTCCCATCAAGTTTTCAGTAACCCAAATCAAAGAAGCCATGTTTGAAACTCTCTATAGATCTTAGGAAATCAAGTTTTGGTTGAAAATAAATAGATATCAAAAGTTTACATAACAATCTTTCTAATGGTATAAAGTACACTAAATTTGAATTGGTAACAAGTGAGATAAAGAGCTTGAAAAATGGATAGTTGCTTACAAGATTGCGGTTACGGTTTTCAACATCTAGTACGCAACCAATTTTGGGTTCATCTACAGAGCAAACCGTAGGGTGTTTTAGGCACCTAAATGATTTTTAGAAAAAAAAAATATGAAACAAGGAGAATAGATGGGAATTAATTTAAAGCAATTCTAACAAAAATTGAGAAGTCATTGGAGCTCAAGGTTACCCGCCCGATCACAGATTTGTACAGCAAAGTAGCTAACTTTTCTTCTTTTTGTAGCAAATTCTTGCAGATTTTGGAGAATGAAGTTTTGTTTGAATATTAGGGAGTTAGGGGAGTGCAATGCCAAGTTTAACTAGGAAGGTATTAAAATTTGGATTGGAAAAAGCTCAAGAGGGCAAAAAAAAGAAGTGTCAGCCGACACAAAAAATCAAGAAAAAACGATTCATTAAACATACTTGTCTTCCACCAACAATGCAAGAAGTAAGGAACTTAGGATGGCTAATTACTACTTATCTAACTTGGTCATTTTATGTTTTTTTTTCCTATTATTAATGACATGATTAACCATTTATCATAAAATAATATATTAATTAAATAATTAGGATGTTACATTTATGCTCTCAAGAAAATAATAGAATTATGAAATTGGTACAATATTTTATGCAACAAATAAAATGTGAAGAATGGTGTGTCCTCTTAAATTAAATTGTACGTAGGTCTATTTGTTTATAAACTTGTGTCTTTCCATAAATAATCACACCCTGTAGACAATAATATGTATGAGTAGTCACAACCATCAAAAAATAATATTCATGAATGATTAAATAAAATGACTTTTCATATATAAACGTAACTTTTTATTTAAATTTCAGAAAATAATGTGAATTAACCTAATGTCTCCTTGAAAAGACACAAACATGAACTATAAGAGAAAAAATAATATTATTGACAAAATATGAAAATGGCAATATAAAAATTGTTATTAATAATTGTACTAGGTCACAATACCTTCTAGTATGTCATTAATTAAGGTTTTTTGTTGGCGACTACTTTTATATTGTTGGCAACAACTCTTCACTACAGCAAAAACGCCGTTTTCCGGTGGAAATATTCCGGGGGAATATTCCGCCGGATTTGGACCGGCGGAATACCGGCGGGCATGGCGGAAAATAAATAACCGGCGGAAAAACCGGGGGAAAATTCCCCCGGTTTATTTTTTGAATTTTTTTAATAAAAAAACCGGGGGAAATTTCCCCTGATTTTTTTACTTTTTTTTTTAAAAAAAAACCGGCGGTAAAACCGGGGGAATAATTCCCCCGGTTTTGTTTTATAGTTTTTTATATATTTTAAAATTTAAACCGGCAGAAAAACCGGGGGAATAATTCCCCCGGTTTTGTTTTTATATTTTTTTATAAATTTTTAAATATAAAACCGGCGGAAAACCGGGGGAATAATTCCCCCGGTTTTGTTTTTATATTTTTTTTTATATTTTTAAATTTAAACCAGCGGAAAAATCGAGGGATAATTCCCCCGATTTTTTTTTTTATTTTTTTATATATTTTAAAATATTAACAGGCGGAAAAATCGGGGGAATTTTTTTTTTTATATTTTTTTATATATTTTAAAATATAAACCGGCGGAAAAATCGGGGGAATAATTCTCTGGTTTTGTTTTTATATTTTTTTATATATTTTAAAATATAAACCGGCGGAAAAATCGGGGGAATAATTCCCCCGGTTTTGTTTTTATATTTTATTATATATTTTTAAATTTAAACCGGCGGAAAAACCGGGGGAATAATTACCCTGGTTTTTTTTTATATTTTTTTATATATTTTAAAATATTAACGGGCGGAAAAACCGAGGGAATAATTCCTCCAGTTTTTTTTATATTTTTTTATATATTTTAAAATATAAACCGGCGGAAAAATCGGGGGAATAATTCCCTGGTTTTGTTTTTATATTTTTTTATATATTTTAAAATATAAACCGGCGGAAAAATCGGGGGAATAATTCCCCCGGTTTTGTTTTTATATTTTTTTATATATTTTAAAATATAAACCGGCGGAAAAACCGGGGGAATAATTCCCCCGGTTTTGTTTTTATATTTTTTTATATATTTTAAAATATAAACCGACGGAAAAACCGGGGGAATAATTCCCCCGGTTTTTTTTTATATTTTTTTATATATTTTAAAATATTAAACCGGTTTTTTATATATTTTTTATATCCGATTTTTTTTAAAATTTTTTTTATATATTTTTAAATTTAAAACCAGCGGAAAAACAGGAGGAATAATTCTCCCGGGTTTTTTTTTAAATTTTATTTATGTAAAACCGGTGGAAATTAATTTTTTTTAAATGAAGTTAATTAATTGTTTGAATTGTTTTAGAGTTTACTTTTATATTTTCTTTTAGTTTACAATAATAACCAAGTAAAATGAAAGACAATTGTACTTTTAAGAATTATGATGTGTTTTTTAACAAATAAATAAGATAGAGAATTTTAAGTTTTGTTATAGGATCTGATATACAAAGTCCAAATCCAAATCCGATAACATAATTTGACAACTGCTCAATCCAATTTGAGAGATCCTATAAAATCACGATCTATAAATACTAAACTCAAATCTATCAAAGATCCGAAAACACGCCAAAAATTCTAGTCAATTAAAAATAAAATAATATTAAAAACCTAAAACATCAAATAAAAATGAGCATATATAAGTATAGTGATGGACAGAAAAGTGATAGTCGTTTAAGGATAGTATACATTCAAAGCATGTTTACTTGAAATTAAACGAGAATACGTTAATAGAAAAGTACCAAAAATTATAATAAGTGCATATATTATGTGTAAACTAACATATATTATATTTTGCTTAAGAGGCGCCTTTAGTATTATTTTATAGAAATTTTTACTAAGTATGGAGTGTTTGAATTTTTATATTTTATATTTAAGTAAGTGAATTTACCCCCCCCCCCCCCCCCCCCCCCCCCCAGTCAATTTGAATTGTTTTTTTATTGATTTGAAATGTTAAGATTATTTGAAATGTTAGGAAGATAAACTTAATTTACTGGGCAGTTAGCTGAATAGTTGAATCTGTTTGTAATTTGTTCCATAGTACATGACAACAAGTATGCGTTGTCTCGTATCCCTCATTGGTATGTTCCTCTTGTTAGACGAGTAGACACATTTGATAGTTTAATTTGACGTATGAACTATGTTTTTATTTGCCTGGCGAATTTGTATTTTATATTTGAATTATATTTCAAACAATATAGGATAATATTTTATATTTGTCAATTTATTTTAGCTTTATGTATTTTTATTTATTTTACTTGTTTGTGAATATTAGCATTTTGCATTATTAGAATATTATAAATGCAATTTACAAATAAAAAAATTTTAATGAGCTGATTTGGGCGATCGAATTAAAATAATTTTTTTAAAAAAATTGGGGGAAATTTCCCCCGGGTTTTTATTAATAATTTTTTTTTTTAAAATTTGCGGGGGAAAACCTGGGGAAATTTCCCCCGGTTTAATAAATTAATTTTTTTTAAAAATTCTCCGGGGGAAACACCGAGGGAAATTTCCCCCCGGTTTAATAAAATTAAATTTTTTTTTAAAAGTATCCGGGGGAAAAATCGGGGGAAATTTCCCCCGGTTTAATAAAATTAAATTTTTTTTTAGAAACCGGCGGAAAAAACAGGGGGAAATTTCCCCCGATTTTTTAAAATAATTTTTTTTTTATAAACCGGCGGAAAAAACCGGGGGAAATTTCCCCCGTTTTATTAAAATTAAATTTTTTTTTCATAAACCGGTGGAAAAAACCAGGGGAAATTTCACCCGATTTTTTAAAATAAATTTTTTTTTAATAAACCGACGGAATATTCCGTCGGTTTAATAAAATTTAATTTTTTTCATAAACCGGCGGAAAAAACCGGGGGAAATTCCCCCCGGTTTTTTAAAATAATTTTTTTTTAATAAACCGGCGAAAAAAACCGGGGGAAATTTCCTCCGATTTTTTAAAATTAATTTTTTTTTAATAAACCGGCGGAAAAAACCGGCGGAATATTCCGCCGGTCTGGCATCCGGCGGAATATTCCGCCAGTTTTTCCGCCGGTCAAACCGGCCTGTGTAAACCGGTGGAAAAACCGGGGGAA
>CM047882.1:19146870-19211282 GCA_026212405.1 Petrea volubilis
AGATCTTCTGAAATAGAGGAAGTATTAGTTAACACTAATAATATAACTGGAGGCCCAAGTGGTACAATGAAACCAGCAAATATAGAAACGGAAGAATCAGAAATGAAGCCAATTCCTAAATATAGAAAGCAATATCATGATCATATAAAGAAAAATAAATATCATAAACAATTAGATAAATTCACTCCAGATACTAATTATAGTGAACCTATAAATCATGGAGTATCTAAATTAAATATAGATTGCAAAGAAGATACTAAAAAAGCTATAATTTCATGGTCAAATACGATGAAAGTTTTCTTTTTATATAATGCTGATGATACATGGACATCGAATAGACAAGTAGATTATTTAATTGCTACATTTGATGGTATTATTTTCAATTGGTGGCAAGGATTAACTGAAAACACTAAAGCTTTGATAAAAACAAATGTACAAACTAAATTAATAGATACTGCTGATAAAGGAATTGAAATGTTAGTTGCCTATCTTTCTAGCGAATTTCTAGGAGAAAATTGACATGACCCTGATAAAGAAAGTTCTAAAGAAAAAGAAGAAGCAAGAACTAACTTGATAAATCTTAGAAGTTATAGTATGAAGAATTTAAAACAATATACGTGTGAATTTAAAGAATATTATTATACTCAATATTATAGTAATGAAGATCAAAGTATATATCTGAATATGTACTTTTTCTTTGAGAATTTGTCCTTAATGGTGGGAGGTTTCTCACAAGATGCACCTTGAACCTTTATGTCAGATAGACAAAAGGTAATAAGCTGACTTTTTTTAAAATTTCATAAGCTATTTTTTTACACTTCATGAGCTATTTTTTTACACTTTAGAAGCTGTTTTTAACACTTCATAATTGATGGCAGGGTTTGGTGGATGCAATTAATGAGCTAGTGCCTCATGCTCATCATAGAAGATATGCAAGGGGCGTCTTTGCTAATTTCAGGCTCCGCTATTCTGGTGCAACTTTGAAATCTTATTTTTGGGCAGCCTCTAGGGCATATAACATTAGAGATTACAATTTTGCCATGGAAAAAATAAGACAATTCAATGAGTGGTTGTGTAACATACCTGCAAATCAGCGATTTAGGCATGCTTTTGGCACACACATAAAAAAATGATCACATCACAAATAACGTTTCTGAGTCCTTTAATGCTTGGATGGGTGATTTGTGGGGTAAACCCATACTAACTCTTATGGATGGCATAAGGTCTAACATGATGGACTTTATTTAAAGAAGGGCAGCCCTATCAAAAAAATGGAAATCACCAATAACACCATATGCATTGAATGTGTTGAATAATGTGAAGGAAGAGAGTAGGAAATGTCATTTGCAAGTGGCTGGTTAGGGGATGTATGAAGTGAGGGATAAAGGGAGTCCTTTTGTTGTTGATGTTTTGGTTAGGCCATGTACTTGTGGGGTTTGGGGGTTAATAGGGATTCCCTGTAGACATGCTATTACTGCCATTAATTATAGGAGATCCAAATTGGAAGATTTTGTGCGCCAAACATTCTCCACAAACAATTACAAGAAGGCCTACAATAGGATGATACATCCTATTACTGATCAAACCTTTTGGCCTAAAGACTTGGATGTGTAGCCCACTAATGTAAATACTCTATTGAGAAAGAGGCTGTCAGGAAGGCCTAAAAAGGCAAGAAGAAGGGAGGCTGGAGAACCTGCCCCTTCAAAGAGATCAAGATCAGTTAGGTGTAAAAAGTGCAATGGCTTTGGTCATAGCAGTAGGACTTGTGAGAAGGTAAATGCATTACTTCACTATTTTTTTTATGTTTTGTATGTATTACTCAATCAATGTTTATTTGTTGTTGTTTTTTCCCTTTTGTAACAAGGGTGATAATGGACAGGCTATTGCATCAACACATTCAATGAAGAGAAATATTGGCTCATCACAACCTTCTGAAACATCCAAGAATAAGAGGCCGAGGCAATCTGACCAAGCAAGAAGGATGCAATCAATGGAGGTATGTTATGTTATTTTTGTTAGTTTATGCCTTAAGATGTTTGTCAATATTGTGCCTTAAAATGTTTGTGATTTTTTTGGCTTCATCTTTTTGGCAGAAAGAGATAATGCCATCATCCCAAACAAGTGTCAGGATTGTTAACTCAGAAGTTCCCACTACTTCCAAAAAATCGAGAAACAAAAGCATTATACAAGGCCTAAAAGAGGAATGGAAGCAAGAAGAAGTGGAAGGAGTGCATCCTGGGTAGCAAGAAATAGGATTCTCAAACTGGACAAACGGCAAGAAGGGACTTCATCCCAACCTATTTTGGTGCCATCAAATGATCACCAAAGGGAGATAAGGTCCAAGAAACTACATGACAGACCTTCATCTTCAGCCCCTCCACCGGAAGCACAAATCTTAACTTATGGATGATTTTTTTGCAAAATTTGGTTATGGTTGATGTTGTATGTAATGGATTTTTTGCAAAATTAAGTAATGAAAGTGTATGTTATGATTTTGAACAAATTTGGTTGTGGTTGATGTTGTATATTGGGACTAAGGTAAATCTTTTGTCAAATGCTTTTGAGCACATTTGATGTTGTAATGCATATTGATAATTATCATGCTTTTGAACACTATTTATTTTTGTAAAGTTTGTAACTTATGGTGTAATCAGGTATACAAATTTAGCTGGGAAGTTCCCATGCATGCTAAAATTTGAATACAACGGCTATTTTGACAGTATATGAAAAATATTACATTAAACACCCTCACATTTTACACAATTACAATGGAAAACCTCTACCAACAACATTATTTACCAGAACACCCTCAAGGGTAAACAAATCAATTCATATTTGTCCAACTAACTTTCCCGCCTTCAAAAGGGTAATTTCTGTAGTTCATCTTAGCATACAGACGTTGACTTAACAGAAGGTGGAAATTGTAAGACAACCACAAAACATAGGGGGTTATTGGTAAAAACCGATATAAGGAAGTGTTATTTATAATTTTGTCTAAACTCAAGGGTAGTGAAAGTAATTATCCCTCGTCGTTATTAGTATATTTTAAGAAGAATGATTAATTACAATTAACTAAATTTGATCGGAACCAAGATATCAATTCTGATTATTTTTAAGAATTTTCCGTTTGTCATCCAATGATGGAGTCGTACTCTGTCATCCCTTGTTGTGGAAACCATCCCTCACAAAAAACATAAATAGATAAATAAGGAAAAAATGGGTAGAAATACAGAAAAGTTTCTAGTCGCTGCAGCCAAGTGACACCAGTGAAAGTTACAGAACAAAGTTAAAAAAGAGTGGAGAATCAAAAAGGACAAAACAATCTATGTCAAATTTCTGCAGCTTCATTATATGTCACAACCCTTTTGAAGAATCCCTTCTTCTAAAATTAGATTGGGCATCATCTAACATGTGGAAAAACATAAATGACAAATAAGATCCTTTGCCAACTTGATACACAATGTATAGAATTTAAGAACCAGAATACCCGAGCTGTAAGTTTTAAAAAATTACAGATGAGAATTGCCGCGAGTCTATAAGACTTTGTAGGAGATCACGCCTTCATTCGTCTCGACACTTAACTGGTTCATTTTTATGAGTACCAACAGGTAAGATCTTGCTTTATATCCTGCATAGGACACAGCAGATTAAAGCAAACTGAAGTTTGAACTAGTTAATTAACCAAATATTATCTTCCTCAAAAAGAAATCCAGTTGTGGAACCCGTTACTGCATCAACATTGATTCTGAAAGATCTAGCGCATGCTTGCTTCTTCAGTTCACAAATAACGAAAGTGATTAAAATAAGAAAAACAACTTCAGAACGTATTCTCAAACCATATTTTAGAGGCGGCATGCCCCAATTTTACTTTCAATTGCATCCATTTGCACCAACGGTTTACAAAATAAGCAGAAATTGTGTCATTGTTGATCGTAAAAAAGTACTAAGCTATTCAGAAATCTTTGTTTTGAGGCAATTTACATAACTGAATAGGAAGTCCATATTATTAAGATTCATGATCGAGAATAGCAGAAGATCAAATCAGATGCAGAGCAAAAAATGCACAAGTGACCGGACAGGCATGCTATAATCATCATGGGCTGGAGTTCATGCCTCCAGTTTGTACAAGGGAAAAATTGAAAGCAGTAAAATGATCTTCAAATACGTACCCAATCCCAGCAATTCAATTTCATCTTGTCGGAAGGTGTCTGGCCCTGACTTCTTTGTTCCCATGTGTGAGTTCATCTTTTCAACTGCAACTAACAGATCCTGCATAAAGCACAAGAATTTTCATTGAGAAGAAATAGCTGATACAAGACTCAATAAAAGTTCAAAAGTTCTTTCTCATGAATAATTGTGCTTGGGTTCTTTGTATTGTAAAATCTACTATGTAGCATCTTGTATTATTTTGTTTGTCTTCTTTGCTTTGATGCGGGTAATGAAGAATATTCAGCTCGTACATGTCAATGCCACAACCCTTCATTTCATGCTGGTAATGCATGAATTTTCAGCTTCAGATGTTCTAGTCAAAACATTACATATTCTATTCAAAATGTTACATAGTAAGCTTCAAATGAAAACACTAAAAAAAAAGTACCTAAAATGCAAACATATGAACAATAGAACAAACAAGAATATCATACCTCCCACGACACCAAACCCTTCATATATTTTGGGAGACTTTCATAATCATCTCTTGAGACTTTCAGAGGATGCTTAGATTCTTTATATTGCTTCGATTCATCTGTTGTTTCCCGTAGATTCATTATAAATAACTGTATGGATCAGTCATTTGTTTCATACATCAACTAGACCAAGGTATATTGGTACAAGAATAAACTTCAAAAAATCAATAATTTCCCACCTTCTATCTGAAAATCAGGTTCATCCATCTCAAATTTGGTATCAGCTTCACCACATGCACCATGCACACAAAAGAAAAGTCAGTGTTTTTCTTGCAAGGCATTGTTTCAGATGCTATCGCTGAAATACAATCAACTACCTTGAGATGCAATGGTCGCAAGAGAAACATCAGATATACCGAAGTTCTTTAAACTCAAGGAATCATCAAGCCTACATCATATGTTAAGTATAGCAAACCAAACAATCTATCCCATGAAATATCAGCTACGACAGCATTAGATGCATGAAGCAAGAAGAACAACAGAAGTTGCACCACATATAAATCCTAAAATCGAATTTACGTGCTAGTATATTTCTCGGAGGAAATTAAAAGGATACAAGGGATCCTCTTCCGCAATATCACTACTGTTCAATTCAAATTTGTCACTTTCCAACGAGAAATCATCTGATGCAAAATCATCTACAACATCATCTTCATCAAAATCAACTAAAAACACCATAGAGAAAAAGAGTGAAACCCAAATGATGAACAAAGGCCAGAAAGGGCTGGAAAAAGAAGCGAGTGATCATATATGAAGTAAGGTGAACAAACGTGGGGGAATGTAGTTGGAGGAGGAATGGAGGTGATCCTGGAGAGCAAGAATGTCGCTTTGATTGTTCTTCAAGACCTCACTGCAGTGTCCCAACAGCTCCTCGAACGACACTGTGGCAAACGACATGGATTCGAGCATGTTCAAGTCATCTCCAGCAGCAGACACTCTCTGATTAATGCTTTGCACAAAGGTTGTGGATGCAGAATCTGCCATTTTCAGGTTAAGTGAAAATGCATAAGAGATCCAAAATAGAGGAGATTGATAATACTGTGTGATTTCTCTAGTAAATGGTGAAGGTATCGGCCGTACCCAGGGGGATGGGGCGGCGGTCAACTGACTCCTTGAGTGCCGAGCAGCTAGTTCCGAGGTGGTTGCTGAACTTCGCCAAGGTTTTGCAAAATTTTCCAATGGATTCCTCCATAGGTAAGCTGCACTTCACAGTCTAAAACCACAAAAAAAAAAAAAACCCTCAAGTTTATACTTGCTAGGCAAAATTACACCATAAAGCACTTTCCAGCTGAAATTTGCACCGCTAAAATTGATTATTTTCGAAATTAAAGGTATGAAACAATCAGTTATTATGCAATCCCTCAATTTTCAATGATAAACCCTTCTCCCCTCATTTCCCCTTCTGTCATAAAAGAATCCCTCCCCTTCATACTCTCAACCAACTTCTTCTTCTCTCTTCAACTGCTGCCCATAGCAAGAAGAATATAGTTTCAAAGCTGGTATCATGTCTCAAGAGATAGTGACAAAGGCTCAAAAATTGATTCATAGCTACATAATCAAAACATAGTTTAAACTGATCATAGTTTTGCACTAAAATCAGACACAAATTAGAATCCGCTTTGGGGAAAAAAAAAAAAATTGATTCATAGCTACATAAGCAACCACCCAACCTCATTCTGATAAGAAATCGGAAGTTGCTTGAGCCACTAAGGAAAAAAGAAAAGAAAAACAAATCGAGCTCGAAATGCACCGTGCACTAAAGATCTAAACCAAAATGTAAATAAATACAGAGAAAAACCTGCTCTTGATGAACTACAAAAGAAATATTTGCAAAATTTAAACCCGGAAAAATAGAAAATACTCACATCAAGGAATCCAAGTGCCCTTGTAACTAGCCAGTGTCTCTAATCACAAATCTCTTGTTTCCCAGGAGGAATGGATAGATATTAAATTAAAGGGTGTAAATTGTACTATGATATTTCTGAATTCTGATAGTACTAGTTTTCAAAAATTGCATATGGCGCCGAGGCGTGTACTGTATTACCTTCAGATATTATTAAATATAACATTATGAAGCACACCAAGCATGTAGCGCCTGTAGCTCAGCGGATAAAGCGTCTGTTTCCTAAGCAGAAAGTCGTAGGTTCGATCCCTACCTGGCGCGCCTATTATACGCTCACTTTGATCCGTTTTTACCCTTTTTCCATTTTCCAAATTCGGACTTTGTTTAATTTTTTTGTATTGAATACTAATTTTGATTCTTTTAGAATTATTTCCTATATTACTCACAAACATTGTCATTTTGACAAAAAATAATTAATTGTAATTTTTTTTTCTTTTTTGTTGCCATTTAAACTAATTTAATAGAATCTCGAATCTTTTTTGCTTCTACCATTTTCTACAATTGAGTAGCATATTATTTTAAATTTACTTATTTTTTTGTCATTAATCCACAATTTGAAAAATGGTGAGGTAATATTGTTTTTTTTTTCGTTAAAGAGATTCTCTATTAAGTATTCAGTATGATGCAATAATATTCAAGAAAATCATTATAAAATTTCAATAACGACCCAAATTGAAGAAGTTTTTGTTGCTCCTTTATTCAGAAATCATTAAATTCGTCACTCTTTTTTTATCTTTCTCACTTTTTACTATTAAAGAAGGTCAAAAGCAACAATTTTTTTTTTTTTTACAATAATCTCAGTTTCAAACAAGAAGAAGTTAAATTTTAAAGCTAAGGTAAAAAGAATTAAATTAAAAATCCAAAAAAAAAATGTTGATTAAATTAAATTGTGTTGCTATAGATAAAAAATCAATTAATTAATAATGCTCTGTTGTAAAAAGAATATGTAAGCTCTTATTATAATTTCACTATTACTCAACTATTTGATGTGTAGATTAAATATTTAAAATATAAGGATAGAAAATGGAAACATCCAAAAAGATAAATTTTAAATAAAAATGATAAAAATAGGACTAGCTAAAACCCCAAAAAGGTGAGGCAAATAAATTAAGTATCTTTTTAAAAAGCAGTTCACATTAATCATCATCAGTACTATTTTTTTTTCTTTGTGATAAAAGACGGTTAATTGCAATCAATAAGTATACCAAAATTTTTAAATGAATAATATACATTTACTTGTGGGCCTGTTAATTAGGAAAGAAATAGAAAACATAAACTTCCGACTATAATTATAAACTTCCACCAATTTATTTTTTTATTCTATTAAATTAATTTTCAACAGAATTTTTAGAAATTTTGCCAAAATTATATTTATTTTTAAATTAAAATATTATCTTGGCTATTCTACCTAAGAAAATTTAAATTATATTTTCGACGGAATTTTTCAACACCAAGCACCACAACCTCACACACACGCCAATTTGGGTTCCTCTTCGCAGCTCCATTTCTTATCTTCCTGCTCATGAAATGCTTACTTTGATTATTGCCTAATGTTGCAGGTGGTTGGACAAACGCATTCAGCCTCCAGTGCTTGAATCCAGCTGTTGTTTTCAAAAACATTACTGAATCTTCTCGGCCTGTGATTCTCACTTCAGGGTAATTATGGTGGTTTTAAGTTATTTCTGCAGAGGTTGTATATTTCTTGTTTACCATTCCATGGCATGGTTTTTTGGCGTGGGGTTTCTTCTATTTGGATCCTCCTAGGGTTTATCCAAGAATCTATTATTTTCATTTCAGCTTGGTACTGCTCTCAAGTCCTGTATAACCATATCATGTTACTTCATTTGAATGAGAATGATAACACTGAAAACAGAGTTTTTTCTATTTTGTATCTTTGCTCAAATCTTAAATACATACTGTTAGAGTATTGCCCAGCAAGCTAATATATTTTATCTTGTTAATTACTCTTTGTATCAAACAATCTATTTGATTAAATAATAAATTAGAAGTTTCACACTTTATGGCCATCTTCATCACATAACATTAATTATATTACTTGTATTTGATATATTTGGTTGAATCTCCATGATCACATTTAAGCTATGGAACTTGGCTTTGCATAAAGATGAAAGTCTTGAAACAAATCACTAAAGCGTGATCAAAATTACTCCAAGTCATTGAGTTTAATAGAGACCGGGGTATCGACTTGACTCACGAAAATATTTGCATTTATGGCATATCTCAAATGGGAGGATGTCTTATTTCATGGACATCGAGTGTAGTGACACTCGTATGCATAAATGGGTGTTCATTAAGGAATGAGTTCACTGAGGATCTCACATGGAAACTCCTAAATGTGAGTAGAAGAATTAGGAAAGTTTCCAAGTTTATGACGTGCTTAACTACTCTTTAGACTTGAGATTTCATACACTACAAGAAAACGCCCATTTTTTGGCGGAATATTCCGCTGAAAATTTTCGACAGATTTTCAACGTAATTTCGACGAAAAATTAAAAAAAATAAATAAATAATTTTTAAAATTTTTGGCGGAAAATTCCGCAGAAAAATTAAATTAATAAAAATTAATAATTCTTAAATAAAAAATAATTAAAAAATAATAATTTTGAATTTTTCGGCGGATTTTCGACCGAAAATTCAGGCGAAAAATTTTAAAAATAAAAATATTTTTTAAATAAAAAATAATTAAAAATTAATATTTTGATAATTTTTCGGTGGATTTTCGCCGGAAAATTCTGCCGAAAAATTTCAAAAATAAAAAAATAAAAAATAATAATATTTTTTAAATAAAAAATAATTAAAAATTAATATTTTTTTATTTTTCTGTGGAAAATTCCATCGAAAAATTAAAAATATAAAAAATAAAAAAAATTAGTTTTTAAATTAAAAATAATTTTAAAAAAAATATTTTTTTGAATTTTTCAGCTGATTTTCGACGAAAAATTCCGCCGAAAAATTTTAAAAATAAAAAATAATAATATTTTTTAAATAAAAAATAATTAAAAAATAAAAAATAATAAAAAAATTAGTTTTTAAATTAAAACTAATTTTAAAAAATAATATTTTTTGAATTTTTCGGCGAATTTTCTGCGAAAAAATAAAAAATAAATAAAATAATATTAATAAATTTAAAATTTTGAATTTTATTTGAATTATTATTATTATAAAATGATTACTATTATTATTAGAATTAAATGAATTTTTGTATGCTATATATATATATATATATATGTTTATAATATTATGTATTTTATATATATAAATTTTATAAAAATTAAAAAATATGAAAATTTTCAATAAATAAAAAACTTATTATTATTATTATTATTATTATTATTATTAATTATTTTTATTTGAATTGTTGTTTGCTATAAATATATAATGTAATGAATTATGACAATAAAGTGAAGATAGCTCAACAGTAAGAGAGTTGTTTGCCAACCAAGAGGCGAAGGTTCGACTCCCAGCGGCTACAAAACTTGGGACAATTTCGGGGGCGTGTATACACGCGCGCGCAAGTTGGGGGCGAGGTCCCGGGTTCGACTCCTAAGTTGGGTGTTTGAAATTTTATTTTAAAAAATATACAATAAATTTCGGCGGAATAATCCGCTGAAATTCCGCCGAAAACTTAAAAAAAATTTGGCGGAATTTCGGCGGATTATTCCGCCGAAAATATATTTAATTAAAAATAAATAAATAATAATTTCACCGAAAATTTATTTAATTAAAAAAAAAATTCCACCGAAAATCCGCCGAAAATTGAAAAGCAACCAAGTTTATTTATGTTCCAATCTTTGATGGATAATAACATGTAATGGAAGCTTATTTGCTAAGACCTAGTCTAGAAACTTAAAGTTGTTTAATACTTAATAGTTTAGGGCTTGAGTTCAGTTCAAAATGTCCTCGTGATAATTGACATGTAATCTTCTAGATGAGTCGCGACAATAAAAATCTGGTTACAATTTCCCATCAAATGTAGTCATAGGTAACTAGTGAGGTTCTTTTAGTAAGAAGATACCATTGGGAAACTTTTACTTTTCAAGACATCTTGGAATTTCTCTTTTCTGACAAATGCACTGCTTGACTTGTTGGGCAGAGGTTCACGCTGAGGTTTAATGCTTGCATGAACTTCTCGGACGACAGTGCGCGAGCTGTTTTGCCCTTCCACATGTTATTTATGAGCTGGAAAGATTATTTTGCTCAATAAAAATTGCCAAGGAATACTACATTTTCTTGAAAGTTAGCTGGTGATTGATCGGAGCCATGTCTAACGGAACCAAAAATGAAATTTTTCTCTTGAAAATGGCTAATGTAAACATTTGAATTTCAAGATGAATATTTATTAGTGAAATTATTAACTGAGCACAGCTAGTATGACAAGCTGCTTAACCACAGTAATCCTATCTTCAACATAATAGTTTCAAATAGAAGTTGATTGTTATCTTGTGATACAGTCCTCAATAATCTAACTGCTCTGACTTCAGCTTAATTTTTATGTTGTTTTAGCTGACATAAATGTTCTAATATGTGCAGGTGGTCTGCAACACCTTCAGTGGCATTGTCCTCTTGATGATCTTGAACTTGGTCTTGTTAAGTAAACTCCTGATGTGAATAACAGGAGCCCTAAAGCAACTCTTGAATTCCGTTCGAAGAACTATTAATCATCTCCGAGAACAAACCATCCATTCACTGCGCTTTCTCAACCAAGATCCCTCCCAAATTTGCTGGTCCTACTAATGGAAGGGACTACATCTAAAGCAAACAGCATTGAACCTGAAGCAGAATCATGTTGGAGTATCAACTCTACATCTAATGTATTGAAAAGGAGGAAAATCACTGGTTTATCGATTATCACCAATTGGCCCCCTCCATAAATTTAGTAACACTGTTCAACTTCCTGATAGGTCGAGTTCTTTGACAAGTTCAATAACAATTGCCGGTGCAACCCACAGGACCGAGGAGATGAGTCATTCAGAAATTGGATGTGGCAAATTATTCTGGTGGATCACACATGCCTTGTGGTGTTAAAATGGACAAGAGATTACAAATATTCTGCTCACCCTGTAAAAATCCTTTGGGTCTTCCTGAAGATTTATTTGTTATGTGCTCAATCATTGCAACATCGAAAGTTCATTTAATGTCTCTGCTGAAGAAGACTTTGGAAACTACTGCTTTAAGTACTCTTAAGTATGGATGTTTTGGTATCTGATACGTCATCATTCAATAAGCTTCTATGTGAAAAACAACTCGAGAAGGTGCTTCCGGACAGGTGATTTGATGCTAAAAAGAGGGGGGCGTATTCAACTCTTTTTTTGCCCATTCTGTGTCGAACCCGAAAATTGTCTTGGTGTTGAGTTTGTGGCCACTGATGCGCCGAATAGCAAGTTCTTGAACAAGGTGAGATTCTTCCACTTAATGAAGATATGATCAATTTCTTGCTTTGTCTGTGACCCATATTGCTATTCCTTGATCACTTGGATATATAGAATTCTCACACAGAGATTAAAAATCTTGAAGCTACAAATGACGAGGTAGACTTTTCTTTGCAATTCTTGTTTTACATAGTAGAACCAAATGGTTTGGGTAAGTCAAAGAGTAAAGAATTATCTTAAAATGTTCTCTCTATCAAAATGGTGCAGAGAACATACAAATTTTACTGGATATTGCTCGCCATTATGTGCACAGACAATACAACCCAAATACAAATGCACATTATGTTGCGAACTACCATTTCCATGTCATTATCATTTGGCTCAAGAATTGCTTTATTTGTACGGATTTGATTTTCTCTGTAAGCAGATGTACAATTAATATATTTTTCTATAGATTCTCATGTTATGACTAATTGTAGGCTTTATCTTCGCCTGTTGACTCAAGCATGGTGAAAAATTTAGTTTTCGGTACCTTCAAGAAATTCGCATATAAATCTTCAGTTCAAGATACCTTCGAAATTTGCATATGAATCACCAGCTCAAGGATCAGGAGGCTGGAGGAACATGAAATCACGGGTAAGCAAGGTTTTCTTTTCTTTATTTTATTTTATTGTATTTTATTTTTTTGGGTGATGAGTCACGGCTAAGCAGGTAACATTTGCTGCTAGTGCTGCATTAATCTGCTAGCTCTTAAAATTTGATTTCGTAATCTTGCAGATGCACTTGCCAAAGAAGGGTTAGATTGCTTGTGCGTAAATTTGGAAAATCTTATTTGCCTTATACAAAATGTTAATTATTTGGAGCACTCCAAGAGCAGATTGTTGTTGCAATCATTTTTCTTTGTTAAATTGGGACGAGAGGCTGCTCCTTTCGGCATTATGTAAAGCTTTTTTTTTTTTGGTTAGATTGCTAGATGTAAATAAGGATCAACTCTCTATCTGGTTATCTTGGTTCCCATCATGTTTCAATGCATAATGTCTCACAAAAGAGACATTTCATATAACTTGCATGGACACAAAGCTTTGCGCCCGCAATGAGGCTCTTGCATCTGCTTGGAGATGCGCTCATATATATCACGACATCTAAGTGAGTTTATACCTAATTTAGATTGTTAGTTGATGTGGTCGGCAGTACACGCCACTTCGATCTGAGTGTGAGAGTCCGAATCCGGTCAGAGTAATTCGAGTAAGAGTGTGGGAAAGCTGGTCGAGTTCTATTCTGCAAGGATGGAGCACACGTGAGACTAGCCGGAAGTGTCTCCGGCGAAGACCCTCCTACGCTCAAGTCAGTATTCGAGCAGGTAGATGGTAAGTAGCAACGGGTGTATTAATGGATTAAAAAATGTCTTACCCATGAATAGTGTCGCCGTACTATTTATAATAATAGAAAATAGGTGGGCCGGACTAGGGTTAAGCTGGCCCAGCCTTATTGCCGGTTATAGGAATGTCCCTTGTCACGCGCCGTGGGCGCGTTAGGTACAACCAAAGCTGCAAGCGGATGTCAAGGTGATGACTCCGAGGAGAGCATACAATCCGAGGAGATGTGATGAACTCTGACCGACAATAAAGACCGTGGAGGCCTGGTCGAGTAAAGCCTGACACGCGACAATAGGAGAATGGCGGCATGTGCTGAGCTGGGTCTGACGTGTGAGATGAGCTGGGGTCTACATGGCCAAAACAGATTCGGCCATATCATTTGCCCCCCCAGTTCTCAGACTGGCCAAATCGCCTGGTGCGGACGGGCCGTGAACTTTATTCGAGGAGATATCATCAGTGGTTCCGTTCAGGAACCATCGATCAGGCGATGGTGGTAATTTCGAAAATTGACCATTGGGATGTGACCGTTGGTAATAATTACTGGCGTCCGTTGGACTTCCCGAGGAGCGTTTTTACCGCCCTATAAATAGGGGCTCCGGGCGAGGCTCTAGGCGCGTCATTTTGCAATCGAGCTGAGATTTCATACCGAGCATAACCTGAGAGCACCGAGCACCCGGAATCACTTCGAGCAGACAAATTCTCTTTTTGACCAGCCAAACCTAGGTACTCCCTTTTCCCGAACTGTTTCTTTCTTGCTCTTCATTTTCGTTAGACAAAACAATCCTTAGATATGAGTCAGTCCATGAATAGCTCGGATAGCCAAAATAGGATGGTAGAGTCCCCAATCGAAGGGGGGTTAAGCGATATAAATCTGTCAATCTCCTTAGAGGCAGAAGCCTCTTTTGAGGGGGCATCATCTCGCTGCCCGGGCGAGGCGAGCACCAGTCGGCCCTGAGGGGGTGGTAAGAGCCCGAGTAGGGTAGAAGAGATGAGGCGGCGCATGGAGGCGGAGAGAGGAGAGGCACTTCTGCCGATGGGCGACGTGCCCGACGTGCTGGTACCCTCATGGAGGTCCGTCCTCGAAGAGGAGGGCCCATCCGGTCAAGAGCCTCTTCGGGGGAGAAGAAAGGCCATCGCTGGGAACCAAACAACAGTTAGTTGGGGAAACATCATCGCGAATAACACTGAGCGGGACAGAGAGAAGATAGTGAACCACTACATCCGAGACTCGTTCGGTGTCATCTGGCCGAGCAGGGAGGATTCCATCACGAATCCCCCCTAGGGGTGCATTCCCATTCACTACGCTCACATCGAGAACAGGCTTCGATTTCCGATCCCGGCCTTCATTTCCACCATCCTAAATCGGTTGAATATAAGCCCGATTCAACTGACCCCAAATTCATACGCCTCGATGTGCGCCTTCGTTGTTTTTTGTCACTGCACCGGGCACACCCCCACTGTGGCCGACTTCTCCTGTACCAAGTCAATCATTCGAGCAGGTCATCTCCGGATGACGAGTTCAACTGCTTCTTTGTAAGTGCCAAAAACGGGAGAAAACTAATCGAAACGGCCTCATCATCCTACGGTGCGGATTGGAAGCAGAAGTGGTGTTATGTATACTCTGAGGATCCATGGCCGGTGAGGAGAGTGCATAATCCGGAAGCGAGAAAGCTTTCCCTGGGACTGGGTTCAAGCAGTTGGACAAAGAAATGGGTGCTTGGCCAGAAATCCTTGGGCTTATTGAGCCCCATCTTCCTTACTCAAGAAAGCTTTTTGGTAAAGGCCGGGCTCTCGCCGGCCAGGCTTGATATCAAGCATATTACCTTTGGTAGCGATTTTATTGCATGTTTCTGATCGAATTATGACTTTTTTTCTGTATGGATAAAACTTCATTATCTGATCGGATGCTTTTTTTCCTTTGCAAATCTTCAGGTATTAGAAATGGGCTGCATGAACCTAATTTCCAAGGTAGCCGGAGGAAGGAGGAGGCCATCTCCCCCCCCCCGGAGGAGGCCGAAGTCAGAGCGGCCACAGCTAGTGCTCCGAGGAGATCGGGGCAAGCAGCGGTCCCAACCGCTCAAGGCCCTAGTCGAGAGGCTGCTATCGACGTGGAGGAGACACCTCTCATCCGAAAGAGGAAGGCCCCCGACTCCACACCTCCTACAAGACCGGCTGGGCCTGCCCCGAAGAGGCCCGCCCCGAAATTGGCCAAGCGAAAGCGGCCGGCTGATGGCTCCGGTTACTCATCGGAAGAGCTGGAGGTGTTAAACTACCCGGACGCTCCGGAACCCCGTTTTGGCCCCAAATTTGGTGACCTTTCCGACCACAGCATCCTCGGAGGGGCGAATAGAAAATTGGCCATGAGGAGCTTCCGAAACGCCGTTTTCAAGCCCGACCAGGTCATCCTTTCCGAGCTCGACGATGCCGAACTAGCCCTGAGCATCACCCAAGATATGAACACTCTCCAACAAAGGGTGTTTCATGGCCTTCGTTGGCTGGAGGTCAGCCGGGCACGCTGTGACAAAGCCGAGCGGGAGGCTCGAGTAAGCCACCTCCAGGCTGACCTGGACGAGGAGCGAAAAAAGAACCAAGTCGCTCAGCGGGAGATCGAGGAGGAGAAGAAGAAGACCCAAGCGCTGGAGGCGCGGCTCGAGAAGCTCGAGCTGGATTCCAAGACCAGGGAGTTCACTCTGGAGCAAGAAATTATCCTCCTGAAGGAGAAGGCCAAGGAGGCCTTTGTGCGGGGCGAGGAGAGGGGTCGCCGCTCAATGAGGACCGAATTGATGGCCTCAGTCCCCGGCTTGGAGAAAGAAGCCATAAAACGGTTCGTCCGAGGACTGGTATTCGAGTATGCTACCATCCTCCGCGGGGCGAACGATGCCTCCCTCGGATTTGAAAAAGCCTTCAACCAGCTGAAGGCGCGCGGCGTCATCCCGCAAGATTTTCCCATGGAGGGGTACGGCATCGGTCTGAACGATGCCGGGGAGGAGGACACCGAGGACGGCAAGGCGTTACCGGCGTATGAAAGCGCAGAATTCGCCCAGGTCATTTCCATCGTGGAGAGGCAGGTCCGCAACGAAGAGCATAAACGCTTGGGGGAGCCTCTCTCACCAGACGTGGAGCCGATAACGCCATCATCGTGGACGAAGGAGGATCAAACGAGGGCGTGGCCGGAGCCGGGGCCGAGCAGGTCATGGAGGCGGCCGTCGATGAGGTGGCCAAAGAGATAGATGGCGCTTAGGCCATAGGATTTTTTATGCCGGGCCATATGCCCGAAGACATGTATTTTTCATTCTCGTTCCTGATGTAGATTTTTATTACGATTAAAGAATCTCTTTTCATTTCCATTAATGCTCATTTTCATGCAAGTTTCTGATCGAACTACTGTTTTATGATCATTTTTATCAATGCAAGTTTCATGATCGAAATATGATTCTCATTCCTATCAATGCAAAATATGATCTCAGCGTCGAAATACGACATGCTATTTAATTCGGTAAGGGAATTTGAAACAAAAGTGTGAGAACTTCAATTAAACCTTGAGAAGTAACTTGATAAATAAAAATCAAACTTTGGCGAACGGAATGTGTGTGCAAAATGACGTGTTTCTGCTCGGTCCATTATCATACATAGAACCGTCTGAGGTTCGTGGCGTTCCAAGGACGGGGTAGTTCCCTCCCCGATATGTCTTCGAGGCGGTAAGCATTATTCTTGCAAATTTTCACGATCCTGAACGGTCCATCCCACTTTGGATTCAGCTTGCCTACTGGGCGGGAGACTTCCACTTTTTTGGACACCAGGTCCCCAATTTAAAATGCCCGAGGATGGACATGGCGATTGTACGCGCGTGCAGTGGATGCTCTGAAGTTATCCATCTTCCGCTTAGCAGCGCGTCTTCTTTCGTCGGCGAAATCGAGCTCGAACAGGCGAGCATTGATGTTGGCGATCTCATCAAAATGTGCTACCCGTGCAGAGGGATGTAGCACTTCGGCAGGGATGACGGCGTTAGACCCATATACTAAGGCGTACGGGGTATCACCCGTTGCAGTTTGAGGAGTAGTCCGGTAGGCCCAGAGGACGCCCGGGAGCTCATCGGCCCAGTTGCCCTGAGCGTCGGTCAACGCTGTCTTGAGGCCGTGGAGAATCATCCGATTAATAACTTCAACTTGCCCATTCGCTTGAGGGTTACCTACGGAGGTGAACCGCTGCTCGATCTTCAGGCTCGAGCACCACTCCCTCACTCGATGGCTTTGAAACTGGGTCCCGTTGTCAGATATAATGACCCTGGGAAGTCCGAAGCGGCAGATAATGTTCTTCCAAATGAAAGCTTTGACCGTTGAATCTGTGATCTTGGCGGCGGCCTCTGATTCGGCCCACTTCGTGAAATACTCGACAGCTACAATAGCAAACTTGCTCTGCCCGGGGGCCTGGGAAAATGGTCCCAGGATATCTATTCCCCACTGGTCGAACGGCCACAAGATTTCCATGTTGACCATAGGTGCGGCGGGTTGATGAATGAGATTGGCGTGTATTTGGCAAGTCCGACATCTTCGGACGAAATCGAAATAGTCCTGCACGAGGGTAGGCCAAAAGAACCCCGCTCTGGATACCCTCTTGGCCAAGGCCCTCGGTCCAGTATGATTTCCGCAGCATCCCAGGTGTATCTCCTCGATTACCTCCTTCGCTTGTTGTTTACTCAGACATCGTCGAGGAGGTCCATCAAAGCTTTTCCTGAACAGGCGCCCTTGCTCATCCAGGGCGTAGCGCGGGGCCTGTCGTCGGAGTCTCGTTGCTTCGACGAGATCCTCCGGGAGAGTTCCATCCCTCAAATAGGCGATCAATTCGGTCATCCACCCCTCCGTGAATTCGATGGCGAGCACACCCTGTTCGGTTCAGGTCCGGATCAGGGGTGATGGAGAACTCAACACCGTTATACACCTCTCCCTCGTGCCTATCGCCGAGCTTGCCAATTTTGATAATTGGTCCGCACGACCGTTCTCTGCTCGGGGTATTTGTTCGAGTGTAAACCTGGCGAACTTCGTTTCTAACTTGCTAATCTCTTCAAGGTATTTGCTCATCGACGCTTCTCTGGTCTCGTAGTTTCCGTTGACCTGCTCGGCCACCAATTGGGAATCAGTTAGGGCCATGAGTTCGTCTACGCCCTGTCAAGGGCTATCTTCATTCTTGCTGCCAGAGCCTCGTACTCCGCCTCATTATTGGAGACCGGGAACTCCAAGCGGATGGCGAAATCAAGCTCATTACCGAGCTTATCCCGCAGATAAACTCCTGCTCCTCCCCCAGAGTTCGTGGAGGATCCGTCGACCATAAGGGTCCATGGGGTTTTTTGATCGGTCTCTGGCCGCGAGGCCAGTTCCACAACAAAATCCGCCAGTACTTGAGCATGAATGGTTGTGTGCGGCTGGAACTGAATGTCGAATTCCCCCAGCTCGACGGCCCATTTTACCAGCCGACCTGAAACGTCGGGCTTAGTCAAGACCTGTTTCAATGGCTCGTTGGTCAGGACTATGATAGTGTGGGCCTGGAAATACTGCCGCAACTTCCGGGCCGAGTGGACCAGCGCGAGGGCTAGCTTCTCGATATCCAGGTAATTCCGTTCAGGACCTTGGAGTAGCTTGCTTAGATAATACACCGGGCGATGGACGCGGTCGTCCATGTTTACCAGGACCGAACTGATGGCGTTCGAAGATACCGCTAAGTAGATATGGAGGGGTCTCCCTGGAACTGGTTTTGACAAAAGGGGAGGCTCAGTCAGGTAGCCTTTCAAGTCGAGGAGCGCGCGCTGGCAATCCTCGGTCCATTTCCAATCAGGGACCACCCGAAGTGCTTTGAAAAAGGGGAGGTTCCGGTCGGCCGAGCGGGATATAAACCTGTTGAGGGCGACTATGCGCCCCACCAGCCGTTGGACCTCCTTCACCGAGCAAGGCGGCCCGATGTCGAGGATGGCCCGAATCTTGGAAGGGTTGGCCTCGATTTCCCGATGACTGACGATGTATCCGAGGAATTTACCTCCACGAACTCCGAACGTGCACTTGTTGGGATTGAGTTTTAGGCCAAACTTCCGAAGAACGCCAAATGCCCGAGCAAGGTGCTCCAAATGATCGGATTCCCTCTCGCTGCGCACTATCATGTCGTCGACATAGACCTCGACGGTCTTGCCGATCTCTTCCTTAAACACAAGATTCACCAGCCTCTGGTACGTAGCGCCCGCGTTTTTTAGCCCAAAGGGCATCACGAGGAAGCAGTACGTTCCGGTCGAGACGATAAATGATGTCCTTCCTCAATCCTCCTCGGCCATGTAGATTTGATAATAACCCTGGAAGGCGTCCATCATGCTCATCAACTCACATCCCGCTGTTGAATCAACGAGCTGGTCGATTCGTGGAAGGGGGTAGTGGTCTTTCGGGCAGGCTTTGTTGAGGTCTGTGAAATCATTGCACATCCTCCATCGACCGTCCCCTTTAGGAACCACGACCACGTTGCACAACCATTCGGTGTATTGGACTTCGATTATGTACCCGACGTCGAGCAGCTTATTGACTTCCTCGCCTATGATCCGGTTGCGCTCTTCACAAAATATCCTCTTCTTCTGTCTCACGGGCCTGACTGTGGGGTCCATATTGAGGCGATGGACGATTACTTCAGGGTCGATCCCCGGAAAGTCCGAAGCCTTCCAGGCGAAGACATCGGCGTTAGAACGTAGAAAATTGATAAGCATTACTTCCTGGTGCGCACCAAGACTCGTCCTGACTCTGGTAGTCTTAGTCGGATCTCCTTCAACGAGCTCGACAGTCTTGAATTCTTCGGCTGGCGTTATCTTTTCTTCCTCGAGCTTCCTCCTCTTCACCAGATCAATCTCGGCTGATTCGGGGATGCTGATGTGTGGGGCGTTCCCATTTCTGGGTCGGGGTGCCAGAATCTTCCTTCCTTCGACGGATGCCGTATAGCATTTCCAAGCATCCAGAATCCGGCAGGTCACTTGCCCGACCCCAGCGGGGGTTGGAAATTTCATCTTCAGGTGGTACGTGGACACCACCGCCCGAAACGCATTAAGTGCTGGTCGCCCAAGGATGATGTTGTAGGCGAACGGGGCATCAACTATTAGATACTGAATCATCATAGTCTTCCTCCTTGGGGCTTCCCCCAGCGAGGTAGGAAGTTGGATCATCCCGAGAGGGACCACCTCGGACCCCCCAAACCCGACGAGAGGGGTCTGCACGGGCGAGAGCATGTATCCTCCCAGATCCATTTTGGCGAATGTGGTGGCGAAAATGATATTGGCGGAACTCCCATTGTCGATCAGGGTCTTGGCCACGGAATAGTTGGCCACGTCCAGATTAATGACCATCGGATAATCCGGCGTATCCTCGAGGCCTTCCGTCTTAGGGATGTGCACGAGGTCTCGATCGGAGAATTCGAGTGACTCCGACGTCGACGACTCTGCCTCTGATATAGTGTTGACATGCAACCTCTCATGGTAATAGCGCTCCTCGATTCGGTATCGGGCCTGGTCGAGGCGCCTTTCTACATGCTTTCTCCTACTCTTGGAGTCTCCTCCACTCGGCCCTCCTGCAATGGTGTGGATCATTCCCCTGGTCGGGAGATTATCTTGTGTGGCGGGCTGCTTGTCGTCCCGACCGGAAGGCGTGTAACCTCTTCGAGGAGAGCGAGATCTAGCCCTCTTCGGCGACCCATGTTCATCGTCCATGGAGGACGGGGAGTTGCGTCAGCGGCTTCCCTCACCCTTGTGACCCTGTCCTTGCTTTTTCACGTATTTTTTGATCTCCGGACGGCCCAGGTCGATGAGGCGCTGTATTTCCTTCTTGAGGGCATAGCAGTCCTCAGTGTCATGATTACCCACCTGCTTGTGAAATGCATAATACTTGTTTTGTGACGACCCGAAACCCTTGGCTAGTTATAGAGAAATGCTACAAATACTTGTAATATAGTAAGCTGAAAATTTTTGTAAAAGTCATTTATTAAACATAGCAAAATACCAAGTACATGACAATAGTCCTAAATACATAATACGACTACATAGACTCGTCTATCACTTCTTCTAGCCAAAAGCTCCAAATCGCCTCTCGCTATCCTCCTCGTTGATAACCTCATGCTCATGTCCGGCTAAAACATTAGATATTTAACGACGTCAACAATCATGTTGAGTAGTAATTTCACTTAACACATAAGGTGCGCGTGTGTGACTTGAACATACATATTTTCACATACTTGCATCAATATAAACCATATAAAATTTCAGATTCATAAGAATCATAAATTGCACATTTTTCTACCGTTTTCGCCTCGACGGGCGACTACCTTATCTCGCCGTGCCGTAATTCAATTCCAACCATTACTCCCACCCAACCCGACACTCCAGTGGTCATATCCCGGGCATATACCGAATTTCCTACGACCCACTTCAGTACATGGAACACTCCGTCCATGCAAGGTGGGATTAGGCAACGATGGATGGCGAGAACGTTTAAGACCGGCAAGCCCGTTGCCGCCCGGCCGAACTCAGCCCCATCCACCCCTATCACGTTTTTGGGCCCATATACACACAATATCAACACATTTGAATCACAATATCAACACAAAACAAGCTGTTTCAGCTGGTTGTTGCACAGTTTCCAGCATAGCGTAACACAATTTTCAGTTTTGCACAATCGACATTTACGAAGGCGAACAGAAGTTTGTAGCTTTCAAACCACTCAATTTCCCCCTTGAAACTTCTACACCTATGTGCCCAAGGTTGTAAAATAGACTTTTAGTTGGAAAAATGTTGAAATTTCAGCTTACGAGACCTGGAATTACCAGACTGCGACGCTAAACGTTTTCACGCGCAACCGCTGAAATTTCCAGTTTTCGTAACCCAAACCTCCGGATTTTAAAAACCTGTTTCTACAGCTTATTTTACACTGAATTTCAAGTATATAAATCAGGTTTTTGGTTGGAAATTTTCGGGTTTTCCAGCCGTGCAAAAATCGAACTTTTCAGCTTTGAAAACAAGAGGTTCTGCATGAACAGTAATTTCAGTTTTGAGAACAACTCCAATTTTCAGTTTTAAACACTGAATTTGCAACTTCTAACACATGAATAAAACCATAAACACATATATAAACCCTAGACAAGCATAAACCCTAAATTATTAGCACATAAATCCATCAAAATGTTCAAATTTTCAGCACACTCATTCATGAACACATATCATACACTTAACTAATCTATCATGAAATTCCTTAGGACTAAGATAGTAACCAACTTGTGGTTACATCCCATGTCCTAATAGGGAAATAATATGCTAATGTTATAAGAAAACTAACTCATGTCTTAAGAGAAATCACTACCTTCTTCTAAAGGGTTTTCTTCTTTTCTTTCTAGGTTTAGAAACAAAGTAGTGCAAGAAGGAGAAAAGGTGAGTTTGTGGGGTAAAATGAACCAAAAAGAGGGAGATATGGGAGTGTGTTTGGCCGGCTGCTTGTGTGTGTGAGTGTGTGGTGTTTTGTATTTTCTTGCACCTTTAGTTACTTATACTAATGTTAGAAGAAATGGAAGAAATAGGATTAAAATAGGATTAAGTCTTAATCTAATGATTCCTTCTTTCCAACTCAATACCCAACTATGAGGTCTAAGGGTGCTTAGTGGTGGTCTATAAGTGCTTAGTGGTAGTCTAAGTAATCCTTGACCATACATGTATGCATTCATCTAGAAATGTTTGTCCAAGTGTAGGTACAAGTGTATGTGTAGAAGAATTGAGAATAAGATTAGTATATACTAAGTAATTAAAATATATATGTATATATTCAGAAAAATTTCGTCCACCCCTCTTTATTTTTCTGAAAACTTGTAGGTTTTTTTCTTATTTTATGTATAATTAGGCATAATAGGGAAGAAAAATGTCTAGGGGTCGAAAATGCAATTTATCCATTCTTTAGGGGTTTTTCCGAAAATCTTCTAAATCTTATTACACAAACTGAGCATATACATATCTATATGTGTATACATATATTTTCATGAATTATATGGTTTATATGATGCTTAACTAGGACAAGAACTAATCCTAACTTGTACATTTGCGAAAAACGAACATGAGACACAAAGTATTAACATTATGAAAACATATACCTATAAATATAAAATAAACACATATAATTATATCTATACATAATGGGAGTGAGAATACGGGTCCTTACATGTTTCCTCTCGGGGGGGCTCCATCTTTGTCCTGGATCTTCCTTGGCCTCCGGAAGACCGTTGGGTCGCTGGCGTTGATCGTGGCGAAGATCTCTTTCCTCGACATGACCAACGGGGTGATATCGTTGTCACGTCGACGATCCTTCCTTTCCCCGATGTCCGACCTCCTTTTGAACCTCATATCCTCGATGTTCATGTACTGCTAGGCGATAGACATTACTTTCTCCATGGTGGCCGGGCGCTTCCTAGCCAAATGGTCCGAGCACGCTTGGTTTCGTATGGCTCCCATGATCACATCGAGGAGGAAGTCCATCTGGACGCTCTCGACCTTGAGCAGCTCGGTGTTGAACCGGTTGAAGAAGTCCCTCAGAGATTCGCCATCCCTTTGCCGAATCTTATGCAAGTGGGATGGGGGCAACTTTGCTAGACTTTTCGTCTGGAAATGATTGACGAACTTCATCGCTAAATCGGCGAAGCTTCTGACCGAGCCGGGGGCTTGGCGGACATACCATTGCGAGGCTACTCCCTGAAAGGTCATAACCAGCAACTTCGTCGCAAAGTCATCATCGATCATGTGCACGCGCATGGCGTGTTTGAATTGTATTAGGTGCTCTTTGGGATCAGCTTCTCCATTGTATCGGGGCAGGTCAGTCGGGATTCGGACCCCTCTGGGCGCTCGGGCTCGTTGAAGGTCAGCGCAGAGTGGGTCCGTTTCGTCAGGTACAAAGTATTGCTGTGCTGATCCATGCCCGGAGCGGTGAGATACCTCCTCGAGTTTCCGGTTGAGATCTTCCATCCGATGTGAAAGCTCCCCAACATCATCACGGGATCTCTCGCCGCGGCGGACCTCATCGATCCTTCGCTGGATCTCTGTGGCCTGGTGGGAGATTTCCTCCAGCCGTTCTCTCTGACTTCGTGCAGGATGACCTGAGGATGCCCCCACAGAGGATTCGTCGACTTCCTCAGCAAGTCGAGGAGGTGGAGGCCGCCTTTCTCTTCGGGCCTTCCTTGCGGCGGGGATCCGATCACGCACTAGCGCGTCATCCCGCTCGGCGTCGGTTGCCCGACCACCTTGCGGGGGGCGAAATTCCTCCCTCATCGGGTGAGGGTCTTCAGCAGCGGCAGCCGGGGTGGGGCCTGGGTTCCCCTGCTGATCTCGTGTAAGAGCGTATTGAACTGATCCACCATCAAAACGACGAGGTTCTGCCCGGCGGGGGGGGGGGGGGGGGGTAGGTACCGGCCCTGTGACCTGCGGAGCAGTGTGAGGTGGGACGTTGTAAGCCTCGGGAACAGGATTGGCGGTGGTTTGCGGGGCCCCCGACTCTGTTCCAGTCCTTCGTGTGTTCACCATTTTCTCACTTGCTCGAATAGAGGCCCTCCTTCTAGCGCCAAAACGATGTGGTCGGATTTGGTCTGCAGTACACGCCACTTCGATCTGAGTGTGAGAGTCCGAATCCGATCAGAGTAATTCGAGTAAGAGTGTAGGAAAGCTGGTCGGGTTCTATTCTGCAAGGATGGAGCACACGTGAGACTAGCCGGAAGTGTCTCCGGCGAAGACCCTCCGACGCTCAAATCAGTATTGGAGCAGGTAGATGGTAAGTAGCAACGGGTGTATTAATGGATTAAAAAATGTCTTACCCATGAATAGTGTCGCCGTACTATTTATAATAATAGAAAATAGGTGGGCCGGACTAGGGTTAGGCTGGCCCAGCCCTATTGCCGGTTATAGGAATGTCCCTTGTCACGCGCCGTGGGCGCGTTGGGTACAACCAAAGCTGCAGGCGGATGTCAAGGTGATGACTCCGAGGAGAGCAAACGATCCGAGGAGATGTGATGAACTCTGACCGACAATAAAGACCGTGGAGGCCTGATCGAGTAAGGACTGACACGCGGCAATAGGAGAATGGTGGCATGCGCTGAGCTGGGTCTGACGTGTGAGCTGAGCTGGGGTCTACATGGCCAAAATAGATTCGGCCTTATCATTAGTATTTCATTTTGTATTACTCGTCTCATAGAATGATCTATATTTCAGTTGTGTGTATATCTGAAAGGGGCCCTTCATCCGTTTCTTGAATAAGTAGTATATTTTATAAGTGTTTGTTGTATATGTATATTAGTTTATATGTATTTAGGTGTATATATATATATATATATATATATTTTTTTTTTTGGTGAGAACCGTGCTAATGCTTTTTAATATAACGGTTGCCCCCCTCAAGTTCTTGTAATTTACTTTCATTTTCATGAAAATTTTAAATTTTGCTCGCTTCCTTTAAATTATAAAAATTCGTTTAATATTTTATAGAACAGATATCTGCTTTTTTATCAGGATTTACGACAACCCAAATCAACTTGTTTCGCAACGCATTCCTTCCCGCAAGCCCAAAGGCTCTGCTCTAGTTATAGAGACCCCTCCCAGCCTGCAAGAAAAACCAAATATCCATTCTCCATTTTGATATCTGACAAGGCCACCTGTTGCTGCATCATTAGTCTCTTTAAGAGCCTACCATCACCATCAGTGGTCAACTTGACCGAACCCTGTTTAGGTTTGTGTCATTTGATATCCAGACGACTGGCTTTGTTCTCTAGCCATCCTTGAGGGAACGCTTACTTTGAATCGATTACAAGCTACTTGATGTGCATAACTGTTTCCTGAACCGTTTCATGCATGTTTTGAAAAATGGACTGGTTATGAGCCTTTCAAATTCATCAAATTCCTGAGACAAAGATATGTTGCCACTCACACTCTGGGGGGATTGGCAGTTCCACTCTGAAAATCTCACGAGTGACTGGGAAGCAGAAAAAAAAAGCACGTATTACTCTTTCGGCCCCTTTGGGCCTTCGATCTTGTTTTGGACTGTTTGTGAGCACATTGTCGCAGAGGAAGAAGGTAACTACTCAATGACCATTGAATTACGTCGGCCATTCAAATTATTGCTATTTTGGTGAGCATTTTTATCAGATAAATTGAAGAAATATTCGGCCGTGCACTCAATCAGTCAGTCAGTCAGTCATGTTAATGGAATGGTGGATTCATGTCAGTCGAGGCGATTTGCTGGAGAAGATGACGTTCACGGGCTATCTGTTGGAGAAGATGAACTGCAATTCTGTGATTAATGGCTATGGGCTCTAATTTGGGTAAGTAAATTGAGTCCATTATACTCATAAAAAAATTGAGTCCATTATGCTTTATAAAGAAAAATGAATAAATAAAAACTCGAACCCATTATCAATAATAATAATAATAATTTATTTCATAAAAAAACAAATCCTCCTCATGGTGACATTTTTTTTTCCTTCTAATTAATTAGTGAATTTTGTTGATAATTAGTTTTCATAATTTTTTATACTATTTGGGTTGTTTAAATATTGTTAATGTTACAGTACGATTCTCTTTTAATTAATTAATAAATTTTGTTATTAATTAGTTTCCATAATTTTTAGATAATCATTTGTTTATTTACATATTGTTATTTATCTAATAATATGATTTTCGTTTTTAATTTTTTAGTGCATTTTATACTTATTAATTTTCACTACAGGAAAATACTCATTTTCCAACGAAATAATCCGCCGGAATTTTCCCCCTAGAAAATTCATAAAAAAAATTTTTAAAAATCCAGGGGAATTCTAGCCGAATTTTCCCCCTGGAAAATTCCAAAAAATTAAAAAAAAAAATTCAGGGGAATTCCGGCGGAATTGTTCCACCGGAAAATTCCAAAAAAAAAAAATTAAAAAAAATCTGAGGGAATTCTGGCGGAATTTTCCCCCGAAAAATTAAAAAAAAAAAAAATTTAAAAAAAACCGGCGGAATTCCGACGGAAATTTTCGCATTATTTTTTGCATTGCCTCCTCTATCAAGATAAAAGCAGTGCTCGATTGTAATGTCGGTTTCCGCACGAATTCGCAAAGCGGGTCTCCAAATATGAGATACAGTTGGTGGGTATATTCTTATGAGTTTTCCTACTGCATTTCACACCTTTGTTGCATTTCCAAACTGGAATATTGAAAATTCTTAAGCAGAACTGAGATTTTGACGGATCCACTTCTTTAAATGCTTTCGAAATGCTCATATTCGTTGTTCAATGACTTTATTGTGTCTTCTTCGAATATGAAAGCCATAGTGTTGGACTCGAAAGTTATTTCAAGTGACCTTTCCTCTGGGATTCCATGCGTGGGGCTTGTTCTGATTTTGGGTTCTTGTCGGGAAATTCTTCTATGGACTGGGTATATGCACCTTGCAGTCTAAATTCAGTCACGTTTTATATATTAATTTTTTTTTATAAAATATATATAATACGTGGATGAATCTGAACTGCAAGGTGCCTAGTCCATACAAGAATTTTCCATTCTTGTCATGGTTCAGGAGGTTTGGGTGTTTGGTAACTTTTTGGTAGTTAAGGCAAGGGAGATTGAGAGCATACAAATTGGATCTTTTACTCTAAAAATACTATGAATAATTGGAAATGATTCATTTTTTATGCAGGCTTGCTCTGGATGGCCTTCGATTTCCCCATTACTGTTAGATTATTAATGGTTAATTGAGTGTTTTGGATTATAATTGGAAAATAAGTGATTTAAGAGGCGCACTTGCTTGTGTGTATAGGTGGGGTGGATTTCGTGTTATCTTTTCTTTTTATCATAGGAGTGGGATTCTAATTTGATCTATGTTCGCCCTTCTCAGGAGCAATGGTTTCCTCTAAGCTTTTAGCTTTCTCTTTTGCGGCCTTGTCAGGAATTGCAATTTCAACAATGTTAAAAAAAAGAGGTTCAAGCTTACAAAATAAAATTGGACTTCGTCTTGCTGAGGTATTACTGAGTTCAAGCTTACAAAATAAAATTGGACTTCTCCAAGTTCATGGGCAATATTATGAGGTTTGAGAAGGCCTATGCTAATTTATCCATTTGTTTCGTTTATATTTCACTTAATGTCGATCATGTTATGAACTTTGTGTTTATTGTTTGTTTTCTTGAAGATGTTTCAACCCACCACGTTTAACCCGTTCAGAAATGTTAAGCATTTGATTTTGGGATTTTCCATGTTTATACCTAATCAACTCTCGGTTGCTTCGGTTCTAGAAATGTGCCCTGTTCTATACAATCTCGTTTTGCAGGTGAATTTATATTTTCAACATATCTATTTTATTATGCATGACTTAGAAATCAACATTTTATTAATTCAGTTATTCGCTCGACAGATAGAAAAGTCATCATTTGCATTTCAAGGGCAAGAAGTGAGTAAAACAAGTTTGAAGTTTCATGGACATCTGACAGAGGTGGCATTTAGCGGATTTTCTGGAACGAAGAGTGAGATGGACGCCGCTATTTATATCCTCAGTAGCGCAATGGTTCTGAAGAAAATGATTATCGACTACTGTTTTTCGTATTATCTTGGAAAGAGCAAGTGGTAGAAAAATGGAAAGTGCAAAAAGATGTGAAACAATTGAAAAACAATTGAGAGGACAAGCTATTTCCAGGAAGGCAAGCGTTATTGTTCGGTCTATATCCTTGTAATTAAGTTGAAATAAATATCTACAATTTGTAGATGTAGACAATAGAAATAGTATGGTTGTGAAGTGTGAACGAATTTGGATGATATTGTGGTACTGAAGTTAATGCCAATATCCTTGTTTGGGCATTTCGTGCTTATTAATGATATTGATTGGTGATTTATGTACTTATACCTGCTGGTGTCTCTCATTTGTGGTAGAAATTGCTTCTTGTTAATTGCTTGCAGTATTATTATATACTGCTTTTGACAAGTGCTGTGCAGCGCAGCTTGTTTTCGCTCAGAATATAGCTGATTTCGTATTATTATATATTGCTGTTGACGAGTGCTGTGCCGCGCGACTTGTTTTCACTCAGAATATCGCTGATTTCGCTTGCCGTTTCTGCAAGAATGTCAATAGACACTATTTTATTTGGTCTATATTCATGTTCAAACTTGTTGATTGCAAATGAATCTATTACTTGTTTATACATACGACCTCTTTAAAATTTAAATACACATGACCTCTTTAAATGAATGATCGAGATTCAAAATATCAAATGGTTAATAAATGAATTGTTGAAATTCGAAAAATGAAAGTTGCTAATAAAGGATTTCTACAACCTTCATATGATATATCAAGAATAAACTTTGTAGATTTACATAGGAGTTTTCTAAAAACTTCCTTATTTATCCACTATAATGCAAAATTTTCGCTTCATTCTGCACAAGTTAGAAATTTTCAGATGTATGTATACTTATGTCACGTAATTCCTTGGATAGTACCCACGCACTAGCGCACAAAACGCGAACTCACGACTTCGGTGTGGGTGCTGCGATTTATGGAGCATTAAGAATTATTAATTCGTGCATTACATGTTATTAGAGAACATTGGTTTTTTTTTTTTGTTTTTTAAAGATACTGCATACATTATTTGTTTTGTTTGGAAATTCTATGTGGACAGGATATCAGCTTTTGTTTAAAAGGTGTATATGGGGATGTGAACGATTTGTTGGCGGCAGATATGAAGACTTTAGCCAATGGGTATTAATTCTAAGTGGTGTAAGTAAAGTATAGTGATTAATGTAGTTAATAGTTATGTTCGCATATGTTTTTTCTTCATATATTCTTCACCTGGAATGAAAATAATTAAGTATTATATATAAAATTATTTTTTATACATAAACGCTTTAAGGCGCTCTCGCATTGAATCTTTTTCTATATTCCACACTCTCCCACACACGCTCAAACACTGGCTCAAGCACTCACTTTATGTGTCCTAGATATAGAATTTCATTAAATATATTTTTTATTTTTTTCACATAACATTTGACATTTTCCTTTATAGGTAGACTCCAAAAGATCCAATTTAATTTTTTTAAAATATTTATATTAATAAAAAATAATATATTAATCATATTATAATTATCAATTTTATTGGATTTGAATGAACAAGCAATCACTTTAGTTACAAAATTATTTTTTTTATCCTAAACATATATTTAAAACTTATTTGAATTTCTAAAATTATAGAACCAATATATATGTTCTCATTCTCCTAACAAAGAGTTCTACATGGAAAGAAAAAGAACCCAACCATCAAGGAAAAGGGGTAACGAGGATAATTTAATAGTGTACATTTTCTATCATGGATGGAGCCATGGAGGCACGTATGTTTTAGCGGGGTCCAATGACGCTATTGAATTTTTTAAAATCCCATGATTCATGTATTACATATGAAAAAGAAAATTGTAAATTTTGAAGGATAAATTCCATAAAATCCCCCAATATTTTGGTTAAAAAGCTAAAAACCCTATATGTTAAGAAAATAGGCAAAAACCCCTCCTATAATTTAATAAAAATGTCACAAAACCCCTTTTCCGTCCAAAACTAACAGAAATTGGGGAACACATGCCTGGTGTGCAAAAATGAGTCATTTTTGCATCTTTTTCACCTTAAAATATAAGTAATTGACTAAAATATCCTCCTCCCTCATGAATTTAAAACACTATATTCTTTTTATCTAAAATTGCAACTAAGTATTGTTCAAACTTGATTTGAATTTCTTATCGAATTTGAAATCATGTTTGGTTTATTAAGTGAATCGAGCTCAATGGAGCTTTAATCGATCCAAACTCGAGTTGAGTTCGAGTAATTTGAAATTTTCACACACACATACATATTTTAATTAATTGTTTCAAGTTTGAGCTAAGTTTCAAATTTTGTCGAATGAAAAAATGTGTTCAATCTTGATTTGTTAAGCTTAACGAACGGAGCTCAAACGAGCTTTTTCTAATCGATCTCGAATCAAGTATCGAGTAGTTTGACTCATTTTTCAAGCCTACAATTTCACCTTTCCTTTATCAATTTTCTAAATATTTTTTCGTAATTGCTTTTATCATGTAATTTTAGTTTGACTTAATATTTATAAATTTGATAAAAATACACTACAGATAATTAAAAATGTATTCATGTATGAAAGTTAATAAATATTTATAATTTTATATTATCAATGTTCATATAATATGCATGTGTATAATCAATGACGGAGCCAGGGGGGCTATCGCGCTCCCCTCAAGTTCATATGGAGCTAAATTTTACATGGATTTTTATAAAAATTTTGAATTTACCCCCCCTCCCCCCCAAATTATAAAAATCCCTTTAATATTTTATAAAAATTTGACATCACCCCCTCCCTCAAACAAGAATTTATGGCTTCGTCCCTGTGTATAATTGGTAGTATATATAAATATGTGTGTGTAATTAAGTTAACATATAAGATTTATAGTTCATCACTTCCTTTTTGGTTTCTCTCTCTCTATATATATTTTAAATACTATACACATTCCACATTACAAACTATAAAGAAGATTTATTTGAATTTATGTTTTGAGAATTTTAATATAACATTTTTTATTACCTAGTGACTATGGATGAACATGAATCGAGTTTGTTCGCAAGCTTAACTAGACGATCCGAACTCAAGTCCAAAGAATTTGAACTAAATCATTCTTATTCACAGACTCACGAGTCTTTTTTTTTTAATATTATTTTACATTATATAAAATTACAAAAGAATACATTAATTTCTCAAACTCAAGTAGAATAATTGAAAAGTTTTGGATTCCACCTCAATCTCATATTGAAACCTATAGTTCATCCATGAATTCGAGCCAAAAAAGTCGGTTTGAGTTTGAGCCCTTTTTTTTTTTTTTCCTGGGCAAGTTTTTACTGGAGTTGGAACCTAAAGAAATGCCAAATTTCGACCAAATCTAAGTAATTTGAATTTTGGTGGTGATCCCATTGAAAAAAATCCTGCCTCCACCACTGATTTTTGTGTGAGTTTAATTGTTAAATAATATTTGCTACAATATAAATGGAGAATGCATACTTATAATCATCGTCCAATTTTAAAGTTATTTAGTATAAATGTGAACTGCAATGAGGGCCTTCTTCGCAAACGAAAACTATTGTTTGAATTCCTTTGAGATACAAGAGAGATTCGTAGATTTTCATAAACCACATAAGTTATAGGGGGCGAACAAGTGACTCGTTTGGATAGGGCCTTTAACCACTCATATTCATTCGGTATTATACACCCTGGGTATTCTTACTTTAATAATTTATATATTAGATTGAATTATTTTCTTAACAGATACTTCCTATAAATATTTACATTGATCTCTACATATTAGAAAATTGGTTTTAAAAAGTAGGAGACTGGCCAATTATGGCCGATAATTTGGTTTAGCTTCATTTGTTATTTGAAAAAATTGAATTGGATATTCATATTATACATAAAGAGTAGATACAAAAAATGTATTTAATTGCTTAAAATCATATTCGGGTGAATGAGAAATGAAGTACATAATAAAGTTTATTGAAAAAGTCAAATGGATTGCTTGTAAAATTGTGTGTTCCCCCATTAAAAAAGAGAGACAAAAATTTCTTCTATTTATGTTTCAAATGGCTAAAAAGGGTTGGGCCCCTTGGGAGTTCATAGGTGTTATCGGGGAGAGTACCTACGGGCTAAGATTAGAACAAAGCCAATGCGGGCATGGCGTTGGCATTGGGCAGGCGAGGCTTGGACTAGGGTCCAAGTTCGGGCTCAATCAAAGTATTTTTTTAGTGTAGTCTGAATTGAATTTGAATTTGAAAACGAGTCAAATTCAACTCAAATTGATCTGGAATTGTGAACCACTGTGCAGAGATGAGTCCAAATCACACTCATGTGCAGCTCAACGTTCCCTAGCTTGCGAACCTGCGTGAGCCGTGCCTAAACCTGTGCGAGTTGGTGTGAACAGGCGCGAACCTTTGCCAGACCGGTTCAGTTTGCGAACCCCAAGTGTTGCGACTTCTACTTCAACAACCACAACTTTTGTCTAAACTAGTGCAAACCCCAAGTGTTGCAACATTTGCTTCAACAACCACAACTTTTTCTCTATTATAAATAGACCCCCAACAGTTGGCATTTCATTTCATTTCAATCCAAAATCACTTTAGCATTCTGCATTTTCACTACCAATACATTCCAAGGCATTCATAAGCATTCTATCCTATCGCGAGAGTTCAAAAAACCTTTTTAAGTTTGCTGTTTCTAGAAATTTGGAGTGCTCATATTTCGAGAAAGAGGTTGTTGTATATTTTTGGTGTATCGTTGGGACAACACTTGCAGACTCTACTAGGTTGAGATTAGTCTATGATGTCTGCAAGTGTTGTACCTTCATCTGGGATTGAGACCAACCCATGATGTTTTCTCAACGTTAAGTCTTCCGTAGTGGCAATTTATGTCGATGGTTGCTCAATTTCTCTTCACTCTCTTCAGCCCCAAATCGTGAATTTAGGGTTTGGGGCTATGAGAGGCCAACTTATAATGACAGTGGAGGGATTGTTGTTCATTTTGGCGGAAATGAAGTTTAAATGCCTTTTTACCTTTACTATACAATGGATTGGATTAAATTCCATTCAAAAGTCGCAAGCCCAAATTACATGGAAAATGGAATATTTCGCTATATTATACTGGGATTCAAAAATCGAATAGATTAAGAGCAATGGTTGGGGGCCAAAGTGCAAACACCCCCAAATTTTGTAGGGTTTGCCGCACTTATCCCGTAATAAAAATAGTTAATATGTATATATAAACACATTTATTAATAAATTTGTAGTTAAGTTCTATCAATAAATTGCCACATAATGTCAGTTCTTCAACTACAAAATTTATAAGTGAACAAATAAATAATAGATAAATTTCTCATTAGAAAACTAAGTAGCAAAAGGATAATCAATCCCAAAAGCTTCAAGTTTATTTTTTAAGAGATTTTTTTTAACTTATGATCGTTTTTTGTTTTAAAAATTGCATTTAGTGAAGTTATAGTTTTATTTGATTTTTTTGATAATTTTTATATCATATTTTTTATCAAGTAATGACCACACTACAAAATCTTTTTGACTCCACCACTACCTAGAACCAAAAATAACAACTGTGTAGAGAAATTTCATAGTATCTAGAACAGTCCAAATACATGTATGAATTGTCAGATGCATGCATTGATGTTAAGGAGCACAATAAGTATTATAGTCATTGTGGGCTGAATTGACAAATAAAAGGTGACAGATGGAATACATAATATGTGGAGCACGATATATAGTTAATGCGTAATTCATTCGTCAAGGCCTTCCATTGGTGCAGAGTTCCCAAATGAGCTGTCTTTCGTTAAGGATGAGGGAAAGTTAATTCACGTATTTCTATAAAGTTATAAAACAAATAAAAAGGTCAAAATTTGGTAGGTACTATTGCTCGTTTTGGCAGTAGTTGGTGACGTAAATGTGAACAATTTAATTTAGTTGCACCTATTCTAACCGAGTTGTTGGAGACTTTGTTAGAAACAATTGATAATACAAGTTGGTAAGTGATCAATTTTGATCAATGATTTGATAAAGCTTCATTTATTGTTCGGTAAAACAAGTTGATTATACGTAATCTACGTTACGAGTAGATACAAAAAATATATTTAATTGTTCAAAATCAATTGGGGTGAATGAGAAATTAAATGCACAAGATAACTAGGTGAAAGTTAAAAATCGAGTATTAAGTTGTGGAATGTGATTGTTCACATTAAACAAATAATAAAAGAATGCCTTATATTTAAGTGGCTATTTGCAAATAGGAGTTGACCCCTTAGGAGTTCGCAAATGTGTAATGGGGAGAGGACATATTGGTTAGTAGGCTCGAATTGAACCCAAGCGCGAACCGCCGCTGTCCTGTCGGCTCGGCGTGGCAGGCGGGCGGGTAGGCTTGGGCTCAATAATCCGAATTCAACCACAACTCTTCAAGTATTATAAATACCCCCTGTATTGTCATTTCATTCACACAAAAATCCGAATTCATTTTTCTTTCTGCATTTCACTCTATAAACATTCTAGTGAGTACCTTTTGAATTCGTCGTTTCTTGAGAGTTGGAGTGCTCCTTTTTTGAGAAATTAGTCGTTGTATTTTGGGAGACAAATGCTAATTCCGTTAGCACCAGTGCGGGGCACTCTCGTTTTAAAGATAGAGAATCCAACTCTTGTATCGACTAAGCACCATAGCCTAAATAACGCCCTAACAAAAAGCACCAATACCAACAGATTTTTTGTAGCTCAACACGTAATAGACTGGAATACCACGAAAGCCAAATGCCTCCAATCACAGTAGTGTTCTCTAAGCTTGTAGGAGGAGGATCAAATATGCATGGGCCAGACTCTAAAGTTTTTTGTAGGTTAATTTGTTTCTTTGTGTGTATTGATTATGATTGCGATGTGCGGCTCATGTTGTGCTTTCAAGTATGTTTATTCCGCTACATGTGCGCGTAATTAGCTCTTTTTTTGTTTTTGTTTGTTTGTTTGTTGTTTTTTTTTAGTGAATGGAGGGGTTCAAACCTGCTCCACATGCAAAAATAAGAAGTTTTGTCATTAGATCATTACAATTATTTATTCATATCACATACTTCAAATATTTTTGTGGAATTATCAATTTGTGTATTTAATTGTCATATGTCCAATTTATTATTTATGTTTAGTTTCATTAGATTTAAGATTAAATTATCAAATAATTTATTTTAATTTTGTATAATTTTTAAAGTATCGTTACATTCAAGTAGTAGAAGTAGAAGTAGAAGTAGAAGTAGAAGTAGTAGTAGTAGTAGTAGTAATAATAATAAGTATATATGTTTCCCCCCAATTATATATATGCGTGTGTATATATACATATATTTATACACAAAATACTATATATGTTGCATAAAACAATTTTAATTACTATAAAATTAATAATTGATTAAAATCTATATTGATTAATCTCTATATATGTTTGGATGATTATACCAAAAGTTATTTTAGGGATTGTCATATTTTGAACCTCTATTTTTTTAATGTAACAGACACATTAAAAATTGAAGTTAATTATACTTTCGTCTTTAATATATATTATCAAAATATTTTTATTCTTACTATTAAAACTCAAAAATTAATATTTTTTCTTTTCCTATAAATTTTTAGAAGAATTTTATAACAAAAGTCCATCACAAATTGGAAATTTAATATCTTCTATTTTTTTTTATAACTTTTGTGGAATTTTCCATCGAAATTTTGTTGAAAATTGAAAAAAAAAAATTATTTTGTTTCAGGGGAATATTTTACCATAATTCCACCAAAATTTCAAAAATTAATATTTTTAATTTTTATGTTTAATTTCGGCGGCAGTTTCCTCCAAAAATAATCTGGCAGAGAAGTCATGTTTTTCTTATAGCGTACGTTGTGATTTGTTTCGATTTCCACTCTGCCAAGCTTCATATATGAGGAGAAGAGAAAGTGCTATCCTTTGGGATCGGTCCAAGAAATTTCATGTTGCTTGATCCTATCTTCTTGTTGGATACACAAATGGATTTTTGGCCTTTTTATGTTTTTGTTGTTGTTTTTCATTTGTAGTACTTTCATCTTTTGCTTTGGGTCTTACTTTCCTTATCTGCTTTTGTGTTGTTGAATTGTTTATTGAAGTTAGATTTTGGGTCATTTGTTCTTAGATATTACAATGATTACAAACAAAGCCCTAGGGAAGGCGACTAATAGAGCTATGACGAGTGAACAGATCCATTTTTGGCACAATGGCTATCTGGACATGATTCATTCTGTTGATTTTTATATCTGCTTGATTGAAAGTCTTGGAGAACACTTGACCTTCTCTCTTCCATGTCAAAAGATAGTTCAACTTGCATGTGCTCATAACCCATGCGAATAATCAGTTTTTCTTCATTGCAATGTTCGCCACAAGTTTCACGTTCATTATTTGGGCAATGACGCAGCTAGTGAGGTTCTAATCGAGGCGCGTCCATTGCTGGTTGAAAACTATTATTGGTCTTATGCCATTTATTATTGTTATGTTTTTGTTCCCCTTGCTTAAAGAATTTTTTATGTATCCTTTTTTAAGGCATCGGTCTTTGTCTAATACTAAGGGTGTAAATGGATACACAATATCTGAATCTATATTCGATTAAATTTTTCGATATCTATATCTGTATTCGAATCCGACGAATATTCAAAACCTCATATCCGAATTCGAATTCGACGGATATTTTGCGAATTCGGATATATTCGAATCCGTTTAGTATTTCTGAAAATATGACAAAATTATAGATATCCGAATATTTGAATATCCATTTCCACTTATAATTATTCAAATATCCGATTAAATATTTGAATCTACTTCTCTGAATATCCGAATCTATTTATATAAATAAAAAAAAGTCAAATATAATTTATGTAACTTGTCTAATTGAAATTTTTGTATATATATATAAATATAGCATATGCTCATTAATATACGTAAAATCAATATATTTACTTATATTTTTATTTTGTTGTAAATTATAGAGAGATGAGTCGATTAAATTTTTTCTATCTATTTTACTTATAAAAAGTCATTAAAATATATACTACTACTACTACAAATATATACGGATAATAATAATTTTTAATGTTATTTATCCGATACGAATATCAGATATAATTAAACGAATATATTCATCAGATATACATTCAGAGTGGATATGCAATTACCATATCCATATCCGTTTATTATTCGGATACTTGTAATTGGATATGGATAATATCTGTTTCATATAGACACGAATAACTATAACATAAACGAATACGGATGCAAACGATAAAAAAAAATTTAGTTATCCATTTACAGTCCTATCTAATACAATATCATGTAATCAAAAAGACCAAAAAGCAAGTTGGCACCATCAATATATAGATGGAAGTTACAAATCTAGTTCCGTTGCTGCCTAACTGTGCCTGCCATTTTTGCAAGTAGATTGCCAACTTATGGATTCGCAATCATTTACAATATGCAACACTGAACGACACAAATATGTGCAACATTAAACACATGAAATGACAACGGCGCAAATTTTGTCCTGGTATAACATTCAAGAGGGCTATCATGGTTAGCACAGTCAGAAAATATGGTTCGCACCTATACCCGCTGGCGAAAAAGAAAATGGGGGTGGGGGGATTGATTACAAAATACCCCTGATGTGTAGCCCGTTTTGCATAAAACCCCGTATGGTATGAAAACTACACACACCCCCGTCCCCCACAAACACATTTGGTTTTTTATCACGAATCCCACATACTATTGGCGGGTATATATAACATGGGACAACAAATTAAGGGATATTTGTAAATTTTCATACCACAGTAGTTCTGTGAAAAACAGAACTAACCTTGAGCGCTTTTTCATAATTAACCCGGAAAAGGAAAAAAAATAAAAAAAAGGAGACAACATACACACACAAGAAGTAGCAACATTTACACACGCTGGAAACAATGGGGGTGGCAAAGGCAGTCGATGGCATGAATCAGCTTTCTCCGGGGGCCAACCGCATCTGCACCCATATCTTTTAGCTTTTTCATATTAAGATTAGCCAGCTGAAACTTGTTGACGCTTCTCGTCTGGAAAAACTTCACGAAACGGTTAAGCCCAAGAGAAATTAGCCAATTCTCCAACCCTCCAGCCTTCTTAAGTTTCTTCTCAAGATACGAAGCTCTCATCCTTTGATTTATAAATCCACTACAATCAGGAGCAAAAATCATCATTCCCTTGCTACCCTTTGAGGTGCTGCTACATTTGCCAATAATACCCTGGCGTGGAGAATTGTCTGAAGCAGTCCTATGACACAAACTTGATGGCTTTTGATGGAACATTAATTTGGGCTCAGGAGGGTGCACCATTGTAGGAGGTTGAACAATAATAGCCTGTTTGTGAGACGATGACATGGATTTCTCTGTTTCATAAACTGGTTGCTTTGAGGAGTGGGAGTTTATACTTCTCGGGTTTTCTTGTGGGTGGCAATCTCCTACATTAGGCATTGTGGACTGTGCCTTACTAGGCAGTGGTGGAATCAAAATAGTGATCCTCTGCTTCTTCACCACCATCCAATCTTGTTCATCAGGTGGACCATCAACTTTAGTGGAAACATTATTTTGCTGCTTCTTGCCAGGAGCACGATGGATGTGTCTCTGATTTGGCTTCACCATTCGCTCTATACCGGGAAATGTTGAGCCATGTCAAGGAACAAATTCCAACAACCAAGAAATGGGAACTCATAAAAACAATCAATATTCATGATACAAGAATTTTCTATTATAACGATTGAGTAATTTTTTTGTAAGTTTTCTTTTATAGGGTTGTAGCGACCTTGACTACCCCTCCAATGCCTTTTATCAATAAAGAAAAGATACCATCGGTCATCTGTCCTATACATTTTAAATAACAAAGTTACATTTAAACGTGTATCAATTAAATAGGTAAAGATGAATGCAACATCCCATTCATATTTGCAACTAAAACATTTCACATTATCTATTCAATCTTACAAGAGAAGGCAAAGTACATGAAAACAAACCAAGCAGGTTAAGAACAGCGACAGCCATGAACACAATAAGAGAGGTCAATGAAACAACTATGTTACTTTGAAAATGAAACTAAAAGAATAAATCCGAATATGTATTAAACCTTTGTAGGCAAGCTAATTTTGCACAAGAGCTCTAGTTTCTCTTGATCCATCCAAGAAAGGAAGAAAAGGACACCAAGCAAGGACAAAGAGGAAGGTGGGGGGGGGAGACATAAATGTAGTATGCTGATGATGTGTACTGGAACGTCTAGAAAGCACTTGAATGATTATGAACCGCACATATGTGACTCATGGTTCAGACTCTATTTCAGCTGCTCTTAAATCTCAAAATAGTAAGGCATGCCCCGTTCCAACAATTGAGTAAAAAAATCATGACAGAGCACAAAAATGATTATGAAAACGAAACGAAGGATTAATTTTTCTACTCCAAAACCAGCCATGCCAAAATGAATGGTTCAGTCTCCCCCCAGGCCATAAATATGATTTATTCCATATGAAAATATCAATAGATCCATGCAGAATGCCCTTAGAAGAGTACCTTACATTCTACATAAGAACCCACATGAACTAGGAGAAAAGAAAGCCGAACAACAACAGAGAAACTTCTTTAAGCGAACAATCAAGCCAGTCTCAGCAGCTTACGTGACTTGCTACTCTTTTAATATTCACTACCAGATATTTAACAGTCATCAATAGTTGGAGTCCTTTAGAAACCTCCTATGGTTGGTCACACAAATCACATACTCTCAACTTCTTCTCTCTTCAACTGTTGTCTAAAGCAAGAAAAATATATCATGCCTCAAGAGAGAGTGACCAAGAACCCTAAAACGATCATAGTTTTGCACTAAAATCAGACCCAAAATAAAATTTCTTTGGAAAAAAAAAAAAACTAAATACACGGGCTCAAAAATTGATTCATAGCTACACAGAATCAACCACCCAACCTCATTCTGATAAGAAACTGGAAGTTGCTCGAGCCCATTGAGTAAAAAGAAAAATGGAGAAAGAAAAGAAAAAAGAAACACTCACTCACATCAAGGAATTCAAGTGCCCTTGGAGCTCTAATGGCGGAGTTGCTTCAGAATCTCTTCGATTCTTCGAATGGACTTTGTAGTTGTTGGGTGATGATTTCCGGCTACAATGTCAATTTATGTTTGGATGTTGTTTGAATTATTGCCTAGGGCCAGGAGGATGGGGATTACAATTCAATTCTGATAGTGTTTAGTTTGAAAAAGTTGCACATGAATTATAGGGCTGTAGGCTCATTTAGTTTAAAATAATTGAACGATTATATACCATAAACAAGAAGCGCCTGTAGCTCAGCGGATAGAGCGTCTGTTTCCTAAGCAGAAAGTCGTAGGTTCGATCCCTACCTGGCGCGTTTAGCATTCCATATGCTTACTTTGATTCTTTTTTAATCTTTTGTTGATTTTTCAAATGCGCACTTAGTTTAAACCTTTTGTTTTATGTACTTGTTTAGATTTTCTTTTTCTTTTTCATTTTCCAGATTCGGAGTTAGTTTAAATTTTTGGGATGATTGCAATTTTCGTCCTCTACGCTTGACATATTTTTAATTTTATCCTCTTTGTTTCAATTTTATCCTCTTTATTTATAAAATTTTTGATTTTCGTCTTATTTTGGACCAAATTAATTGCTGACAATGATGGGGCGAGTTTCTCACCCTTTGTGGTGAGGTGGATATCCAAATGATATTCCAATTAATCCTATGAAGAATATTAATTTCTATAATCATTATAATTGTAAAATTTAAATATATATATATATATAAATACAAAAGTTAATTAAAAATAATAAATAAAAATTTTACATGAAAAACAAATATTTAAATTATACATATATATAATTTTAAAAATTAATCAAAAATTAAAAATTAAAAAAATCATCTCCTTCTTCCCAAAAAAAAAAAAACCCTAGCACCACCACCCTCTCTCTCTCTCTGTCTCTCTCTCTTGATCCTCTTTCTACGGTAGTCAACGGCGACGACAACAAGAAGGGCGGGAATGGCGACCGAGTGTATACATATATAATATGTGCATATATATATTTATGTGTATGCATTAATATGTACAAATATATATATATATATATATTCTATAAAGTTAAATTTATACACTAGTCAACTAAATATTGCCAACTAAGCACACTTGCTTAAAATTAGAGGAAAAATTACAAAATTCCCAATATTTGTTTGTCATTTTAGCATTGGTCACCATATTATGGCCAAATTCCGTGCCACATCAGTGCCGTCGACTAATTTGGTTCAAAATAGGGCTAAAATCGAAAAATTGATAAATGGAGAAGACAAAATTGATAAAATTGAAATGAAATAGGCAAAATCACAAATACTTTAAACATAGAGGATGAAAATCACAATTAACCCTAAATTTTTTGTATTACATACTTATTTTGACTATCTTAAAAATATTTCCCATATTATTACTCATAATGCCACATAAACATTGTTATATTGGCCAAAATTAATTAGTTTGGATTTTTTTTTTCTATTTTCCCTTAATTTATAGGCACATAATCATTTACTAGATGTAATTGGAATTTTCTTTTCTCTCTTTTTTTTTTTTTTGGTGTCATGCAAGCTAATTTAATAGAATCGCATACCTTTTTTGTTTCCCACCATTTTCTACAACCAAGTTGCATATTATTTCAAATTACATTTTTGCCATCAATCCACAATTTGAACAATTGTGAGATAAAAAAAAATGTATACTTTTCTTTTATTTAATATTGTTGATTGGTCAAATAAGTTTTATCTTCAGTCTATTTAATTTTTTTTTCCTTCAAAGAGGTTCACTGATATGATGTCGTAATATTTGTGATAATTATGATAATTATTTTAAAATTATAATAACAAAAAAAATTGATATATTTTTGGCTGAACATTTATTCGTAGATCATTAACTTCGTCACTCTTTTTATCGAGCAAAAGCATTTTGCATTTTGCACCTCCTAAAACACAAAATTTTGGCATTTTGCACCTTTAAAAGTAAAAACCAACACATTGCACCCTCAATTTAACATTCTTTGGCAAATTGCATCGTTAAATAATATTTTGATCAATTTCACATCAAAGATACACTTAGATAATGGGTAGCAATATCATAAAATAATTGCTACTTCCAACTTAAAAGGTTGCATTGTACACTGCTTATGCTTACTTTTTTTTTTTTTTTTTTTTTTAACTTTAACTTAATGTTAAATATGATTTTATACTACATTAATTCCTCCAATTTATCAAAGCAAGCAAGTTTTTTGTCCTAGCACTTTACATTCAATGAGAAATGAAAAATAATTATTAAAACAAATTTAGTGCCTAAGCATAGTTTAATTATTAATATTTAGTCTTTTGTTATTTGTTTTATTTATTTTACATAGACATTATAGTTATCACTTAAAATCGAATTTCTTTCTATCAAATTTAAACTTTTGAATAGTGTGTTAGAGAAAAATAAAACTAATTGTTAGTACTAGTAATATTGGCATATTCGATGTATGTGCATAATAAAAAAGTAATTTAATTTAATGACTTACTAATTTTCTTGGGTAGTATGTATACTATCAAATATTTTTTAATTATTTTTAATAGGTTTATAAAATTAGTAACAAGTACAAAAAATAATATTAAATAAATAAAACTAAGAAAAAAATTATAAATGATTTTTATTAAAAAAAATGATATTAAAGAGTATGGGAGATAAAAGAGGATAGAGATGGAAGAGAAAATAACAAGGATGTGTCAGAGGAGGGCGGAGAGAGAAAGTTAAAAAAGAAAAAAATTGAAAAAAAAAAAAAATAAGCAGACTAAAAGTAGTTACTAAAGAGTGTTGCCCATCTATTTTATAGTATAGATAGTTCAAAAGGTCATGAAAAAATTTCTTATAGCATAGTTGGATCCTCGTACAACTCATGCACCGATGAAATAAAAGAATTCCAACCAAGTTGTTGGGTTTCTGCCATTGAGTCTCGCTGGAGGATCTTTAAATTTAACTTGTATGGTATGTATCCTCGAGTTATTGCTCTCCTTGTTCACCCTCCTAATGGTTAACATATATTATTATATAGCATTTGGATGTAAAAATGTCCACGGGAACAAATAGCTAGGAATTCTTTGCTTAGTCGAACAATGCTAATAAAGCGTTTCTAGTTGAACGCAACAGACCTCAAAAGTTAAATCTATCTATTATCTATTATTTATATTATAAAAGTGCGAATAATTCATCCGCATTTTACATTTTTTTCACTTTTTTTTAAGAGGACTAAAATAACCTTAAAAATAATTTTTATAAATGGTCTTTTGGTATAAGTAAACCTTAGATTTTTAATGGAATAATAAACAAGTCAAATACCTAAATTATGAGTAAAGAATTAAACTTTAATTGGACTCTAAATTTGAAAGACTTGAGAATTGTAATTTTAATTTTAAAATTTGTGTTCTAATTTTAATATGTGTACAATAATAAAAACAGACTAAAATAACCTTATACAATAATTCAAAATAATTTTTACTAATGACCTTTTGGTAATTTTAAAAGCAAGCCTTAGATTTTTAATGGAATACTAGACAAATAAAATACCTAAATTATGAGTAAAAAAGTCAGACTTCTAATTGGACTCTAAATTTGAAAGACTTGAGAATTTTAATTTTAATTTTAATTTGAGTTTTGATTTTAATACGTGTACAATAATACAAAATAATTTTTATTAATGGTCTTTTTGGAAATTTTAAAAGCAAACCCTAGATTTTTAATGGAACACTAAACAAATTCAAAGCCAAAATTATGAATAAAAAATTAGACTTCTAATTAAACTCTAAACTTGAAAGACTCAAGAATTGTAATTTTGATTGGACTCTATATGTTTAATTCACCGAACAAGAAATCATGTTTATTATAATACCGGTTCTTATTTTAAATATGTGTTCCGAAAAAAAATATCGCAAAACTTTATACTCCTAAAAATAGGTATTGAAAATTATTTGTTTCTAGATGTTAGATATTTTGTGTTTGATGCTTGGTAATAGTTCTTTTAAGTGAGTTAACGATGTCACAACGTTGAATTTCTGTTGTTCAATTAAGTTGTGGACCCGGGCTTAGTGCAGAGGCGTTGACTGAGCGCGAGCACCATTGAATTGACTTGAATTTGTAGTTCAATTAGATTTATATTATTTGGGTTGGAGGAGGAATTTGGTAAGAAACTTTGATGAATTAGAACATAAATTGACCATAGAATAAGTTGACCTCAGATATACAAATTATGTGATATATTAATAGGTCCAGTGAAGTAATCAATTTAAGAGCTCGTTTGAATAGATTTTTTTTTCCCCGAAAAGAAATACTTTTTTTTTTTTTTTTTTGAAAAAAACACTGCAAAAAAATTGTGTTTGGATGAGTTTTAAAAAAAGCAGAAGTTAGAAAAAAAGTCAAAAGGACTTTTTTTTTAAAAAGCTACCTCAGGGTAGTCAAATAAAAATATCTTTTAAAGTATTTTTAATTACTATATCCAAAAGCAAAACTGTTTGGCTTAAAAAAAAACCTTTACTATAAAAAGCACCATTTGATAAGCATTTTTTTTGTAAGCCCATCGAACCAGGCCTAAAAATGATTAATTGATTTTTTTTCTTCAAATAATCTTACTTAAGAAATATCCAATAATTTATAAGAGACATAGCTGCTTACTAGGCACAGAGACTTCTGAAACTACTATATATACTTGCAAAATGTATTTTTCCATATACACTTCACCACTTATTTCACATAAAATTGAACAAAATTCTGTACCATATTCTAGTTTCTCGGCAAAACAGTTTGAAAATTCATTAAGAAACTTAGGACTTGTTTGAAAACTGACAATGGCTGCCAATGCCACTATAGTGTTCATTAAATAGCCATTTGAAAAGCAAAGATGAGGGATGATAGCATGCCAGTCTGAGGCCCGGCACAACATTGAGGCCCGATTTGTTGTGAATGATTTCGGCCATAATGAAACTCTCCTTAGGGGTGAGTTTGGATAATGGCCACCAAATTCGGCTGTGAAAAGTCGAAAATGTCCTTGTGTATTTTCTATTATTCCAAGTTTGTCAATGGGGAAAAAAAAAAACTGCTCCTAATATATTTTATCAACCTTTGGGACCTAGGGTTTCTTTCTTCTCCTTACAGCCGCTTTTTTGACATTCCTCTTGTCCGACGCAGGCAACAAAATCGACGGTGAAGTTTTACAAACATTTTTTTTTTCCATTGTTTGCGATAACCCTGGCGGTTTTTTTTTTCCGTTGACGGAAATCTGCTTCTTGTTTGTGTAGTATCGTTGGAACTTAATAATTGGGTCTACTTCGGTTGGGGAACAATACTTCCGGGTTGAAGCTTTGCGTGGTGAGCATATGTATTGTTTCCTCTCCTTTTTTTTTTTTTTCTGGTTTGTTGTTGTTTGTACGGGTACTCGATTTGGTCCCGTCATTGCTTATGAAATACACCCTTCATTGATTTGCATAGATATGTGACAGGAATGTCGTGAAATTCAAGAACCGTATAGCCGGAGTTCCTGAACAACTCCGAACATGAATTAGTAATTTTCCCTTTATAGGTTGATTTCTGATATTTCGTTGACGCTTTATTTATGTAAAGTAAGACTTGTGATAGTTGTGTCTGGGCACTGCATGAACAATCTGTAATTGCAAACTGTTGCTGTTACAATTAGCATCTTATATGGCTTTTATTTCATTATTTGGTGTCCAAGTGTGTAAACTAATTGAATTGTGGAACAGAGCATTGGACTTAAATGTGTGTATGTAATGTAAAGGCAAATCTGTTTCAATGTTTTCATTTGAAATCAATTCCAAGACAAATCTGTGCTTGGGCGTAGTGGATGACTTTTGACACTGTATAGTGCAAGTCACATTTTAAACACACTCTAATCACAAGTATATGTAAATAAATTTGATGCGTGATAGAATTCCCCGCCAATAATAAACTCAGCCCTTGTTCCTTTTATTTATAATTTGTCATAACACACCGGCATGACTTTGATGCCTTTAAGCGCGCAGTTGAGAAGTAGCCGAATGGATTACAATAGACGGGTTGTCCTCCTTGTGTTGTTGTACGTTTTCGCTTGTCACAGCTTTGGATTATTGTTACTATTAGCACGAGCTCGTCGACTCGTACTTGGTCGTAAGAGACTCCGTCGCAACACACAAGGTCGCAACTGGAGTGTGATCTCCAAGATGCCTGATCAATATAAATATATTAGGAGGCTGACACATGTAAGCGATAAAGATTGCATCGACAATCTCAGAATGGACCGTAGGGCTTTCGTTAATCTTTGTTATCTATTAGAGAATATTGGTGGTCTAAAGAGGGAAAGGTTTGTCGGGGTTGAGGAGAAGGTGGCTATTTTCCTGTCAATCTTAGCGCACCACAAGAAGGTGTGTGTCGTAAGGACAGATTTTCAACGATCGGGTCACACCATCAGCAAGTATTTCAAGCAAGCTTTGAAAGCAACTGTTAAAATTAGCAATCTGCTGCTTGTTGAACCCAAGCCGGTTGCACCCGATTCTACTCACCCAACCTGGAGACACTTCAAGGTGACTTTATTTCTTAATCACGTGTTGTGTGGTGTATTTAGTCATGATTTTGGGGTCATTTTCTTGTGTCCTTGTTTGAGCGAATTTATTTGCATAATTGCCGCATCACTTTCCCTTTCTTTATTTGTGCTCTTAATTATAGGGTTGTCTCGGTGTACTGGATGGTTCATATGTTGAAGTGTTTGTCCCCCTTGTTGATCAGAAACGGTATATAAACCGTAAGGGTGATGTCAGTGTAAACATGTTGGGTGTGTGTGACGTCGACATGAACTTCGTATACGTATTAGCTGGATGGGAGGGATCAGCAGCAGATAGCCGCGTACTCCGTAGTGCCCTCAACAGACCACATGGTTTAAGGGTGCCATCCGGTAAGGGACTTTAAACTGAATTTTTGTTACAACTCATTTTTTTTTTAACTTGATCCAACAAGGCTATAAATAGAAGAGGTAAATATATTTAATCTTCCTTGTAGGTCATTATTACCTTGTCGATTGTGGCTATATGAATGCGGATGGCTTTCTTGCACCTTACAGAGGGTGTCGTTATCACTTGAAAGAGTGGGGCCCAACCAAACAGCGACCACAAAATGCCAAGGATTACTTTAACATGAAACACGCAAGTGCGAGAAACGTTGTGGAGAGGGCTTTCGCGTTACTGAAGCAAAGGTGGTCCGTGCTTCGCAGCAAGACTTTTTACTCTTTAGAAGTCCAAAATTGGATTATCCTTACTTGTGCTGTAATGCACAATTACATCCGACGACATATGGCTGAGGATCCAGAAGAAAGGAACTTGCAAGTTGAAAGTGACTCCGACGATGATGAGGAGTCGGCACATATCGGCGGAATAACTAGCACTCCATCTTGGAACAACTGGCGTGATGGCCTTGCTAATACGATGTACCAAGAGTGGCGTAGGGGATAGCTCGCTTCTGTTATCAGCAGGGGTGTTTGTCGTTGGTGTATTGAAAGGCAAAAAACCATGTGTCCAGCACTATGTTCGGGTTATATTTTCAGTCCAGCGGAGCACTTAATTATATTATCCGCTGTCTATCACTTTGCTTGTGTTTTTGTGCACTTTGTGGCAGTGTTGTTGTGGTTGAACTCGTCCGTGCTTGTTTGTAAAAAAAATGGATCATTTTTTTACTTTTGTGTGGCCTACCTGTTTGCGAACCTTGCTGATAGTGAGTTAATTTTGTGCACATGTTAGGTGTTAACACTATGTTTCCCCCATTGCTGCCCTCACATTGCGACATGTGTCAGTTTATGATATGGTGTTCTGCTGCAGATACGAATCGGGGTGATGGAGCAGACGCAGTCTTCAGCGATGAGCTCAGACAACTCGAGCAAAGTCCCCACACAGACACGGAGGTACTGGAACAAGGTCGAAGAGGACGCACTTGTGGACGCACTAGAAGCTCTATGCCTGGAGGGTTGGAACGACAATGGATCGTACCGAGGTGGGTATCTACCAAAATTGGAATGGATGTTGATGACATCGCTCCCAAATAGGGGGATACGACATCGACACATTAAAAGCAAGCTTCAAGGTTGGAAGAAGACTTACCAATTGTTGCACGGGGTCGTTGGAAAGAGTGGGGGCCGGGGGGCAACCTTAGACCCGCAAACATATATACTCAATGTTCAAGATGAAGAACTATGGAAGCAACAAGTGGTGGTAAGTAAAATTAGCAAATTAGAGTATGTTTGCATAGTTATTAAATATTGGCTCCATTACATACATGCGCAATGAGTTAATAATGCCTTACTTTTTTGACATCCGTTGTATTAGGAAAACCCCGATCTAGCAAAGCTACGGGACAAGGTACACCCCTACTACTACCGGTGGACGAAGATATGGGGTGCCGATTACGCCGTGGGCGATGGTGCGTGCGATATTGGAGATGCCATGAACCAGCTTTTCGGTAAGGAGAAAAGAAAAGACACTGGTACGCACGAGAAAGACGGTGACACATTCAACATCGTTGATATAGAAGATGATGCAGCGTCAAAGCCAGCTGCACCATCGACATCAGGCACTAAGAAGCCTCGTCAATCTGTGAAACGTTCGCGCAATGAAAATGATGAGGGCGAGTACGACTCGCTTGTCACCGCCTGGGTTCAGGGATCCTCTGCCGTGCTAGAAACATTTGCTGAAAAAATAGCCCAGATCTTCCCAAAGCAGGACACCCCAGCAAATGCCCAAACGGAGTCATGTCCGGGTATATTCGAAAAGATCACTTCTGTTTCGAATTTAACTCTCGACCAGCAGCTGCGTTGTTTGCATCACCTAACCCAGAACAAGCTGGAAATGGAAGTATTCGCTGAGATGAACGAAGGGGCACGCGAGCGATACCTACACATGCTTTTGGATGGTTCTCTGCGTATTTAAACCATATGCTCGAAGGTCCCTGTAGGTGTGTATCCCCCTATTTTTTGGACTTGTGTAGCACGTTGTGCGATACTAAATTAAAGTAAGCTTTCCTGGTTCTTAATTATCTTTTGACATCCGGTTAGAATCTGCTGCTTAACATTACACGAAAGTTGTGCCGTAGGCCACATTGGAGTGTGTTGTGCCTTGTTTCATGTGTAAGTGGTGGTTTTAATTTTCCTTGTAAGATGACTTAATCTGACTCAATTGTGTGTGATGAGGATTTATGGGGACTTAAATTGTTCTGTGCTATTTTTTATTGCTCCGTTTCGTAAAACGAATTGATATCAAGTTTTGCATAGTTTTATTCTTGCTTTTGGACTTAACAAAACATATTTCATGATGAAATAACGACCTGGAAATTATCTATGCTGTGCACCATTTAAAGTGTGAGGATTTTGTGAGAATCTGACTTTGATTAATGATTAAAGATATGAGTAACAAATGGCGTATACTATTGCAAGATGCAATGTCCATTACGCACAAAGTCAGATTCTCCACTTTGGAACATGATTACAGCCGGCACAACGGCCACAAACTAATTTCCATTATGCTGTTCCTAAAACAGAACCATCAAAATACAAATCTGGCCAAAAAAATGGACATGATTCAAAATAGTTTGGGCCCCTTATAACTACGCAACTTATGGGAAATACACAAAATGCAAGGGATATAGATACTAATCCCCCGTTAGATAAGAAAATAGCCTTAATTGGTGCTTATATACGTCAACACCTTAGTTAGGCACACGTTTGTAAGACCCATCTCGGTATCTTGATGAGTCCGCGTTGCCTTTGTCTTGTCGTCAATAATCATTAACAGAGCACGAGTTAGTGGACGACGGTTGGCTACATTCTGGTACAAAGACCTTCACTGCTCGAAATGGGACACAAGGCGGTGGTAGCCGACGTGCCGGGCCCACATTCGAAGACATGTGATCGGGTGGATTGTCATCATTCAAGGGCGAGTCCGCGCTTTCTAGTGGAAACAAAAAAATTACAAATAGCACGTTCAAGTCGTCGTTGTTAATTAGTTTCGCAACTAAAATAGAAAACTTCGGGATAGGGAAGGAAGTCGTGCGGCAAACTGGTTCCGCACATCATATATATTACCTTCAACAAAACATGGGGTTTTGAACTTGTATTCATCAGAGTCTAATATCGCACCAACATTTTTCTTGCCCCCGTTGCGATCAAACGCAAATATTGTCTTCAATTCTTGCCAAAAGGGTTCCTTACACACTCGGTACACTCTACCGAGGTGGTGGACCTGTACAACCAACATACGGCCAGTTACGCTGGAAACTTTATGCGTGTGTATACGTAAGCAAAAACTTTGACGAAACTGACGAAGCATTTGCCGAAATCGAACTACTTACCTTGCAAATGATGTCCCAAGTCTTTTTCGAAGCCGTGATCACTTCTGTTTCTTCGTTGAACAAAACTGCTGGGTAGTTGACAATCCAATTCATTGTGACGAACCTCTTGTGTGCAAACTGGAATCGCTTGAATATATAGTAGTAGTCGAAATTTGTCTTGAACCTATTATTGATGAAAAGCATGGCGCGGGTTATGACGTGCCTATCGTCCTCGCACAACGACCTCCCCTCGATGTTGGCATAGACCATGAGGTCGTAGAGGAATTTGCTCTCCATCTCGGGCACCCAACCGTCGGTGTAGAACTCTGCAAAGAGGCTTCCAGGTCGGGCTTTGATTGCATAGAAGTCGCTCCAAGCTTCGATTACGCCTTCACAAAGTAAGTTTTCCTAGGATATTGTTTGCAAAGACATTATGTGTTTGGAAAAATTCTTTGGTTACTCAGTCAACTTTATTACCAATCCACCACCGAGGAGTTAATACCCCAACCAACCACCCAATTATGTTTGTCCGGTGTATTCATTTCTCGCACAAGTTTTCATACAAGCTATCAATTGGAAACCCAAGTGTTAGTGGTTACCTAACACAGCTTAGTAATTGCCGGGAGTTGTAAGTCATTTCAACTGTAAATGATATTTCCGTAGGACTTCACACCCACACAGAATACATATAAATGTATATATATATATAAATATTCATATACAAACTAGTACCAAAACACGCGGTTTGTGCATGACCAGTAAAGTTTTTCCTTATTTATTAATAAAAATATTGAATACGGTCAATATAAATATAATAGGCAGATTTCAGTTTTTTAAAGAATTATCATAAATGAGTAAAAACTACTGTCAATCTTATTCACGTACATATATTATTATTAGACATATATTAGTAATCATCTCTCAGGTTAGTGTGATTTAAAATAAAGGTTACCTCATAGTAATAGATTTACAATAAGTATAAAATACTAAGAATAACCTGTTGAAGGATCAAATAATTACAACATTGTACTTGGAAGTTTTAACAATATAAAACATATATCCATTTTTTTCTGTTAAAAAATATATAAATAAACAAAGAAGTGGCTTTTGACTTGCTTTCAATATTTGCAACAAGAATGTGCAAATGCACTACAATCCACATGTACAATTATTTAACATCAAGTTTACATTCGTTTTCGTATCTATCATTAATTTTGGTCATCCTCTACTGTTAATTAGTTTCCTCCCTTTCTTCTCCTTAATTTTGTTTTCTTCTCTTTCGTTACTTGTTTTCTAAATGATAAACATTTTTCTTAAATTATTCGGGTACAGGCACCCAACTATAAAAATAAAAAATGACGAATTCACAAAAAAGTTCATTACTTGACAGTAAATCACCTCAAAACCAAAACTGAGGTTCAATCTACAAATTCTGTTGTTTCATTACGGCTCCACAAAAAATTAATCTTCATTAAGTCCACCTTCAACTTTCCAATCAACGCATGTCTCAATTATAGCATGCTACAAGCCATGACAGTTGAAAAAACAAGGAAATTGCAAAAACCCACCAAAAGCGGTTGTTCTACATAAATTGTTAGAATAGTGCTATACTATATCGCACCTTGGACGAGAAATCAACCACTACAGCGTCCATTTCAAATACAACTCAAACACCCCAAGACATCCCCTCACATTAGCCGCCAAGTCTTGCCCTTCCTAAAACAAGAAATCACATGTCCCATACAACAACAGTCCGGAACCTTGATGCATAACCATTAAAGCTAACAACCCACCATTACATTTGCAAACTCACTTTACTTACATATTATGACCTATTTGAATACCCAGGTACAAGCATGCAATGGTACTAAGCATCACGAATACAGAAATAGTAAAGGCGACTGCAATGTCCACATAAAATAGATGCTTGTTACCCACGTGGTTAACAACTTCTCCAGAAGAATGCTGCAGACGTTCCCCCGATTGCACTCCTTGCTGATGTTGCGTCTTGGTGAGATTAGAAACATTAGGGGTAGAGCATGACCCCTCAAATGTATCACTAACACCCGGTTTTGAGTTGTTAAGGTTCACAGGTTCATCATCAACATTCTGAGAGGCGCCTGGCCAGGGCAATCCGTGGTACTCATCCCACCACTTCAGATACCCCTGGTGCTTATCGGGGAAAGGACAACGATAAAACCATTGGTCTGGATTGTCGTCAGTCTTCGACTGAAGCAATTTCATGAACCCGCGGGAGCACGAACACAATGGCGGACTCGTGCTGACCATGACTTCCTGAAGCTAGGAACAATAAATATATGAATTTCAAACTCTCAACAAATTAGTTTCTAACAAATCTCCAACAATGGCGATTGCGGGAGCCAATAAATTCATTGTAACAACGACATAGTATTCACTGTGACGATGTTTCACAAGACAAAAGGCAAGCTGCAAATTAAAAAATGAGCATCGAATGCAATTATCTAGCTGGTAAGTCAATGATTTAGCAAACAAGGAAAATGCGATTTACATGACTTATCAAAACATGTCCTTGCAAAATACAACTCAAGTCACAAATATGGAAGCGACGCATACAATCGGAACTAAATTTGCAACGGTTCAAGCTCCGGATTGAGACCACTTCCACGTACTGGCCTGCCCTTCGAACGTACACAAAATGAATCATAACGTGGCAACTTTCAGCGGACAAAATGGGAGACAGCGACTCATCTCCAACAAACAGAACACGAAAATACAAGTTAGGGAAAAAGCCAAAATCGAGGGGATCTCTAAACCAAACCGGACACAATCCGTGTGCCCTAGCAGATTTTCGACATTACACTAATGTCTGATTTATATAGCTCCAACGCGCGAAACCCTACCCACCCACGCCCCCAAATTACTACTGTTCTTCAACAGATCTCCCCAAACCAGACCAAAAATAATGAAATAGCAAAGAGTACTAGAATTATTCAATCACAAAGGTTGAATTTTCCTCGCTTACTTACCCGGAGTCAGCGTGCTCGACGAAGACGGATTGAATTCCCACTACAGGAGATCTGCTTCGAGTTATAGGTAAGGGAAATTTCCTGTTAACCAAAACTCTCGAACTAATAGACAACAAGGAAGGAGCCAACTGGGGACAAGTTAATAAGAAAGGGGCAAAATAGACAATTCACGGTCAACAGTAGAACATCAGCTCTTTTCAAACAAATGGCATCTCACATCACCCGTTTCATACTTTAGGCAGATTGTCTCATTTCAAACAGATTCAACCGATCTATAACACCAACCCACTATACACCGGGCCAGTTACTCTCCAATACCACTGGATATTTTCAAACAAGTCCTTATAAGAGTATCAATTCATTAGCAGAATTTCATACCCGCACACTACTAGAAAAAATAGTTTTAGCCACGGATTTAGGAAAAAATCCACGGCTAAATAAAATAGCCACACAATTTATTAATTAGTGATTGAACGAGTAATTTATTAATTATAACAAATATTTAATAAATTAATAGCAAAAACAAAAATTATCACAAAAATTTATTTAGATTATTTATATCTAGAATTTTGCATAATTTATATTAGTTAAGTATAGTAAAAACTAATTCTTCAACAAAAAATTAAAGTGGTGTACTGGTTTGATACTCTAATTTCAATCAAGAAGTTAAGAGTTCGAACCACATCAAATCCAAAAAAAAAAAAAAAACAAAATTTATTTCGTGGCTAACAACTAGCCACGGACAGGCCTTGGCTAACCACTTTGGCCACGATTTCGCCACGGCTAGACCGTGGCTAATACAGATCGGTGGCCTTATTAGCTTGATAATTTTATACTGAAATATTGTAAATTATCAATAACAATTATACGTTGTTGAATTATTAATAAAACTATAATATAAGTTATGATATTTTAACAATTATTAACTTTTAAAATTAGATAATTAACTCGTATGATATGAACAAGTGACCATAAATGATGAAATGAAACTCGCATACTTATAGATATACTACAGTATATATAATCCAACATATTGTGATATTATAATAATTTACAACTACAACTTTTTACTCAAAGCATAATATTATTGATGTAATGTATTCAGATGCCTCCCCAAAGAGAAAATTAGACATAACGAAAAAGAAATATGCTAGCCTAATTATAGTGGAGGTGAAAGAATACATTGAAAAAGTCTAGGAACACAAGAAAACAAGGAATACGATTAAGCCAATAGTTGAAAGGAAGAGCACACGACACCAAAACTCGAATTAGGAAGAAAAGAAAAAATATACTCAACATGTTAGTGAATTGCGAAAGCAAAGGAAGAGCATGCCATCCTCATCAATTGCAAACTTGAATACAATAGAACTGGTTTTCAAAAGTTGAAAAAAACAAAATACAAAACTCACTTGGCTTCTTAGAGCTCAAATGATTCCATATGAATGGAGAGGTTAGTCAAATAGACCTTCACAATAGGAATCAATGTTTTCCTTTTCAAAATCTAAATATAAATGAATATATTTAATTTGTTCTTTTATTCTTCCCCTTTTAGGTTCAATTTATTATGATCAAGTATGCCCAAAAGCGCATGATCTAAAAAAGTACTGAATTGCATTTATTGTGGTGCTGTGAGATTTGAACACGAGCCTCCAACTTTTGCTGCGAATAATGGAAAGACAAAACTTGCACTTATACAAAACCCTAATGAATTATATGAGTTATTTACTTCTCAGTTAGAAGAAGCCTTAAAATTTTGTAGCAACATCCATGCATGCAATTCTATATTCTCTTTTACTTCATTTGGTGTGAAAATAGATAAAGAGCTAGCATCTGCAACATGAGGATTTATACCTTCCAATCACAAGGGATGGTCTATCACGATCTTCCGGGGTTACTACCAAATGAAAGTGGTCCTAGTTATTTTCAGTTATATTTGTTGAAACTAAAAAAAAAAGATTGAGAATAGAATGAAAATACTAGAAAATTTGACTTTATCTGAAACTGCAATAAAGCAACTCATGAAGATTCTAGAAGGAAACCATATGCAAAGGTTAAATTACATAAAAGCTCAACTATGACATTTCACTAGATTTATGACAATTCATTAGAATTACTAAAAATTTTCACCAATTCTTATTTTTTATTTAATTTTAGTCATCAACAAACAAAGTGGTAAAAAAGTCTATTTCAGAGAATACAGTTGTTATTATTGAAGAAAAATAAATCTTTCCTTTTTCACCATCATATTCCCCCCCATTTTATTCTCCATTAATTGTAATTGATTTAAATTTATTTTCTTCCTTGTTTATTTTATTCTCCTTTAATTTTAATTGATGTATATTAATTTGTTTTCCTTTTATTGAACTCCTCTTGTTAAATAAATACGTTGTCAAAGTGAATAATGAAAAGCGTTCATTTCACAATATCAATTGTTGTGCCTCTTTATGTTATCCAGAGCCAGTAAGCTCCAGCAAGGGGCTTAATTTCATCTATTCCCTCCAGTTTTTTTTTTCAAAGTAACCATGACATTTGATAGCTCTTCCACTACAAAAAAAACCACACCCACAACAAAAACCACCCTAGTATTCAGATCTGTTATCACCATAAATCCCGGCACCTAACTACCCATCAAACTTACAGGCAACAACAATTTTCTCACATGGAAAGCTCAACTCAAGCTTCTCCTTCTTGGTTGTGACTTACTGTCATACATTGAAGGTACCATTCCTTGCCCAACCACAACAGATCTACAAATCACTTTTGGCGTCACCAAGACAGGCTCATTCGCCATGCTATTGTGGCCTCAATTGATGCCACAATTACCCTACTTGTCGCATTGTCCAAAAACTCATTTGAAGCATGGACTCGACTTGAGACTTCATATGCCAACAAGTCTGAGTCTCGTGTTTATAGTCTCCAAGAGACTCTTAACCATTTCTCTAAAGGTTCTAACTCCATTGCCCAGTATCTCCATGAGATATGGTCCATCGCAGATGAACTAGCGATCTCTGGTCATCCTATGAGGCTGGAAGATCTCGTTATGAAAATTCCCACTGGATTGGGACTTGAACATGATCCAATCAGTGTGGCTATTTGAACTAGGGATTCTCCAATCTCTTTTGAAAAATTTCATGACAAATTCCCTAGTCTTGAAATTTTTCTTCACCATCAAAGTTCCAAATGAGAGCAGATTATTGCTCAGTTCACTCAACGAAGCAACCAAGGCAGCCGTAAATTTCACCAGCATAGCAGTAATCGGCGTCCTCATCCGCAATCAGGTTCTATGACCATATACTGCATGGAAGTTTTCCACCAAAGAGCAACAATTGGCATCCCTCAAGATCTTCCAGTACCAACGGATAGTTTAACAAATCCAATGTCCAATGCCAATTATGTGATAAACCTAGTTACATTGCCCAAAATTGTAGGTCCATCACGCACATTGCTCCAGATGCTCAAGCTAATTTTATATCCAAGTGGCCTAATCCTCAAGCAAACTGGATCATGGATACTGGTGCCTCTCCACCACATCACCTCTGAAACCCAAAATCTTCAAACCTACATTGAGTACACTGGCACCGATGATGTCTTTATTAGTAATGGTAGTGGTATTAAAATCACCCACACGGATGATACTACACTCTCCGCTAAATCTCATAATTTTACTCTAAAAAAATGCTTTGTGTGCCCTACCTATTTATAAAAATCTTATCTCTGTTCTTCAATTCTATTTACAAAATATTGCATCTGTTAAAAGCTCTCCCTCTTATTTTGTTGTGAATGATTTGAGAACGAGGAAGCCTCTAGCTCAAGGCCCGAATAGAAGTCAACTCTACGAATGGACTGGTTACAATCCTCCAATTGCTGCCTATTTCCCAAATAAAGGTACACGCCTTCCTTTCACTCTTTGGTATTCTCGTTTGGGTCACCCCAACACTAGGACTCTGCAGTATCTTATTTTCAAATTTAGTTTACCATGCATTTCAACTTCCAAACCTAGTTGTAATTCTTGTCTTTGTAATAAAAGTTATCGATTACCTTTTTATGTCTCTTCTTTGAAAAGTACTAGACCTTTATTTATGTTTGGGGACCATCTCCTGTTACATCTTTTGAAGGATATCGATTTTGTGCTATATTTGTTGAGCATTTCACCAAATGTACATGGTTATTTCCTTTGAAAAAGAATTCAGATGTGCCATCCACTTTTATTTCTTTTAAATCACTTGTTGAAAAATTATTTAACTCACAAATTCGTACTGTTTATTCAGATGGCGATGGGGAGTATGAGAGGTTAACCAAGTACCTGAACAACATGGGCATTCAACACCTCTTATCTCCACTATACGCCCCTCAGGAGTAAGTAGTGCTAGAAGAAGGCATCGACATATCATGGAAACAACCCTAACATTACTTCATCAAGTCTCCATGCTATTTAACGTATGGTCCTATGCTTGCCAAACCGTGGTTTACTTGATTAACCATATGACCACCCCTATCCTCCAGAATTTATCACCTTTTTAAGCCTTATTCCATCAGGAACCAAATTACCACTCTCTTCATCCCTTTGGCTGCTTATGCTACCCATGGCTTCACCCATATACCCCTCACAAACTAGCACCAGAATCCACGCTATGTGTGTTTTAGGACATTTAGTCAAGCATCATTGCTACAAATGCCATGGTCCTAAGGTAAATCATATATTTTTTTATCTCGCCATGTTATCTTTGATGAGTCCGATTTTCCTTATGAAAGACTCCGTCTTAATCAACCCTAGTTAAAAGATGTGAATTATTCTCAATGGCTAGATTTTCTTCCTTCTACCACCCGCCACCCCCACTAGCCTTAGCCCATACTGATCCCTATCTTACCACTGACAATCCCATGCCACAAATTAACTTCTGTTGGATAGAAATGCTTCGAACAAGTACAATCCCCATCCCATCTGCCTCTCCACCATCACCTACTTCATCTTCTCCATTTGCTCCCGTCCATTTGGAACCACATTCTCAGACGGCCTTGAGCAAGGACGCTTCTGCCTCTCCTTTACAGCAGGTAAGTACCACTCCATCTTCTAATCCTTGTTTACCAACACCTCCACTTGCACCATCTCTCCCCGTTATCAGCTCTCAGAATAAAATTTTTAAACCAAAGAAACCCACTCACTATTTTGCCTTAGTTGTTTCTACAACTAACTAGGTTATTCCAATGTTTTATAGGTAGGCCATAAAAATAAAAGTTGGCGAAATGCCATGCAAGATGAAATTTCAGCAATGGTGAAAAATGGCACTTGGACGCTTGTCCCTTCTTTTGCTTCTCAGAACATAGTGGGGTGTAAATGGGTCTACCAAGTCAAATACAGTCTTCATGGTTCTCTTGATCGTACAAAACTTGCCTTGTTGCCAAAGGCTTTAATTAATGAATTGGTATTGATTTTATTTAGACATTCAGCCCTGTGGTTAAACTTGAAATAGTTCGGATTCTCTTAACTCTTGCCATACTTCACAAGTGGCAACTCTACTCGTTAGATGTGAACAATGCCTTCCTTCAAGGCATCCTTGAAGAAGAAGCTTACATAAGTCAACCACCAAGCTATATTGATCCTAAGCATTCATCTTATGTTTGTAGGCTTAGCAAAGCAATCTACGGTCCTCATCAAGTACCAAGAGCATGGTACAATGAATTTCAAAACTTTCTTCTATCGTATAGCTTTGTTAATTCAGCCTCTAATGCTTCCTTATTTATACTTCGTGACCAGCAATTTGTAGTTTATTTACTTATATATGTTGATGACATTATTTTCACCAGTTCCTCTAACAGAGCCATACTACAAGTAAATGCGGCTTTATCATCTCGATTTTCTCTTAAGGACCTTTCACCATTGACGTATTTTATTGGAATTGAAGTCTGTCATTTGCTCTTTCAAAGAAAGTACATCTCTAATCTTCTTCAAAAGTTCAAAATGATGGATGCAAAAGGGAGTATATTCTCCTATGTCTAGTTCTATAGTTCTTAAACTTGATGATGCCTCCGGTCCCACTAATCCAAAGGAGTATTGCCAACTTATTGGAGCTCTTCAATACTTGTCGTTTACACTACCGGACATTGCTTTTGCAGTGAATCAACTTTCTCAATTTATACACCAGTCGTCCAACTCTCAGTGGCAGGCTGCAAAGTGAGTTCTTCGATACCTCAAGTCCATTTATCATCTTGCTCTTCGAATACAACCAATTACTTCTTTGAAATTTATTGGGTTCTCTTATTCAGATTGGGTTGGCGATCTCGATGACAAACCTCCACTGGGGCTTACATATTATTTCTTGGTGGTTGTCCTATAAGCTGGTCATCTAAGAAACAACACATTGTTGCTAGGTTTTCAATAGAAGCCGAGTACAAAGAAATTGCTAATTATGTCATAAAATAAATTGGGTTGCTCACCTTCTCTATGAGTTACATTATTCTCCTCATGATGTCCTGTAATTAACTATGATAATCTTGGAGCTACTTTGATCAAAACCCAGTTTTTCACAACTATATGAAACATGTTATAGTTGATTATCAATTTGGTTGGCAACAAGTCCAGTCCAACCCCTTTATTGTTCGTCATGTCCATGCAGTTGATCAACTTGCAGACAGACACTCTCACCAAGGTTGTGCTCAATAAAATGTTTCTCCGACATTGATCCAAGATAGATAATGGGTAGGGGTGTTCGTTTGATTTTAATCAAACCGAACCATACATTCTGTTCGGTTAACTGCACTTGTTCGATTTGATTTTCTGTTTTAACCAAAAAATCAATTCAAATGAAAAAAAAATATTAACTGCTATCTTTTGACTGCTGCTACTTGCTACAAAAAAATTAAGAAAAAAAGGGACTATTGGTACAGAATGCAGAAGTTAGTGCAAACTTCATTAACATTTCAGTGTCCAACATAACTTCAAATCAAGATTGAAATCAACATCATTAATCATTCAACAACTCTAATGACAAATCCATTCATTCAATTCAAAATCAACAACAACAAATCTCAACTCTCAAATTCTCAAATTCAATAGCACATTAACAATTCAAAATCCAAACCTCAATCCCTAAACACAAGTGACTTGTGTATTCGTTCAACATTCAAAGATTAAAGATAAAATGACTAAATGAGTATTTAAAATTCTTCAAATTTGCAACTCCACCAATCTAGCTTGTTGCTCGACTCACATATGTCCATCATTGTCCGACAAATAAGGAAAAAAGATAAAGAAGATAAATAAAGGTTATTGTGACTAATAATCATGTTTAATAGTAAAAAAAAAAAAAACCAAAGGTAAATAGAAAATGCAAAAAAAATAAGAATAAATTTATTGAAATATAATTATTTCATCACAAGCTAATAACCATCGACTCAGCTCCAACACTTGAAATGGCATCTAAAAAAATACATGCATCAAATTATTAGAAAAAAGTTTAAAAGAACTTAACTAATGAAATATATAGCTACTATAATATTTTTAAATCATAGTTTATAATTTATATGCATACCTTCTTCAACTTTTTCCATTTGTCCATATTCTTCCTCAACTGGCGGTTATGGAGGTCCATTGCGAAACCAATCTTGAGCACAAATGAGTGCTTGAGACATGCTTGGAGTCAACGAGGCTCTAAAATCATCAATAATACTCCCTGACGCACTAAATGTCGACTCCAAAGCAACAATGGATATAGGCATAGCAAACAAATCACGAGCTAATCTTGCTAAAGTAGGAAATTTGTGGACATTCATCTTCCACCATCCAAGAACATCAAAATCGAGGACATCTTTCTCTTTCTTTTCACTCAAATATGTATCCAACTCCGATTCACTCTCAAAATCTCCATCATCATCTAAACATTGCTTAAAATATGCTGCCAAGCTTTGAGGCCTCCCCTCCAACATCTCTCTACTACTATCAGAGTTATATGCACAACTTTAGGCAATATCAGATCCCTATGATGTTGGCCTTACGGGACCATACATTTTCTTATACTCTTCAAAGATTTCTCCAAGAGCGTTAGTGGCTCGAGTGCACACGTCCACCCCTAATGTACCTGGATGCATTTGCTTAAGGGTAAATTTGACATACTCCAATTTATACCTAGGATCAAGAGCCACGACAAACAACAACATGTTCATCTTCACAGGATCTCGCCAATACTTAACAACCTTTGCTTTCATTTTCTTTGCAAGCTAAGCCATTGCTTAATCAAAGCATCAACAATGCTTATTTCATCCATAAACACATTTGATTTTACAAATTTTGAACCAGAAATGCGCACAGTCAACTCATAAAAATGTTTTAGACATTTAACCAACCTTTCAATCACAATCCAATCACTAGCACTAGGAAGTCCTATCCTACCATTACATCCATTTTCAGCAAAATCATCACGGAACTCTTTTTCATATATCTCATACCGATCAAACACACCTGGAAACATAAACGTAATCTCAAGCATAAAATAACATGAGTTCCAATGTGTAGGACAATCAAGACTCAATAATTTTTTAGTTGGTACCTGTTCATTATGAGCATACTCCTTAAATTTTCTCTATCTAGCCGGGGATTGCCTTAAGTATCTCACCACAATTTGAACTTTCTCAATAGAGTTACCAACTTCTGTCAATCCATCTTTATCAACAAGATTAATAATATGAGCAATGCATCTCATATGTAAATATTTTCCCTCACAAATTTCTTTCTTCCATGTCAATAATCTTCTTCTTAAATATGCAACAATGGTATCATTTGAAGATGCATTATCAACTGTAATAGTAAATACATTCTCTAAACCCCAATCAAGCAAACATTTTTCAATCAACAAACCAACATCTTCACCTTTATGGCTAGCACATGGAACGAAATTCAAAACTAACTTATGCAACTTCCATTGATCATCAATAAAGTTGGTAGCCAAGCACATATAATTAATTTTCTAATTTGAATTCCATATATCAGTGGTAAGAGGCACTCGCACCCCAGATTTTTTTAAAGAAATCCTTTAATTTACTCTTCTCATTGTAGTACAATTTGTAACAATCTCGAGCAAACCGTAATTCTAGGTGGAACAGCAAATTGAGGACATGCAATAGACACAAACTTCCTAAAACCTTCACCTTCAACAAATCTAAATGGTACTCATCGATTATAACCATTTTTGCAAGAGCTTCCCTCGTTCCTTCTTGATCATATTTGATAGGGCACTTACATGAGAGACATGTCTCTTAAATCTACACTTCGAGTGTAACTATCAATAGTGTAGTTCTCGGGCTTATTGTTGGGATTTTTCTTACAAGTTCTGATGTGATTATTCAACCCCCCAGTTCCATTTTTATTAGAATCACACGCGTAATCTTTACAACAATGCTTGCATCTAGCCCTTTTTCTACCACTCTTATCTTTAAATTCAGTGAAATGTTTTGTATATCTAGGACCTCTTTTTGTCATCTTCATTGGACTCTATATTTGATTACTTTCTCTTCTTTTTTACTTTGACTCAGTCCGGTATGATTTTCATCTTTAGATCCTGACCAGTCACTCCTTTCATTCTGATTTATGTCCAATTGCTCATTATCCGAAATATCTTTCATATTCTATAGCAATAAAAAATAGTGGAAATCAACAATTTAAGTTTAACGTAGAAATATTCTTTGCAAGTTAACTATAAAGAAACCATATGATATTATGATTATGAACAATCCTAATTCAAAACTAATCCAAAACTTTGAAGTTACCAACTGACCATATAAAACCCAACACTTTGCAAGTTACCACTTACCATATAAAAAAGTTAACTTTTACGTTTTAACGCAACTAATAACCATTATAATAGGTTTACTTTCGATTAATCAAGTCTAGTATAACCACAACTGTCCTACTAAAGAACCTCGCGCTATTAGTTTTAAACATTGGTTAACATGATTTTTCTTTGGGGCCCACCAAGGTTTGGTATGAATAATAATTCAAC
>CM047882.1:19211782-19234726 GCA_026212405.1 Petrea volubilis
TATTAGTATGATATATAAAACATGCATACACACACATATAACTATACATATATATATATATATATATATTTAAACACACACACACACACACGTCTAAATATATATATATATATCTACACATACACACACACACACACACATATATATAGTGGTAGACACACACACATGTACATACATATATACATATATATATTACACACACACACAACATATATATATATATATATATATATATATATTAGTGGTAATATACTTGTTTACATGTACACATATAAACTAGTGGTGAATTATATATCTACTTATACACACACACATCCATATATATACTAGTGGTAAATTATATATCTACATATACACACACACATCCATATATCACCTAGTGGTGATTTCTATATCTACATATAAATACACACATCCACATATATAGACTAGTGGTGATTTATATATCTATATATACACCTACATGTCCACATACATAAATATATATATATACTAGGTTATTAATATAGTGATGTGTACATATAAATAATCATATAGAATGAATGGTTTATATATTTATTTTATTATAATATTAGCTATTTCTTCTTTTCTCCTCTATAAATAGATCCCAACTCCAACCCCATTTTCATCCCAAAATCCCACCTAAAAACACACCCCCACTCTCACTCTACTTTTAACACACAAAACACTTCCTATTTATAGCCTATCTTCCACCCACCTATATATATATACAAACCCTTCTATTTTCATCTATATATACCTATTAGCCTCCCATATATCCCTTTATTTCCCTCGAACATTCTTGAAAAGATAGAAACCTTGCTTAATCCTATAAGTAGAGGTGTTATTTATGTTCACCTTGAGTAAAAGTTCTTGCTAAGGCTTGCTTCACTGCTCTTGAGTAAAAGTTCTTGCTAAAAACATGCTTCCCTACTCTTGAGTAAAAGTTCTTGCCAAGCTTGCTTCCCTACTCTTGGTTTAGTAGCTAATTTATTTTATTAAGTGCTTCGCTAAAGTGTTATTTCATGATTAACTTAGCTATAGTTATTATAATACATGTTATTTCAAGAATACTTGCTCGTTGAGGCTAAGTAATACTTTCTTGCTAGAAGGGTGATTATGATAGGAGTTAATCTAGTTTATGCTTAATATGTGGTTATTGCTTTTATTATGTGATCAACATGCCCCCTTTTGTGAACTTATTATGTAATTATGTGATCATATGCTTGGTCTGTATATTCTTTTCATGAGTTAGGCTTCTTGAAATTATGTGTGTAGTTTAAAGAGGATTTTCTTGAGATATAATGATTTCAAAGTGGTTTCAAGGAGATATATTTTGGTAAAAAGAAGCTTATAATGATATATATTTAATTTTGTAAAACTTTTATCAAAATCTATGTTAGTTTTGAAAATAGAATAGTTTCATAAAGTTATAATACTTTTATGGAAATATACTCGATTATTAGTTTTATGACAATATAGTATTTTTGAAACTATGTTAATTTTATGAAAATAAATTAGTTTGATAAAATAATGTATTTCTACGGAAAATATTAGTTTTGACAAAATATACTTGACGTGGCGTTATTCTGACCGGTAATCCGATCCCTCCCTCCAGACGGCCTTTGAATTGCTATCCCCTCGGACCTTCGATCGACTCGCTCATGGCCGATCATTCGACGCCGCTCTCCCCTCAGTCGACCCGTTAGCTGAGGCGTACCGCCAGGATCGCTCGTCGATTTTCCCGGCCGACTATGTCCTCGACCGGGACCATACCCGGTCCAACGGCTCCCTCCTGGCATTTAATGCCCCGTCAGTCCGGGTATGGGGCACCACCTAATCCCATACCTCATTAATGAGGCGCCAGCTATAGCCTATGGACCCTACCCTTTGGCCTACTAGACGCCCACGTCGGTCCTCAACAACTCGCCTGGCTTGAGGGGCCCACGGGACCTGGTCTACCTGGACACGGTATAAATACCCCCTCATTTATGGTAAGAAGCACGCATTTATTACACCTTGTACCCTTACTCTGTTCAAATATTTACATAACCGATCCGCTGACTTAGGCATCGGAGGGTCTTAGCCGAGACCCCTCTCGGCTAGCTCACGTTGCCATTCCCTTTTTGCAGGCTATCTTTCCCCTCGAACAACAGCATACACCGAGCCGACCAGAGAACTCGATCGGAGTCGACCAGAACCAAATTCGACCCGCATCATTTGGCTCCGTCTGTGGGAAAAACAAAAAACCACTGCAACAAAGGTAGAAGAGATGGTGACAACCAGAAGAAACCCCTCCGGAGCCCGGAGTACGCCAGCCGTAGGTGAGGATCAACACTCGGTCCATGATATTCCCCCACCTCCACCGCCGGTGGTCAACCTTCCCGCAGCCCAAGCGGACTTGGTGGGCTCCTCCCGGGCGCAGGCGAATGCCCCGCTCACGGCCGCCAATACCGACCACAGGAGCCGGGCACGGTTTCCACCGGCGGGGACGACCGCACATGCTCCCAACACGGAGGAAATGATAACCATCCCCCTCGAGAGTTTGAGGGAATTTGTCGGCCAATGCAATCTACAAGCTTTTGAGAGGCTCAAGGAGAGCGTCGGTCGAGCCAACCTTGGGTCCAACAGAGCAGCGTTGCCTACCGATCGGAAGGTCCCGTCCCATCAGACTTCGGGTCAGGAGGCAAGTTTCCGGTCATCCCGGGAAGAAGAAGAAGACGCCGAGTCAAGCCGCCACGATCGGGTTCTCCGTCGCCAGTACCCGGATTTGGGGCGCCCTTACAGGGCCCCCGCCCTGGGGAATTCGAGGGCTGACCCTGCCCTCGGGGAGCTCGAGCAGATGAGGAGCCAACTCTACCACCTTACTCAGAAGATCGTCGATCTCGAACGCCCGGAAAGTAGGGCGGAACCGTTGGACGGGCAGGGATCCTCCTCCGATCGGTATCATGGTCGGAGGCAAAGGGCCTTTGCCCACCACATAAGAGAAGAAAAGGTCGGTCTCCATGACCGAGTCCCGGTCAATCTCCCCCACTATGATGGGAGTTCCGACCCTGATGACCACTTGTTGCAGTTTGAAAACGCCATAGACGTGTACCGTTTATCGAATGGAATGATGGCCAAATTCTTCGCCACCACTCTCTTCGGGGTGGCTCGACAATGGTTCGCCCGGCTCGAGCCCGAGTCGATCCACTCCTTCGAGGAGCTGGCCGACCGCTTCTTACACCACTTCGCGGCCAAAAAAGACACCAAGGTCCCCCATACCCACCTTCACGGTGTCCGACAGCAGGAAGGGGAGTCCCTCCGGGACTTCATGACCCGCTTTAACAATGAGGTCTTGCGGGTCGATGACCCCCGGATCGATTTTGTCAACTTTGCCCTCTACATAGCCCTCCGACATGAAGACTGCGCCAAAGCAATCATCCTCAAGCCGCCTCGTTCGATGAGGGAGCTCCAAACACTGACCTCCAGTTTCATGATCTCCGAGGAAATGCATCATATCAAGCACGGGGATAAGAAGGAGAAAGACCAGAAGGAGAAAAAGGAAAAAGGGGGCAACAAGAAGGACAAAGACCAGCGGGAAAAAAAGGACTCTCCGATCAAACGATACTTCGATCTCACCCCCCTGAACTCTACCCGAGGCCACATCTTTTCGGTGGCAGATCAGAAGCTGTTCAAAAAACCGAATAGGATAGCCGAGGGGAAAGGGGCAAGAAAATCGGGAAAGTATTGCGCTTTCCACAAGCAATATGGGCATGTCACGGACGACTGCTATGCCTTGCAGAACGAGATCGAGCGGCTCGTTCGAAAGGGCCTTCTCAAGGAGTTCGTGGCAGCCCACATGGAAGCACCAACCCAATGGGAGAGGTCCCAATCCCCACGGTCCCCTCCAGCAAGCCACAAAGGATCCCCATCTCGTAGAAGTAGCAAGGAGCCTGTCGACAACAACCTCCCGACCAGAGGGTTCATCAACACCATCGCCGGCGGGCCAAACGGCGGCGACTCCCGATCAAGCCGGAAGCGCATAATGAGGAAGTTGGAGCAAGAAAAATCGAGCCCACAGGTTCCTGATCGGGCCTACCATGTCAACCACATCGAATCCAACACTATTGTGTTTAGCGATAGGGATATTGATGTAAGCCGACCATCGGGAGAGGGTGAGTCACCCGATGTCCCGATGGTCGTTACCACTGACGTGTCAAATTTTGCTGTGGCACGCACTTTAGTTGATAATGGAAGTTCCGCCAACGTTCTTTTTTACTCCACTTTGCAAAAAATGAACTTAGGAAAAATAGACATGCAGCCGGTTCACATTCCCCTGGTCGGATTTGGGGGCTCGAAAATAGTTTCGATCGGCATAGTTCAGATGCCGACCTCATTGGGCGAAGCACCCCTAAGGCAAACTCTCCTCGTAGACTACCTCGTCGTCGATGCACCGTTCGCATATAACTTGATATTGGGAAGGCCGGCACTTAATCAATTTCAAGCGGTAGTGTCGACCTACCATCTCAAAATCAAGTTCCCCACCCCAGCGGGGGTCGGGGAAGTCAAATGCAACGTGCGAGATGCTTGGAGGTGCTACACGGTTTCACTGGAGAAAGAAAAGAAAAATGCACAATCCTCTCCGTCGATTTCACCATCGACCCACATCGACCTTGATCCCCCTGAAGGATCCTCTTCGCGAAAGCGGAAAAATGTGGAGTCCAGGATCGAGCCGATCGGGGACCCAAAAGTTATCGAGCTGGTTCCCGGCAACCCTGAGAAAGTGACCCGGATCGGCTCGCACTTGGGAGAGGCAAGGGAGGTGATGTTGATCGATTTTTTGAGAGAAAACGTCGATGTTTTCGCGTGGAGTCCCTCGGATTTTCCAGGAATCGACCCTGAGGTGATTGTACATCGCTTGAACGTCGATCCGACCGCCAAACCGGTCCAACAAAAGAAGAGGACCTTCGGAGAAGAACGGAACAAGATAATCGCGGAGGAAGTCGACAAGCTCCTTGAAGCGGGATACATCGTCGAAATTCAATATCCGGAATGGCTGTGCAATGTGGTCGTGGTTCCCAAGTCGCTCGGAAAATGGCGTATGTGCAACGACTTCACCGACCTAAATAAGGCCTGTCCAAAAGATCCCTATCCGCTACCCCGCATCGACTTGCTGGTCGATTCGACCGCCGGGTGCGAGATGCTGAGCATGATGGACGCCTTCCGAGGGTACTATCAAATTTATATGGCACCCGAAGATAGGTCGAAAACATCATTCGTGGTCGAGAAGGGGGTGTATTGCTTCATGGTCATGCCGTTCGGCCTAAAGAACGCTGGGGCGACTTATCAAAGGCTCGTGAACAAAATGTTCAAGGAGCTGATCGGCTTGACCATGGAGGTCTACGTGGACGACATGATCGTCAAAAGCAACAACGAAGTCGACCACCTCGACCACCTGAAGGACACTTTCGCCGTGCTCCGACAATACGGCATGAAGTTGAACCCGTCGAAATGTACCTTTGGGGTCCCTGGGGGAAAATTTCTGGGATACATGGTCAGTCAGCGAGGGATCGAGGCGAACCCCGCCAAGATCGAGGCCATCCAGGAGATCGCGACGCCCCAGACCGTCCGGGATGTGCAACGCCTCTGCGGTCGCATTATTGCGTTGAACCGGTTCATATCCAGGTGCCGATCGAAACCTTCCCTTCTTCAAGACACTCCGAGGGGCGACTAGCCGACCGATCGGGAAAACACAGAAATCGATCGAGGAAAGGCCGGTCGACATAAAGGGTAAGGAGAAGAAGAAGCAAGACTTTAAATGGCCCGAAGAATGCGAGCGGGCCCTTGTTGAGTTGAAGGCCTACCTGTCCTCTCCTCCACTGCTCGCGAAGCCGATTGATGGCGAGCCCTTGTACCTTTACATGGCCGTGTCCGACGAAGCCATCAGCTCGGTTATAGTGACTATCACGGACAGGGTTCACCGGCCGGTGTACTATGTGAGCAAAATTCTCCAAGGCGCAGAAAAGAATTACCTGGAGATCGAAAAATTCGCGCTCGCTCTTGCCATCACGGCTCGCAAATTGCGGCACTATTTCCAGTCTCATTCTATTGTAGTTTTGACCAACCAGCCGCTGAAACAAGTCTTAGCCAAGCCCGATGTCTCAGGGAGGTTGACGAAGTGGGCCATCGAGTTGGGAGAGTTCGACATCTCCTTCCAGCCCCGCACGGCCAGGCTCAGGTTTTGGCCGACTTCTTGCTCGAAAGGGTAGGGGTTGAGGCCGAGTCCGACGAGCCTACCGGTCCGTGGGTCATGCATACCGATGGCTCCTCGACCTCCCTAGGGGGCGGAGCCGGTGTATATTTGAGAAGCCCCGATGGTGTGGAGCTCGAGTTCGCCATACGGTTGAACTTTAATGTGACCAACAACGAGGCGGAGTACGAGGCACTGATCACAGGAATGAAGATAGCTGTCGACTAGGGAATTGATCGCCTCCAAGCGCTGGTCGACTCCCAGCTGGTCGCGAGTCAGGTGTCGGGGGCGTACGACGCTCGAGAAAGGTCCATGGTCAAATACTTAGATAGGGTGAAGGCGCTGAAAAGCCATTTCACCTCGTTCACCCTCGACCAAGTGCCAAGACAGGAAAACGAGCGAGCGGACGCCCTCTCGAAGTTTGCAAGTTCCCTTAGGGGGACAAGGAGCCGGTCGGTTACATTCTTGTCCGTAAACCAATTAGAAATCGATCAGGAGATGGTCGAGCAGATTCTCCTCATCGAGTCCCGAGAGCCCTCGTGGCAAGACGAGATCAAGGGTTACCTATCGAGCGGAACCCTACCCAATGACGCTTTGGCAGCTCGAAGGCTCAGAAATCGTGCGGCCCGTTTCTCGCTCGACCGATCCGGTCAACTCTTCAAAAAGTCCTTCACGGGGCCGCCTCTTCGTTGTCTCGACCAGCAGGAGGCAGATGAGGTGATGAGTTCTGTCCATGGCGGGTGTTGCGGGAACCATTCGGGAGGTCGATCGTTGGCCCAGAAAATCACACGTTGTGGGTTCTTTTGGCCCACTCTGGTCGACGATGCCAAACGTTTCGTCCAAAAGTGCCCGAAGTGCCAGTACCATTCAAATTTGAACCACCGGCCCCTCATGGAAATGGTAAGTGTGGATGTATCATGGCCCTTCGATCAGTGGGGCATCGATATTGTAGGGCCATTTCCCCAAGCATCCGGTCAAAGGAAGTACGCGATCGTTGCGGTCGAGTATTTTACTAAGTGGGTCGAGGCGGAGGCTGTCGCAAAGATCACGGACGCCTCTGTCCGATCGTTCATATGGAAAAACATCATATGTCGTTTTGGGGTCCCACGGGTGTTGATATCCGATAATGGAACCCAATTCCAGAGCCGGAGGACGATCGAGTGGTGTAAAGAGCACGGAATCGACCAGCGTTTCACATCAGTCGGAAATCCCCAATCGAACGGCCAGGCCGAAGTGACCAATCGAATATTGGTGCAAAACCTAAAGACCGTGCTCGGAGCATATAAAGGTGAGTGGGCCGACGAGCTCCCGAGCGTGCTATGGGCATACCGAACGACCCCCAGATCGGCCACTAGGCAAACGCCGTATGCCCTGGTCTATGGGTCGAAAGCCGTTATACCTGCCGAGATATTGCACGCGACGGCTCGAGTTGCTCACTTCGATCCCGATAACAACCGTTCAACACGGGAGCACGAGATCGAGGTCATTCAAGAATTGCGCGACCGCGCCTGGGCAAAGATGCAAAACTACAAGGCTGCCGTCGCAAGAGCGTACAACAAGGGAGTGGCCCCTCGATCTTTTCAGGTCGGGGATCTCGTCCTCAAAAAGGTTGAGGTCTCACGAAACGTAGACAAGCTCGACCCGAACTGGGAGGGGCCATACAAAGTCATAAAGGTCTCAAAAAACAATGCATATCGGCTGGAGGATGTGACCGGTCGAGAATTACCCCGACCATGGGGGGCGGGGAACTTAAGAAAGTTCTTCATTTGAAGAAGCTTCTCCGCCGATCGGGCTGCTCGCACCCAATGGAGATCGAACCGAGTCAGTTGGTCCTAGCTTGTTTATCATGATTTCCCGTTCGTTTCGTTTGTACTTCGAATGTTACGTTTCTTAAATAAAGCAATTGTTCGAACAATCCGTTCGACCTGTTTTGAGCAGAATTATAAAAAAAAACCACATTTGAAAGTGCAAATTCGATGGGAAAGATAACATTCATTGTATTAATAAGGGGTTCGATTACAAAACGCGGGGAGGGGTGCCTAGTCTATTACATTGACTTCATCCTCCCGGTCGATAGGATTCTCGACCCCTTCCTCGACCACAGCTTGGTCCTCTCGATCGGGACCTTCGACCTCCATTGGGCTCCCGCCGCCTTGGCCTTCTTCTTCGTCCTCGCCCAGCCTCCGGGCGATGTCGTCGAGCGCCTTCTTCTGCACGAGCTCGACTGCGAACGCAAACTCGCCGTCCGCAAAGGCTGGTGCGGGCTGATCGCCTTCCCCAGCGGGCTCACCGATCGGCTGACAGGACTCGTCCCTGTCAAGCCCGATGTGCTCGATCTGGCGAACAGCTAGATCGAACGCCTCACTGAGACGGGGAAAGGCCTTCACCGAGCAGACGGCATCGAACACGTAGCTCTGGAGGAACCGCTCGACCGCGGCCTTCGAAAACGCCCGTTCACGTTCGTCTAGCTTGGCAAGCTCCTCCCGAACGCCAACTTCATGGCCCTTGGCGTAGCCGCGGTCGAAGGAAGCCTTCTCCTCTTTGCGGGCCAGGTCGCGGGCCCGTTCGGCCTCGCTGATTTCTGCGACCTTCTCCTCAAGTGACTTCTCGAGGGACTCATTCAGGGCATTCTGCTCTTCGAGTTTCTTCTCGGCCAACTCCCGCTCCGATCGGGCCACGGCGAGGAGTGTTTCGAGCTCCTCGATCTTACTTTTCAGTTGGCCGGGCTCGTTTTTTGCCGCCAGCCGGTACATCCTCTTGTACCGGTCCTTGCCCTCCTTGTACACCACCGCCCGACGGTATACATGATAAAAAGCTTGGGGCGCCATCTGCCGATCGGAAAGAAACTCAGCATTCAAGAAACAACAGCTCGAAAGTAAATCCGATCGGAAAGCTTACCCCGATTGCTCCTCTGTCGAACCAGCGGCGCACCTGGTTGAGACTCTGGCCGAGGAGAAAGCGGTGGTCCTCCTCGAATTGGCACCCTTGTGATAGGTGCTCGATCGGGACCTGGTCACGCCCCCGGAAGGTGCTGATCGGTTTTTCTTCCGTCCGGGAAAGCGCCCTGTCCGATGGGCGGTCGAAACTCATTATCCTCTCCTCCTCGTCGGAGTCGGAGTCGGAGGATTCAGATAAATCTTCCCGATCGGCGACTTGCTTCCCTTTCCCTTTGCCGACGTAGTCGGGCCCCCTCTTTCTTTTCGTGCCGGAGACGGGGGCGCCTCTTTCCCTTATCACGACCCCCCTTTCGACCGGCCTTGACGGGGTCAACTCCACTGGCGAGACGATTGCGGTCCCCGATCGCTCGCCTGTTACCTCCACTTCCGGATCGAAATCCGGCACTGCGGCCGACCTCCGCCTTGGCGGGGTTATGCTGGGGGTGGCCCGAGGGGCGGTTGGCGGGATGCTCGATGGGGCCCTCGCGCCCCTGGATGACGAGCCCCTCTGGCTCGACGCCCGACCCGCCGCCTTCTCAGCCTTTTTCTTCTGAGCGGCCGCCAGTTTAGCGAGCATAGCTCTTTGGGCTTCCATGAGCACGTCTGCGTCTGCAAGAAAAACCGATCGTTAGAAACTATAACACTGACGATCGAAAAACACACTCGAATGGAAATTAACGTACCGAGTACTATATCGGGTGATGATTCGACTGGGGAGATACCGGCGCGGTACAAAAACTCCTCTTGTAAGAGGTACCCGCTCCACATCACCCCCCGTTCGATTTGGCGGGTACGGAAGAAGGGGTCCTCCCAGGTCGGATTACCCACCCCGCCGAACTCGATCTTATCAATCTCATCGTTCCATTTTCTTCGAACGGGGAAACCCGATGAGTGGTAAACGAAGAAAAACTTTGCCTTCCACTTCTCCCCGTACGAAGACTAGCGGGTTTGTATGATTCTCGACCCGGTCCGGGCCATTATATAAAAGAAGTCGCCTCGATCGCCCGGACCCGACCGAGCGGAATTTTGTACTTTGAAAAATGATGCAAAATTCTCGATTGATGGGGCCTGGCCTAGAGCCCTCATCATTACTATGAAGCTATAAATTATACAATGGGAGTTCGGAGAAAGTTGAGCAGGAGGTAAGTCCAAAAAATTATAAATAGCTGCCGCATCGTCCGAGATAGGGAACCGGAACCCGTTCCACAATACCTCCAAGTGGATGGCGATCGTATTACGGGGCGGTCGACCCATCTGCGAACCGACGGGCGGCGCGAAGGATTGGAAATCCGAGGGGATATGGTACTTGGTCACAGCGTTGGTGACCTCGGTTGGAGTCATCGTCGATGGGATATCGTCGTGGCCACGTTCAGTTCTGAACGCACGTGGAGCATCGACGTCCTCATCAACATCCTCCACCTCATCGGTCGCATAATGCTCGACCTCCCCCTCGGCTCCACTCCCGATCGGGTTCTGGCCGGAGGAAGTCGAGCCGCTGATCGAGGCACTCCCCTCGGAGCTACCCTCCGAGGAGCCTCCTAATCCGACCTCTCGAATCAAACTACGGCTAGCCATTGACGAACAAACAAGAAGGAAAGATCGGGAGAGAAGAGTTACCTAGTGAGAGAGTCGGATCGACGTAAAGTAGGGATTTTCGAACGGCTGGGAAGACAAACGATCGGCACAGCGCAATAATTCTCGCAGGAATGGTGAAGTCAACGCGCGGTCCGCCTTTCCTATTTATAGGCGGATAAAAACTCGCCTCGGGAATGCCAAAAGGCGCCATAATTACAGCTGTGACTTTTTAAGTTCCCGGCGGTTATAACCCGGTCGATTCCACATCCACGGTCGATTTTACAATCGACCCGCGGAGTGGGGGGGCTAATGACGTGGCGTTATTCCGACCGGTAATCCGATCCCTCCCTCCAGACGGCCTTTGAATTGCTATCCCCTCGGACCTTCGATCGACTCGCTCATGGCCGATCATTCGACGCCGCTCTCCTCTCAGTCGACCCGTTAGCTGAGGCGTACCGCCAGGATCGCCCGTCGGGTTTTCCGGCCGACTATGTCCTTGACCGGGACCATACCCGGTCCAACGGCTCCTTGCTGGCATTTAATGCCCCGTCAGTCCGGGTATGGGGCACCACCTAATCCCATACCTCATTAATGAGGCGCCAGCTATAGCCTATGGACCCTACCCCTTGGCCTACTAGACGCCCACGTCGGTCCTCAACAACCCGCCTGGCTTGAGGGGCCCACGGGACCCGGTCTACCTGGACACGGTATAAATACCCCCTCATTTATGGTAAGAAGCACGCATTTATTACACCTTGTACCCTTACTCTGTTCAAATATTTACATAACCGATCCGCCGACTTAGGCATCGGAGGGTCTTAGCCGAGACCCCTCTCGGCTAGCTGACGTCGCCATTCCCTTTTTGCAGGCTATCTTTCCCCTCGAACAACAGCATACACCGAGCCGACCAGAGAACTCGATCGGAGTCGACCAGAACCAAATTCGACCCGCATCAATACTATTTTCATAAAAATAGATTTATTAAAGTTTTATCAAGATATGGGTGCTTTATGAAAATCGATCCTAATTTACCAAAATATGTCTGCGTGTCTTATATATATAGTTGTCTATATTTTCAAATGGATCTTTTATACTTATATATTTATATATCATACGTACATACATATAGATATATTTATGTCTTGAATGTCATTTTTCTATAGTTTACACAAATATTTGATACATGTATCTATATGTGTTACACTTATACTTTAGTCATATGTATAAGCTCTACGTATGTAGTATTTAGTTATATATATTTACATTTTATTTACTTTAAATTTACATACATAAGTGGATATGTTATACTTAGAAACCTATATATATATATTTATATATTTATGTTTAATTATATTTTAATCAGAATATATTTATGTATCAAATTTATATTCTAGACAATATATATAGATATATATATATATATGTATGTGTTGCTGTATATACATACTATTATGTTTTGATTATATTTTAGTTTAAATTTCGTATTTGATATATGTATGTATCTATATTAAATAGTTTATGAGATATTATTTTCCAATACTTTATTAAATTTCAGATTTGATATATGTATATATCCATATTAAATAGTTTATGAGATATTATTTTCTATCACTTTATTTCATAGTGATGATATTCTTTTCTAAGATGTTGGAATCATATGTTGAAACATGGAAGCAAGACTTCCAAGATTATGCTATGTGCATAAATTGTGATTGTGAAACAGGCCCGAAATATATCAGAGTGGTTTGGGTGAGTTCCGCCGGGACATACCAATGGGGTAGCCGGCTGTAAGAGTTCTCACTCCCTCCATCTCCTAATCCCCCCTTGGGTAGACGAAGTGATCTACTCAAGAGAGAGGAAAATTTGGCCCAACACCCGGGGTACGACCATTGGAGGATAAGGCAGGCGGGAGAAATGTGCTGGTTGTAAATTTCGGCCTGGGTAGTCATAAGGGTCACTGTTAGGTGACGAGAAAGGTTTGAAATGAAAAAACTATGTGTTCATGTGCAAAGTAAAACTATGTGCCTACGTGCAAATCACACACACGAGCACCTTATGTGATTATGTAACGTTTCTACTCAACTATATGTTGACTGTATTCATATGATATGTTTTAGATGAACCCGAGGCTAACTTTAATGAAGTCGAGGAGGAGGAATATTTTGAAGCCTTCTATTAGGACGAGAGCTATTACTTTCCGCTGCATACTTGTTTGTTTTGCCGATTTCGGCCATATGAAATTTGTAAACGCTTGTTTGTATTCGGAATTTTGTACTTGATGTACATCGCGATATTATGTTTTCCAATACCATGCTTGCTATTTAAATTTAAGTTTATTAAATACTTTATATGTAAATCATAACAAATATAAAGGAATTACCGGGGTCGTCACATATAACCTACGAGAGAGTGTCACCAGACCAATCTAATACTGTACAGCAAGGGATATCTGATAGAACCCACACCTATCTTGCATATGAGCATTTGAGGAAACTATGTCTTGAATCCTTCTCCATCTGGCCACATGTCGGGCATCCGTCTAGATGGTACAAACCATACTTGGATAGATTCATAGCCAAAGCAAGTGCCCCCATTATTTTATTAGCCACTCGTGCACCCCAAATGAAGTTCCAATCCCGATTTCTTCCCAAAGTACCTGATCTATGCATCATAGTTAAAATCTTGGTAACATGGTAAACACTTCTCACAGAAAATGACCACTTTTATTATAATGCCAAATTAATAGATCTTTATTTTCAAGCCTACCGAGAGGAATAGACATGATTATCTCAACCTTATCTTGCATAAAATGTGCATTTAAAAGTTCAATATTCCATCCCCCCCATTCGACAACAGCAAGTTCACAACTATTGCATCCCTCAACGCCTCACTCTGTGGTGACTGAACCATAAATGAGACAAGCCTCAGGATCTATTTTGAACCCCATACTTTAATACTTTAACCCGGACCAATTCTCCATCGGCTTCCTGTTTGAATCACCGCTTTAGCGTTGAAAATTCCCTGCCACATGTAAGAAGGATTTGAACCCAACTTCATATCAAAAGCCTTCGTTGAATTGAAATACCTAGACCTCAAAACTTGACTTAAGAGGAAGAATCTACAAGTCTCAACCAAAGCCGATTAGACAACAAAACTTCATTGAAATAATGTAGCGATCGAAACCCCATACTCCTCTCACTCTTAATTATGCACAACTCATCCCAACTAACCAAATAAAATTTCTTATTTCCTTTATTATGCTACCAAAAATCTACAAAATAGCCCTCAATCTCTTTCAAGAAAGTAACTAATAGTTGAAAACAAGACATACTATAGGAAGAGATGGCCTATAACACAACCTAAAACCTCCTTCCCTGCTTGATATAGGTTGTGTTCATTCCAACCTTGACTTTTCTACCACATTCGATCTCAAATGGAAGCAAAAACATCTTTCTAATTTCTACACACAATGTAAGGGAGCCCCAAATACTTATTATGACATATATTAACCTGCAATTGTCCTAACCTAACAATCACTGCTCGATCCTCCTGTGTGACATTGTTGCTGAAAACAACAGAGGATTGACCCGAGGCTCGTCTATACCTTTCCAAGAATGATAGAATGCTCTCCATAGCCCCTAATGTAGCTTGGAAGAATATCAACGTATTGTCAAAAAAAAATAAGTGGGAAATACTTGTGTGGGTCTAGAAACAAGACACCCGTCAATACTCCCGGCCCGTCCCTCTTCTTGCAACAAGACACTAAACACCACTGCACAAAACAAGAAAGGTTAAGTAGACAATAGGTCCCCATAATGGAGGCCCCGTTGAGGATGAACGAAACCAAATAAAGCCTCACTTGGGACAAAAGAATATGTAATTGATGAGACACATAGCATTCTAAAATGAGCATAAAGACTTAGTGTAAGAAGACTCAAGGAACCACCACTCGACCCAGTCATAGGCTTTGCTCATGTTAAGTTTGATCACCATGTGCCCATTCTTACCTCTTTTCTTAAGTTTCAAAAAGTGATTGGTTTCATATACAAGAAGCACATTGTTCATAATTAAGTGGTCAGAGATGAAAGCCGACACAGATAGGGAAACAAGTTGATCCAAGAAAGGTTTTAATCTATTGACTATAGCTTTAGAGGCTAGTTTATATATAACATTGCATAAGGCAATGGGACGAACCTGAGTCATCATTTCTAGGGTTTTACACTTGGGAAGAAGGACAATATGCGTGTGATTAAACTCATTATTGGTATGATGTTTATTCAAAATATTATTTGGTTTCGTTAAGTTTGCATATGTATCTTGTTATGTATGGGATACATTTGCTATTCATAATTGTTCCATTTTGTGTAGAACTTGGAGATTTCTAGAAACATTTGTCTCTGAAAAGTGAAGGATTGATTTTACTTATATTGAATGGGGAAGGAACTTGATCATATAATCACTTAAGGATTGTGACAAATAAAGTTCAACTACAAATCATGAAGGACAAGAAAATTGAAAGCTTGTGTAATGCAATTGCCCTTTTATGGGGATGATGAGTATGAATGAGTTGCATGAAATAGTGTTTAATTTGTTGAGGTAATATTTACTTGTTTTGATGCTTCTGAATAAGATGAGTCATTGTAATAGGTGGTGTAAATTTTAAATCCTTTTATTAGGTTACTTTTTTTTTTTGTTTTTAGTTTCTAAAATATGCAATGTAGCTATATCGTGGAAATATGGAAATGATGAGTGCTACCTAGCACATAAACCGTGGTGGTATGAAAACAATACAATTTATCCAAATATGGTGTCAGCTATATTGGTGCAGAAAAAATTCAAACAAATCTTGCATGATGTGAAAAAAGATAAAAGCATTTATATTGAAATTTTACCTGACATTAAAGGGCTATAATGGTTTTCTCAATTAGCATCTTTTGTTAGAAAATTAGTTTAAGGAAGTTGGTAAGTGACCAACTTTGAACAATGATTTAATGTAACTTCATTTGTTATATGGAAAAATATATTTGATATTCATAATCTACGTCACTAGTAGATACAGAAAATGTAATTAATTGCTTAAAACCAATTTTGGTGAATGAGAAATTAAATGCATAAGAGAGCTTGATGAAAAGACTAAATGGAGTGTAGTAAAATGTATGTATCCCACATTGGAAAAATGAGACAAGAATTTCTTGTACTTAAGTGGCTAGTTGCAAACAAGGATTAGCCCCTTGGGGGTTCACAAGTGTGTAATGAGGAGAGGATCTATGAGTTAGTGGGCTCGAACCAAGCTCACTTGCACTGCCGTCGCCCATTCAACCAGCTTGGCATGGCGTGATAGGCAGAGCTGGACTTGGGCCAAGTTCGGACTCAATCAAAAAATATATTCTTTTTGGGTGCAGTAAGTTCGAAAACAAGTCAAAATTGAAACTAGATCGAGCCAAATTAACCCAAACCAACATGGTGCATCGGACCAAGCCAAAGTGCAGCCCCAATTGTGGCTTAACGGTTCAGACCTTGCCTGAGCTGGTGCGTATGGGTAAGAACTGGTGTCAGATCAGTTCAAACCGAACCAGTGCGAACCGAAAGAGTGGCACCCATTTGTCCCAACAACCATAACTTTTTATCTATTATAAATAGCTCCCTCTATAGTTGTCACTTTCATTCATTCACATTCGAATCCAAATTCACTTTCTATTCTCTGCATTTCACTTCCAAAGTTCCCAAATCATTCATAAACATCTAGTGAGTTTAAAACACCTTCTAGGTTTGTTGTTTCTCAAAATTTAGAGTGCTCCTTTTTGGAGAAAGAGGTTGATGTATCTTGGAAGATGATTGCCAAGAACCATGAGCCCTAGTGCGAGGTAATTTCGTCTTAAAGACAAAGAATCCAACTCTTGCCTTGGCCTATTCCTATAGCCGAATCATGCCCCATATAAGCACTAAGTTCCAACAATTTTAAGATAAAATTTATTGTGATTTAGCTATGGCCTCGACCAGCACTACTCTTCTACCTGCCCTTGTTCAAGGAGAGAAGGTGGAGAAATTCTCCAGAGCTGACTTCAAGAGATGGCAGCAGAAAATGCTCAGAGGATGCCTATTTGGGGAAATTCATAGTCAGCAAGCATTTGGATTTCAAAATGGTGGACTCCAAAACAGTTATACACCAAGTCTAGAAGCTACAACTTATTTTGTACGACATTTATGCAGAAGCAATATAGCTGAGTGAGCTTTTCCAAGTAGCTGCAATGATTGAGGAGCTACCACCAGCTTGGAGAGACTTCAAGAACTACCTGAAGCACAAGCAAGAGGAGATGGGGCTCGAGGATCTGATCATTCGACTTCAGATTAAAGAGGACAATCCAGGAAGTTGCAAATGGAGGCAAATGTTAATTTAGTGGAGCCAAATTCTTGCAAGAAGAGGAAGCGTCCTAATAGTGGCTAGAAAAATAATAATGCCAAGAAATTCAAGGGGGACTACTTTTATTATGGTAAACAAAGCTATATGGTTAAGGACTACAGGGCCTCGAAGAAAAGAAAAGGGAAAAAGGACCAAGCCAACGTAACTAAGAATAAAAGCGTGTCGATCTGCATGTCTGAGTTGAGCCTCTTGATAGTGGTCTTTAAAGCCAACCTGATTGACAATTCGAGAGAGTGGTGGGTGACACTGGAGCTATGTGCCATATATGTTCAGATAAGGAGCTATTTTCTACATACATTTTGATCAATGGATGCAAGCTATTCATGGGTAACTGAGCTACCTCCCTAATCATTGGTTTGGGCATAGTGGTTCTGAAGATGACCTCGGGCAAGGAATTAACTCTGGTTGATGTGCTACATGTTCCTTACATTAGGAAAAATCTAGTTTCTAGTTCATTACTTGTAAAAGTAGATTTTAGGCTATCTTTTAAGTTAGGCAAAGTTGTATTAACAAAGAATGGCCACTTCACAGGAAAGCATTACCCAGCTGATGGCCTATTCAAAATGAATGTAATAACTGATCATAATAAAATTAAAGCTTCTACTTACTTGTTCGAGTGTTCTAATTTTTAGCATGTTAGATTTGGATATGTTAATTTTAACAGTTTGAGAAGACTTGTAACTTTGGAATTGTTGCCTTCATTTAACATTGACTCAAATAAAAGGTGTGAAATTTGTATAGAAGCTAAACTAGCCAAAGCACCTTTTCATTCAATTGAAAGAAGCACTAAACCTCTAGAATTGATTAAGAGTGATACTTGTAACTTAAGTTTGTGCAAACTAGAGGAGGAAAAAAGTATTTTATTAATTTTATTGATGATTGCACAAGGTTCTACAATGCCACTTTGTTTGGACACTATGCACTCAACTCATTTGCATCTCTTGATATTTTGAAATGTGAATGTGATGTTTTTCCACCTTTCATTATGGAAGCAACAATTCTAGATATTGTAGTTGCACTTGCAATTTGATTTCTGGATCTAAGATAAGCTAACAATACATGGTATTTTTCCAGTTCCACCTGGCCCATCAATTAAAAAAAATGCCTCATTTGTCCCTTTTAACACAATCTAAGATCATTTAGAAAGCATTGTGTTGATCAGGATTCAATTTTAGCTCTGTTTCTAAGTCTGTTGGAGGTATTACTGTTGGCATTTCATCTCGTATTTTTCTTGTGAAATCGTCTTGCATATCAGTCATGTCAATCGGAATGCTGGGAAGGTCATATAATCGTATGTTTGCTCCCATGCTCTCTAAGAAAAACTTCAAGCTTTTTGAAGGTTAGGTAATACACAGTTCATTTGATGTGTGTAATTCTCTCTTAAAGTCTTCAGACATTGCTTCATAATATGTCCCAAAGAATTCTAATGCCAGTTGGCACATAATAGAGCAGTATGGTTGCGAATAATCTTTGAAGTTCATTTGGCATTTGAAAAGTTACTACTTCATTTAAAAATTTGATAATGCTCTGATCAAATTCAAGTAATCATCTTTTTTGTGCCGCTTCTTTGAAACACGAGCATCGAACTTCTGTTATTGTTAACAAATCTTTGAAAGATATTGGTCCTCTAACATGATTAAGTAGCAGACTAAGATAATATATTTCCCTTCGATAGGATTTGCACCATTTATACATCCAATCATATCTCTTTTCTTTCTTTCTTTCCAGTATTGACCCTTTTTCTTCCATAGTAATGCTTTGGAAATTCTCTATAAAGATATTTTCTTGCTTTTTTGCTTTTATCACACATAGAAAATTATTATATTAGCATTGTTTGGAGCAATGGTCCCAAGTCAAAATGTTCTCCAAGTTTTGATTTGCCCAATAAGTCACACATTATTGATTTGGGAGATTAAGATTCAAATTAATAACTGTTGGGTCCATTTCATTCAAATTAAATTCAAAAATTCTCCACATTGCTTCTTCAACAAAGACCGATCTAGCATCTTGAAATTGTTTGATTTTATCTACTAAATTTTCTCCATCATTGTGGTTAATATGAATCGCTGCGTTGTCATGTGCTGCGTTGTCATGTGCCTTATAGATATATTTGTACTGACATTTCACTACTGTCACTCTAGATAATATCTCAACATTTATGTGGTAATTATATCTTGATGAAAGATATGGAATGTAAGGTACTTACTACCCGCTAATTGGTAAGTTCTACATTGTGAACCTGAACTGTTAATCCATTTTTTCTTCTTCTGCAAAGGATATCCCTCTTTACCTTGTATTCTACTGTCATAATATGAGTGTGGGTAACAATATTTTCATTTTCCATCTACCATACCTGAATTTTTTGAGTTCTTTTCTCCGCATGGTCCATGCATCACGTGTTTAACTACTAAGTCATAAAGTTTAGGATTTTTTTCACAATCAAGAAGTTCAACACAAACAAACCTATCAAACTAATTTAGTGTTGCAATTTTGTACTCAGACTTTAGAATTATCAATAAATGAGCATGGGCCAATCCTTTATTCTAAAATTCTTTTGCGTGGACCTGTACAACTACCTTTCCAAATTTTTCCTTCTCAAATAATTGATTTTTATTATCCTGTAATTTTGCTCGAAAGACTCTTGATGTCAAATTTGGACAATCTTCAGCTTGTTGACCATAATACAAGTTTTCTTGTATCCTTTTCCATTCTGGATTGCAAGTCATGGTAATGAGAATATCTAGTTTTCCAAATCTTTGAACTAAAGCCAAGGCATCAAGATACCTGTGTCTTATATCTCTTAGACGTCCATTAAAAAATGCAAGGAGAAATATTCTTGTGCCAACTTCACTTCCTCTAGTCTCCCCTCTCAATACACTATCCATAATTTCTTGGTACAATTCAGATATTAAATTTGACTAGTTTTTTCGATAGAAATCCAATCTTGTAGTCTCTAGCTTTATGTAAATGTCTACTCTATACTGTTGCAATAGCTTGCCAGCAAAGAGTAGTGTAGATTGCCTTGAATTTCTAATTTGCAACCTATAACTAAAGAGTCACAACAATTAATATTGTGGAAGGCACACTTTTCATTATTCACTTTGACAGCATATTTATACAACAAGAAAAGTACAATAAAAGGAAAAACAAATCAATATACATCAATTACAATTGATGGAGAGTAAAATAAACAAAGAAAAAAATAAATTTATATCAATTACAATTAATGGAGAATAAACTAAAGGAAAGATTTATTTTCAAACCACAAAAAGCCCACTGACCATTTTGCCTTAGTTGTTTCTACAACTAACTAGGTTGTTCCCAAATCTTGTAGGCAGGCCATAAAGAATAAAATTGGTGGCATGCCATGCAAGATGAAATTTCAACAATGGTAAAAAATAGCACTTCAATGCTTGTTCCTTCTTCCACTTCTCAAAATATAGCGGGATGCAAATGGGTCTACCAAATCAAATATAAACCTGATGGTTCTCTTGATCGTTACAAAGCTCGCATTGTTACCAAAGGCTTTGATCAACAACTTGGTATTGACTTTATTCTGACATCCAACCCCATTTAGGGGTGTTCAAAATATCCGAAAACTAACCGAATCGACCGAAATCTAAAAATATCGAACTGAATGTGGTTTGGTTCAGTTTTCAGTTATATGTCCACAAAATCGAATAGTTTCGATTTGATTTTTCCCTTGGTTAAAATTGAGGGAAACCAAAAACCGCAAGTCTAGAGGCGGTTCAATTCTCAGTTCGGTTCAATTGAGAATCGATCAGAAAAGTAAAAAAAATTAAAACCTAAAACTAAAAACGTGTTTCTCCAACCTATAGACTAAAGTTCTGTCTCTCTTTTTTTTTTTTTTTTTTTATCAATCTGGAGACTCTCAACTCTCCAGCCCATTGCTCTACTCTCTCTCTCTCTCTCTCTCTCTCTCTACCCAACTCTCCCTCACTCGACTCTCCCTCTCTTTGGCACACTCTCTCTCTCTCTCTCTCAATCTCTCTATCTAGGCGTCTACTCCGAAAACTTGGCTAACCACGTCCATGTCCAGCAAGTCAGCAACCAACTTGAGGTAATTAAGTATTTTCTCCTTTTTTTTTAGCTTAATTTTTGAGCTAGGATTAGAAATACTTTGATGGGATTTGGGAATTATGTTATTAGATTGTTAGAATATGATGGATATCATGAATTGATGATGGTATTAAGTACTATTAATGACTTAATGTACATTTATTCAATTATTGTTGAATTATTATTCATACAAACACTTGGTGGGCAAAAGAAAAATCATGTTAAACCAATGTTAAAACTTAATAGCCGAGTTCTTAGTAGGAAGTTTGGTTAATAGACTTGATTAATAGAAAGTAAACAATATTATAATTGGTTATTAGTTGGTTAAAACGTAAAAGTTAACTTTTTTATATGGTAAGTTGGTAACTTGCAAAGTGTTGGGTTTTATATGGTCAGTTGGTAACTTCAAAGTTTTGGATTAGTTTTGAATTAGGATTGTTCATAATCATAAATCATATGGTTTCTTTATATGTTAACTTGCAAAGAATATTTCTACGTTAAACTTAAATTGTTGATTTCCACTATTTTTTTATTGCTATAGAATATGAAAGATATTTCGGATAATGAGCAATTGGACATAAATCAGAATGAAAGGAGTGACTGGTCAGGATCTAAAGATGAAAATCATACCGGACTGAGTCAAAGTAAAAAAGAAGAGAAAGTAATCAAATATAGAGTCCAATGAAGATGACAAAAAGAGGTCCTAGATATACAAAACATTTCACTGAATTTAAGATAAGAGTGGTAGAAAAAGGGCTAGATGCAAGCATTGTTGTAAAGATTACGCGTGTGATTCTAATAAAATGGAACTGGGGGGTTTGAATAATCACATCAGAACTTGTAAGAAAAATCCCAACAATAAGCCCGAGAACTACACTATTGATAGTTACACTCGAAGTGTAGATTTAAGAGACATGTCTTCTCATGTAAGGCCCTATCAAATATGATCAAGAAGGAACGAGGGAAGCTCTTGCAAAAATGGTTATAATCGATGAGTTACCATTTAGATTTGTTGAAGGTGAAGGTTTTAGGAAGTTTGTGTCTATTGCATGTCCTCAATTTGCTGTTCCACCTAGAATTACGGTTTGCCGAGATTGTTACAAATGTACTACAATGAGAAGAGTAAATTAAAGGATTCTTTAAAAAAATCTGGGGTGCGAGTGCCTCTTACCACTGATATATGGAATTCAAATTAGAAAATTAATTATATGTGCTTGGCTACCAACTTTATTGATGATCAATGGAAGTTGCATAAGTTAGTTTTGAATTTCGTTCCATGTGCTAGCCATAAAGGTGAAGATGTTGTTTTGTTGATTGAAAAATGTTTGCTTGATTGGGGTTTAGAGAATGTATTACTATTACAGTTGATAATGCATCTTCAATGATACCATTGTTGCATATTTAAGAAGAAGATTATTGACATGGAAGAAAGAAATTTGTGAGGGAAAATATTTACATATGAGATGCATTGCTCATATTATTAATCTTGTTGATAAAGATGGATTGACAGAAGTTGGTAACTCTATTGAGAAAGTTCAAATGGTGAGATACTTAAGGCAATCCCCGGCTAGATAGAGAAAATTTAAGGAGTCATGCTCATAATGAACAGGTACCAACTAAAAATTATTGAGTCTGATTGTCCTACACATTGGAACTCATGTTATTTTATGCTTGAGATTACGTTTATGTTTCCAGGTGTG
>CM047882.1:19235226-19263718 GCA_026212405.1 Petrea volubilis
TATTCAGTCTCCTTAGGGGCAAGAGGGTTCTTCCACCCCTACCAGTTGAAATGTTGGCACCACATCGATGTGCTTGAATGCTGGGAAATGGACTTAGCTAAAAGGCAACGAATAGAGGAATAGAGAATTGAGCTTGCCAAAGAGTTTAAGACTATTGAACTTGAGAAGGGAAACTTGAACAAGCTAGACTAGGAAGATCGGTCCCATCTCGAACCTGCCAAGGAAGTAATGTTGATCCAACTGTTAAGGGAAAATATTGATATATTTGCATGGAACCTGTGACACCCCCCTCGCTAGGATCGTCCTATACGAGTAGGGCTCACTCAACGGTCTTGCTGAGTACCAATTTTTTTCCAATCGGTACGCAATACATGCAACTTATTTAGTATTGCCCAATAATAAAATCGAGATAAAACAAAAACCCAATTAACTTACATAGAACTGTAAGGTACGACTATCCAAGTACAACACTTCAACTAGTGATTTTTCATTTTTTATTAAATAAGCCAGCCTACTATACAGGATAAAAAACTATGTGCTAATGATTGGTAATGCTCCAATCGCCTTATCCGAGTCCCCTCAACCTATTTCCTGAAATTGAGGCAATGAACAGAAAGAACTTGGGGTGGTAAATCCAAATGACTTAGTGAGGCGGGAAATATACATATAGATATATAAATTGAAAATAAGAGTCATAAACCAACAAAATAATAAATCATAAGAAGGTGTGTCTGCACAAACTTGAACAAGACAGATGGTGAGCATTGAACGGAATCTCCAACCTTATTACTACCCAAAACAGATAAACATATCATAAAATCCTTATGCCTCCCCTTTGTGTCAAGGAGTGACCTTGACAACGGTAAACGGTAAACGGTAGGTGTACCACGTGCCCGTGCAATACACCGAGCCAATCCCTACTACAATTAACCTCCAACTGTATGTAGGAATCAGGTCCAATGGAATAGTATCACGTAAGAAGTTTCTATTGATGGTCCATTCCGCCCGACAAAGCCCGCTCACATGTACCTGGGCCCAAACTTTCCAAGGGCGTCCCCAAGGGTATCAATAGATCATATTAAGACAGAATGGCTCACAAACTTTCAATAAAATAATAGTTTGTTTCCAACACCAGGGATACATAAAAACATAATTAAAACATGATATCCCAAGGGTGTCAACAAATCATTTTGAAACAGACATAACTTACAATATCAGAAATGAAATACTTTTTGTGTATAACTTGACTTATAATTCAGAAAAATATTTTGTTGAAACATAGAGAGTAAGATATAATTCCAAAAGGTTTGGATAACATAAATCAGACAAGGTAGGCCATACAAATAATATTTATAACATATAGTTCAATGCCCTAGCAAGGAAGGTAAAAGGCACTCACCTTAAGAGCTTATTGTCTCACCAAGTTTATGAATTAGGTGGACTATGTCAACTTGATAATACCTTTTTAAGAGTGTTTTATGGAACTAAGGAGATGTATAGGGGGCTAATATACGTATGTGTATGAAAAAGGAAGGGTTTATGTATGTATATATATATATATATGGGTAGGAGATATTCTATAAATATGGAGTGTTTTGTATGTTGAGAGCAAGGTTAGTGTGGGTGGGTGTGTCTTAGGCGGGATTTAGTGTGTTGTGGGATGAAAATGGGGTGCCAAGCTCCCCTATTTATAACAATTGTTGCAAGAAATAGGATTATTATATACTTTAAGTCATTTTCTAATTATTATTATCTTATCCAAATCTTATCATAATCTTATCTAATCTTATCAAATCTTATCTAATCTTATCAAATCTTATCTAACCTTATCCAATCTTATCATAATCTTATCCAATCTTATCATAATCTTATCTAATCTTATCAAATCTTATCTAACCTTATCCAATCTTATCATAATCTTATCTAATCTTATCAAATCTTAGCATTTAAGAACATTTATTAGGAGAAAATGACATTTTTGGATAACTATGTATATATATATGATAAAACATGACCTATTATATAATATATACATATAAATTCGAAAATTACATGTATATATAAATATATTTATATATATGGCTTTTAAATAAATTAATAAGTTGTAATTTTTGAAAATAATATGAAGTATCGGGGCATTATAGATCTATATATATAATTTCAATGTATAAAAATCGGGATGTCACAGAAGCCCTCAGATTTCTCAGGCATTGATCTAGAAGTTATCATCTACTGTCCCAACATGGACCTAATGGTCAAGCCCGTGAGGCAGAAAAAGGGGATTTTTTTTTTTTTTTTTTTTGTGATGAAAAGAATAGAATCATTGAAGAGGAGGTGAACAAGCTACTTGATTTAGGATCATTGTTGAGATCCAATTCATTGAGTAGTTGTGTAATGTGGTCATAGTCACTAAGGGTAATGGTCGATAGCAAATTTGCAATGACTTCATGGACATGAATAAGGCTTGTCCAAAGGATTTGTATCCCCTTCCTCGAATTGATGGCTTGGTTGATTCAACAACTAGTTGTGAGATCATGAGCATGATGGATGTCTTTAAGGGTGTTACCAAATTTTCATGGGGGTTGATGATAGGAATAAGATATCCTTTGTAGTCCCAAATGGAGTCTATTATTTCCCAGTAATGCCATTTGGGCTTAAAAATGCTGAAGCAACTTATCAGAGGTTAGTGAATGTTATGTTCAAAAGGGAGATAGGCAAAACTATGGAGGTTTATGTAGATAACATGATTGCTAGGAGCAAGAAGGAGTTGGACCACCTCAAACACCTAGTTCGAGCTTTTGATATACTGAGGAAGTTTGGTATAAAGCTGAACCCCCAACAAGTGCACGTTTAGGGTTTGAGGAGGGAAATTTTTGGTGTACGTAATCATTTGTTGGGGCATCAAAGCGAACCCCACAAAAATAAGACCCATATTGGATATTGAACCTCCTCGACCAATTAAGAAGGCTCAGAGACTTGTTGGAAGGGTAATCACTCTAAATTGTTTTATTTCCTGATTAGTGGACATGAATCTCCCATTTTTAAGGCTCTTAAAATGATCAAAGGTTGGGCTTGGACAGAGGAATGCAACCAAGAACTACTCGATCTGAATAGTATCTGGTTACCCCACCTCTATTGTTAAAACTGACTTTAGAAGAGTCGTTGTATATCTACTTGGTTGTGTTGTTGAACGGAGACAGCTCTGTTTTAGTTACATAATCGAGAAGAAACACTTCCCAGTCTACTACTTGAGAAAATTGCTCCAAAGATGAGAAAAATTATTTGTAAATTGAGAAGATGGCATGGGTCCTAGTATATTTTGAATGGAAGCTTCGCTAATGCTTTATAGCCCACACTATTACAATTTTGAAGAATATGCCGTTAAAGTAAGAGCTACCGAATTCTGATGCCTGGGAACGCTAATCAAATGGGCGATTGAGTTGGGGGAGTTCGATATTATGAATCAGCCCTGTTTAGCCATTCATGCTCAAGTGTTGGTTGACTTCATCAGAGAATTGTCACCCACATAAGAACTAAGTCCACCCTCAACTTAGACTCGTCAAGCTGACAGCTCATCCACTTCCTCAAGTGGAGGAGCAGAAGTGTATTTGCATGACGACTAGGGGAATGAACTTGATTTTGTTATCCGACTAGAGTTCCCTATCATGAATAATGAAGTCGAGTGGAAGGCCTTGATATCGGGCTTGAGGCTGGCCTTGCAAGTTGTAGTCTAAAACTTGGTAGGGATGATAGTCTTGCAGCTTGTTTCTGGCTAGCTCAATGGAATCTATGAGGTCAAAGAGGCCTCCATGGCAAAGTACGTGGAAGAAATGAAGGAGGTAAATAAGAAATTTTGGAATTTCTCTCTCTAGCAAGGTTGTCGAGCAGAAAATGAATGTGCTAACTCACTTTCCAAGCTTACCAACTCCCTGCGGGGGACAAAGAAAAGAAAAACTACACTTCTAGTCGCCTCCAAAACCTTAATCGAGATTGCTGCACGAACAAACAATGAGGTAATTATGATAGATTCCCATGCGACTAAGTGGATCGAAGAACTAGTTTCATACTTAAAGAACCCTGCCACATGAATCGGCCAGGGCAAGAAGGGTTTGCTTTCAACCATTGAGGTATGCCTTGGATTCTGAAGGGCATTTGTTTAGAAAAACCTTTTTAGGACCTCCAAGAAAGTGCCTGACTGACCAGTAAGCAAGGGAAGTGATTAAGGAAGTTAATTTCAGATGTTGTGGTGATTATACTGGGGCCAAATCCTTAGCTAAGAAGATTTCTCGAGCTGGGTACTTTTGGCCCACGCTCATCGAGGATTGCTTTCAGTTCATGAGGAAGTGCCTAAAATGCCAAAGATATGTTAATCTTATCTACCAACCCACTGCTTAAATGGTCAACATCGAAACTGCCTAGATGTTCGATTGGTGGGGAATCAACATGTTGGGACCGTTCCCATAGGCAACCTGGGAAAATGAAGTTTACTATTGTTGTCGTTGAGCATGATAAAGTGTTTCTCCTTGAACATATAAACAAAATAAGATTACATCAATTTTTTTTCTCAAAGAGCTTTAATAAAGGTGTCCTAGATCGTTTGGTTCGATCAATGAGTTTTCATGTCCTTGCCCTCAATGTGGGTTCCTCCGACCATCAAGCGACTCTACCTATTAGATGGATTTTGGCTATCTCCCTCCTCAACTCCCTCTTGAGGTGCCCCACCACTTACCATATCACCATTATCTCCTTGCTTACTGCCAACACTCACCTCTAGAAAATCTACATAGATGAGGTTGCTTTTCTCATTAGAGTCCATCTTGGGTTCAGGGCATGCCCTTTCTCCTTATTTTCCTCATTGCAGACTTCGAGGTTTATGATTTGGATGACTTTGTTGACGTCCTTTTACTCACAGTCAGACAACTGAGCATTGGAATCATTTACCTCCTTGAAAGTATCGAAAAGTTCAATTCCTGTCTTACAGATTGGAAAATCTTTAGGGAGGGCCTTCAAATGCTTCAACTAGTTCACTGCCTTATTGAAATCGATCTGTAGATCTCAGGTCATTGGGAGCAACGTGGCTGTCTTAAGGACCAGTGCCCTTAACTCTTTCGTCACTTCCCTCCATCCAAAGCCACTTTGTGTTGGTGACCTCTTCGATCAAGCATTGTGAGAGATGAACGACCTATGCCTCTAGTGTGGACTCCCTCTTCTTAGCTTCGAGCATGTCCTTAAAAGTGTCCTCCACCGTCATCAGTTGTACATGGGCATCCTTGATCTCCTTCTGGGCGATCTCATTCTTTTGTCTCTCCTGTTTGAGCTAGGCCTTCAAATCCCCCCCCAGCGCTCACCCTGCTCACCTCCTTACAGAGGCTCCACTTTACCTCGAGGCGTCGAAAGCTATTGAAAACCATCTACTCGAGGTAATTCATATGTTATGTCATCCACTGCTTGTGCTCTTTGTCATTGAAACCAATGATGGTCTCTTGGTGACCCTTGTAGATGTTGGACTTGTAACCAAGCATTGACAGCCTAGGCTCATTCCCATGCCAGAGTTCCTTTTTTGATAAATTGCCGTACTTGGCCCCGATGTGAGGCTTGATTACAAGCTCATAGCTAAGAGCTTCCAACTCCTCGGACGTGTAGCCTGACCCATCCGAAGGATTCAATTTCCCCTTTTCTTTACTCGGAGCGGGCTTTCTTGTCTTTTCTGTCATTGGGAGTAGGGTAGAGGATTGTTTCTTAGGAGCCAAGAAAGCAGATTGTTTCCTCTTCATCGATTGGTGCTGGGAGTCCACAATCTCAATGGTCTCCTTGGCCTATGGTGTTGGGGCACTGCGAGTAGGATTGGTTCTCCTAACAACAACTTGGAGGGAGGCAGCAGGAGTAGACAGTTCCTCTACGAGAACAGAAGGCTCTTGTTGTAATCTTATCTTAGGGGGAGGAAAAGGATGCCTCCTTGAACTAGTGACTTTTTGAAGGAGAATGACACGAGACATGTCTAAGGTGTTTTGATCTGCCAAAGGAAAAAGTAATCTCAATTAGAACAAAACATCATAGCAATCTATCTAGAGCATATCTGCTTTCGAGTTTTTTTCTTTAAATAATAATAAAAGATACCAAAGCGAAAACACTCAACCTTGAGGAGGGCAAGAGACAACCCATCTTGAAGTAGAAATCTTTCTGGAGTCAATTAAATAGGGCACAAAATGCCCTACCTCTTGTGATTATTCATCCATTCCCCAGTCAATGATACGTACCTCAATCCGGGTAGGTATATTTTCTAGACATTAGAGTGGAGCCTTGTCATGGACCACTTCTCAATTGTGTAAGGTTTATGCCTATAGTGTTTGTGACACCCCCCTCGCTAGGATCTTCCTATATGAGTAGGGCTCACTCAACGGTCTTGCTGAGTGCTTATTTTTTTTTTCGAGTGGTACCCGATACTTGCATACTTATTTTACCCAATAACAAAATTGCGATAAAATAAACACGCAATTGACATACATAGAATTATATGATACTAATCTATCGAAGCACAACACTTTAAATAGCGAGCTTCTGTTTTCCATTTAACTAGCGAATCTTTGATACAAAATAAAGGCCTATATACTAATGACTTGTGACACATCGATCGCCTTAACCGAGTTCCCTCAATCTAATTTCCTGAAACTGAGGCAATGAATAGAAAGAACTTAGGGTAGTAAGTCCAAATGACTTAGTGAGGCCAAATATATAATTATAGATATATATGCAAAAAAATAATATTCATAAAACCAATAAAGTAATGAATCACGAAAAAGTGCATTGTGGTATGAAGCGCGTACATACAAACTTGAACAAGACGGATAGTGAGCCATGAACGGAATCCCCAACCTTATGACTACCCAAAATAGATAAACATAACAGAAATCCTTATGCCTCCCTCGTCAAGGAGTGACCTCGACATTAAACTCAATGGAGATGTATCACGCGTCCGTGCAATATATCGCTCCAATCCCTACTACAGTCATCCTCCGGTTGTATGTAGAAATTGGTTTCACGGAATGGTATCAGATAAAAGGTTCCATCGACGGTCCGTTCTGCCCGATAGAATTTCTCTTATAAGTACTTGGGCCCAAACTTCCCAAGGGCGTCCCCAAGGGTAGACGGAAATATAACGGAACAGATATGGCTCACAAACTGTTGATAAACCAATAACTTGTTTTTACACCTGGGATACATAAAAATATAATTAAAATATGATATCCCAAAGGTGTCAAAAATTATTTCGGGACAGATATAACTGACAATATTAGAAAAGGTATAATTTTCAGATAAAACTTGACTTGTAATTCAAAAAAATACTTTTTTTCGAAACGTAGAGAGTAAGATATAACTCCAAATAATTTGGATAATATAAATTAGATAGGGTAGGCCTTACGAAGATATTTACTACATATAGTTCAATGCCCCAACAAGAAAAATAAAAGGCACTCACCTTAAGAGCTTATTGTCTTACCAAGTTTACGAATTAGGTTGACTGTGTCATCTTGGTAATCTCCTAGAATTTGCATCAATAGCTAAAGTTAGGGTACTCCGCCATAACTAGTAATCGTTGTTTAGGGGATAACATAACTACTTGAAAAAGAATACTATGCATAGATGCACAAGTAACAATATCTACACATGCGTACATATTCATAGCTTTCAAATTAACGTTAACTTCATATATGTATATAGTTTATGAAGAACAATCTTAATCTTTTAGTTATATAAGTATATACATAGGTTTATGAAAAATCCTCAAGTTACTATATTTAAGCATATAAGTTCGTTCTACATGTATAGGCAAAACATTTATACAAGTATTACCATAAGATAGCCTAATGCACATATACATGTGTAAATAAAGACATAAATTAATTATTTACATTCTCTAAGTAACACAATAGTTACATAGTCATAATTTTATAACATGATGAACTAACTTATGCCTATTATCCACTTTAAGGAAAATTTTGCACATATTCTCACATAATTTCACATAAAGAACATAAAGAGCATATATACTTTAAAACATAAAGTTATACTAAAACCATATTTTGAAACAATGACTAAGTATGCTTTCTTCCTAATAGAGTTTAAATACAGCTAAAAACATGCTTTCTAACAACTTGTAGCAACATAATAGAGCATAATTAAAGCATAATAATACATAATATGAGTTTAGGCATAATAACTCCATGCTTATCATTATTTGTTAAGCATAAAGTTATTGTTCTCAACTTGAGAAGAATGATAATTATCTACCATGAGAATAGCAATTAGTACTTAAATCCCTAAGTTCATATGCTACTTATGAGATAATTCTACCTTTTCAAGAGTGTTTGAGGGAAATAAGGGTGTATATCGAAGGCTAATAGGTATATATGTATGAAAAAAGAAGGGTTTATTGATATATATATATATATATATATAGGTGTGGAAGATATGCTGTAAATAGAGAGTGTTTTGTGTGTTAAAAGTGGAGTGAATGTGGGTGTGTGGGAAAATGAAGACAATGGTCCCTTTTTATAGAGTTTAGGGCAAGAAATAGGATTTTAATATTATAAGGTCAATTTATAATAAATGCATAGAAGCTAAGATAAGATAAGATAAGATAAGATAAGATAAGATAAGATAGGACAAGATAAGATAGAATAAGATAGGATGAGATAAGATATTTTTGTAGTTATCCAATTTGTTATGTTTATCAAGAACCTTATCAAGATCTTAGCATTTAAGACCATTTATTAGGAGAAAATGACATTTTTGGATAAGTATGTATATATATATGATAAAACATGACCTATTATATAATATATACATATAAATTCAAAAATTACATGTATATATAGCTATATTTTCGAAATATAAATATATTTATGCATATGAGTTTATTACAAATAAATTAATAAGATGTAATTTTTGAAATCACATGTATGTACATATATATATCTCTCTTGATTTATATATGTATCATAAATTCAATTGTTTATGCTAAACATAATTATCATATCACATAAATCTCAAACAAAATAAAGATTATATAAAACATGCGTATAAAACATGAAGTATAATTCATCATGCACGTGTATCATAAGTCCCTATTTTTATATAGTTGTTAGAACTATTTGATGTGTAAAAATTGGGATGTCACAGTGTTTAGGAAATTTATGATAATATCGAGGATGGAAAAGCATGGGCCATTGTCGATATGAGTAAAATGAATTGGGAGGCACTCGAGTGAAGGAGTAGTTTTCTTGAAAGGGATGTTTAATTGAGCACTTCATTATTTTCTCTTTATCCCTCTCAAAGAGGTCGGACACTATGTTTCCCCAATTCACAGTTGTCCGACCTCCCTAGACTACCCATTTTTTTACGATGCCTAATGAGGCTAGTCTCCTCCACCTCGACTTCTACGGAATGTTTGAGGGGAGAATGCAACCTAGCGGGTTTATTCCCTCCTCCCCAGCTTATTTTAGCCTAAAGGCCTCTAACTTTCTAGGGTTTTTCCCAGCAGTTGTTAACCTATTGCTACTACCTCACCCCATTGTCTAGTCAATATTTCAGCCACGGGTCTACTTGAGCTGCTCGCCTCGCTACTCGAGGATGAGCTACTACTATCACTAGAGTCCGTGCTCGGGGAGGGGAGTCCACCGCTATGACTGTTTTGACTATTTGATTGGTCACTCATCTTTCTCAGAAAAGTGATAGAAGAAAAAAAAGGATAAAGCAAAATGATATGAGTTAGGGTTTGAGGAAAGTACCAAAGTGCGTGAAGAGAATGTTTGTGCTTGAAGGATTCAAAGTGTGCTTGGAATAAATTGAAATGTAATTAAAATTTGAAGATTAAAATTTGCGATGGAAAGATTATGGACTAAAGTGATTAATCCAATCGTGAATTTTAGGGACTGTTTTGTGTGATTTGTCCAAAAGAAAATTAGTAAATATTTATAATTTTATTATAACAAAATTTAAATGTATAATTAAATTGTATTACTTTTATATGTTGCATGTGTATCAAGTGTGCCACACCAACACGTAACATATTGTGTGTATATATATTAGTATACATATATATGTGTGTGTGTGTGTGTGTGTGTGTGTGTGTAACACTATAATTGTTACTCATAAGTTCTCTATTAAAATTAGTATTATTTTAAGTTTTCACTGTAGCCCACTCACCATCCAAAACTCTAAATGACTTTACCAACTCCGAGTCTCAATAATTTCTACCGCATCCTAAAGCCTCTACTAGCTAGTTATGTTCTATTTCGGGTATCAACTAGCTACCTATCGCTAAACGCTTGTTCTTATATCGAAATCTGTATCAATCTCTAAGGTCATTGAAAGCCAGTATTTTTATTTTATTATATCACTATATTTTCATCAAGTGAGTTAAATATGTATACATTTGTCATTATTCTAGCACTGTTACTTTAGATGTTTAATTATACTTGAATGTTTTCATTATGAGGTGTGTATTTTGAAAAACATACAGGGCAAAAATCCTGTCATACACATAATGATCTAAATTCAATCATATTATATAAAAAATAATATATAAAATATGATTAAATTTGAACTATTAAATACATACATCAATATGTGAAAGAATTTTTCCACCTATACTGAGGGCAATTGTTGCCATCCATAAATATAGCCTGGCCTCGCAATGGTCATGTTGGGAAAGTTAGGCCGTTGTCAAAGCGCTTCACTATCGTAAGTTAAATGGGAATTAGCAAGTAGCAACATCAAATACTAAGTTGCTAGCGTGGAGCTACGCTAAGCACGAACTAATTAAAGATTTGATTAATATAATTTTGCTTTTATAATTTTATGAATAATATTGGACCATTTATCATTGTATGACTATATTTATATAATAATAGCTCAAAGTCTGTGATATTCTAAATATTTCTTTTATATATATATATATATATATATGTGTGTGTGTGTGTGTGTGTTAATCACTTTATTTTTCACATTTGATTATTATAAATTGTAAAAATAATAATAAATAGTTAATATTTTATGAACAATTACTAATAAAAATAATATTTCAATAAAACACGCATTTGATTATTATAAATTGTAAAAATAATAATAAATAGTTAATATTTTATGAACAATTACTAATAAAAATAATATTTCAATAAAACACGTAGTTAAATATAATCAATAATAGATATCTCAAGCTAATGAAATTCTACAATTAAATATTGTACATTTATCTTAATATCCTGCACTTATATAAAACTATTATAGTTGAATTTTTTTTAAGTTAACTCATTTCCCTAAGTTATAGCTAGAACATTGTTTTTCTTTTGGCTAATAAAGAGTCAATTCAAATATCATTGCAATATAAAAGTCAATCCAAATATTAATATAATATTGATGCTATTGTTAGCTGCATGTGCGTACAATAAAAAAGGAGTATATGCGAACTTTCTTTTCATATCTAAGCGAGAGAAAAAAAAGTATATTGGTACTAATTAAAAATGGAACATTATAAAATTGTAGGAGCCAATGAGAAGATATAAGATATAATTAGATGAAGATTAAAATTAAAAACTAAATCAAAATTTGATAACATAGACATCTATGATGTGCTCATTCTTAATATGCTTTACATATAAGTAATTGAATCTTTAGAAGGCACAAACAAAAAATAATTATATTATTTGGACAAAAATAACAATTAAGTATTAGAACCCAACAAATCCCTAACGTCAAATAGAAACCACGAAAAATAAAATATAAAAGAAACAAAAGATAAAACAATAAAAAAACTTTAAAACATAAAGTTATGACAAAGAACAAAAAACAAAACAACTTGGAGATTACTAAAAGTATACATATAAAACCAAAATTAAAAAAAAATACTAAAAATAATGAATAAGATGAATAACTAAAAAATAAAAAAAAAACACTATTGTTTCTAGAATTTCATGAAATGAAAAAATATAAACAAATGTAAACACATACATCGATCAATTTAGAAGGAATCCAACAAATCCTCACTTAATTTTGTAGAAAAACATAAAAAAAAATGAAATAAAAAATAGAAAATTAAAAATGAAGCCAAAAAAAAAAAGAACTTGTGAGTAACAAGAAGACAAATATATAGAGATCACAAAAAAAAAACTATGAAAACATTATCAAATAAATGAAATAATGATAAACAAATGAAAATTATAAAAATAAAATATAAAAGAAATAAAAGATAGAAAAATCAAGAACTTGAAGAAGAAATTAATGATAAAGAACAAAAACAAAATAATATGGAGATCATTAAAATATATCTATAAAACCGAAATCATAAACATGAAATGCTAAAAATCAGGAATTAGATGAATTGAAAAACAAAAAAAATAAAAAATAAACTATTTGGCCAAGAATTTCATTAAGAGAAATGAAATAAAAATTTCAAAGATGTCTATGAAAATTAAAAGTAAACATAAACTTTATCAATTTACAACAATCCCCGTAATTCTTTAAAAAAAATTAAAAAATAAAATAGAAAATAGAAAATAAAAAATCAAACTAAGAAATAGGGTTAATTACATCTACTACCCCTCTAAAGATACGAAACTACAGTTGGTCCCCCAAAAATTTTCAATATTACCAACACATACCATGATAAATTCTAAAATTACAAATACCCCCCTGGTCAGCCAGTTGCCGGTCATTTTTTCATGAACTTTCGGTTTTACCCCTAATTTTTAACTTGGAATAATTACTTCTACTACTCCTCGAAAGATTGAAAACTACAATTGGTTCCCAAAAATTTTTAATATTACCAAGACATACCCTGATAAATTTAAAAATTACCAATAACCCCCTGAGCAGCAGGTTTTCGGTCATTTTTTCATGAACTTTCGATCTTACCCCTAATTTTTAACTTTGAAAAAATAAAAAAAAATAAACCGAAAAATAAATGCTTGTAAAGACCAACAAAACCTGCGGCAATTGAACAATCATGATCTCAATTTTCCGATAGAGCCCCAATCAACACCATCAGACTTCGTTGACCGGCGGTCAAAGAGAGTCAAATATCACAACACTCGCTCTAATTCCTACATCTATTACTGATGTTGGAGTCCCATCAAAAAACCTACCCCTTTCTTCCCCCAAAATCGCATATGACCCCCCTCCACCCCTTCTTTTCTCTTCCCGTTTCTTCTCCCCGATGGCCACACTCTCGTCGACAATCGATTTTCTCACCACCACGAACCACACTTCCACCACCATCACAGTTATCTCCAAGCATCATCAATCTATTGCATGTGCAAGGTACACTTTGTTTTTGAAAGAAAGAGGTTGTCCCTTGTTTGTACATTGTATATTTATTTATATATATGAAATTTTTAAATATTTAAGTATGTATATTTTGAAATTTTAATTTAAGTATTTATATCTAGGGATAATTACATTTACTACCCCTCTGAAGATTGAAAACTATAATTGGTCCCCCAAAATTTTTCAATATTACCAAAACATATCCTGAGAAATTTAAAAATTACCAATACCACCCCTACAATTTAGGTATATTACAAAGGGCACACATGGAAAAAATGTATGAGAATTAGAGCAAGGGTATATTCGGGTTTTCATTGAAAATTTTGCTGACGTCAGCTATTTTTGACCGGCAACCGGCTGACCAGGGGGGTATTTGTAATTTTGGAATTTATCAGGGTATGTGTTGGTAATATTGAAAATTTTTGGGGGACCAACTGTAGTTTCGCATCTTTAGAGGGGTAGTAGATGTAATTAACCTGAAGAAATAAGAAAAGAACCAACAAAAATCCTCTTTTGAAGAATATAGGGGTTATTAAAAATATAAATCTATTAAAATATTATCTATGAAACTAAATAATGATAAACAAATGAAGAAAGGATAATAAAAACAATCTAAAAGCAAAATTAATTATAGAAGTTGAAAGGGAAAAAAAAAGAAGAAAAAGACAAGTAAAAACTTGGCAGTACATAATCTAATAGAGAAATAGGAGATTCAATGTTTTCTCTAATCAATTTGGAAGTAAGATTGAACAAATATGAAGAAAGGATTTCATTCTTCATTTTTTGTTATTCTTTAATACTGACGTAGATTGTGTTGTATTTGCAAGTGAGCAAAATAGAACCTTGAGTTTTAGGAAGTTTTAAAATGTAGGGATAAAATTGGAGTTTTGAAGCGACATACAGTCGAGTTGTTGTAGGATAACTAAAAAAAAAATCATCAATCTTTTTTCTATGTATGGAAGTTATTTTAAAAATCAATTAATTATGCCACTGGGTTTGAAGTCGAGTGGTGAGGGTTCGAATTGGTACAATGAGATATTGAGTCCGAACCCTCTTGTTCTCTCCCTCTTTCCTCATTGAGTGAGTGTGTGCATGTGTGTGGGGGTGTCCGAATATAAGGATAGTTGTTCTTCCATTGACTTTGACAAAGGGCAATTGGGTCTAGTTGATTCTGTCAATGTTGACGGATTAAGGCCCGTTAGATGAATTAAAAAAAAAATGTTTATCAAATAGTATTTTTTTACAGTATTTTTTTTCAAATTAAGTAATTTTATATTTGAATACAATAATGAAAAATATTTTGAAATATATTTTCATTTGAAAGTATTCTAGATAACTTCTAAAAAGAATTATTTTTTGACTTTTTTTTTTCTGACTTCTACTTTTTTCAGAAGCCTGTCCAAGCACAGTTTTTTTTTAGAGTGCTTATTTTTTTTTTAAATAATTCTTTCTCCTCTAAATAAAGCGCTTCTAAACGGACTCATGCAGGCGGTGTATGGGCACCGTGTGGCACGTTGTGCGCGTCGACTAGACACCGTGTGGCGCATCGTGTGCACGTTGGTCGGGCATTGTGCGCGCTCCTAAGGCAGGTCGAGTAAGTACATTCCTTTGCTGCCTGTTATCTCTCTCTAATGTGGTCGGATTTGGTTTGCAGAATACGTCACTCTGAGCAAAGGTGTTGTTCGAGTATGGCGGTCCAAAGTTCGTCCAAAGTAAGAGAGTGCTGGTCAGGTCCTATTTTGCAAGGATCGAACACACGTGAGCCTCGCCGGATGAGTCTCCGGCGAAGACCCTCTGACGCTCAAGTCAGTATTCGAGCAGGTAATCGGAAGGTAATAATGTGCGTAATAATGAATTAGGGAAGCTTACCTAAATGAACAGTAACGTTATACTATTTATAGTAATTTGAGACGAGTGGGCCAGATTAGGGTTAGACCGGCCCAGCCATGTTGTTAGTACAGGGGATATTCTTTGGTACGCGTCGTAGATGCGACGGGTACGCCCAATGTCAGAGACGGTTATTTTGGGGACCACATTGAGGATAGTGCGAGACCACTCGAGGAGAGTGGATACCCATCCAGGATGAGGCGATTCCGTGGAGAAATATAATCAAGGAGACACGAGATGACGGGGAGTGCTTGTAGGCTGTGATCGGACTCCACCATCATTAAAGAAGCTGCCGCCTAATCGGATTGGGCTTGACACATGACGACTCAAGGCTGGAGGTTCGCGCTGAGCTGGCACCGACGTTTGTGCTGAGCTGGCGCAGACGTGGCTAGAGGCAGATTCGGCCACGTCACTCTCTAAATGCAAGTGCAGATTGTTAGTAATGAATGATTGCTAAAATTGCGGAAGGAATAGTGTGAGGAGGATATATCTCAATTCAAGAAGGTGCTATGCTGCTAAATTTTAGTTATTTTTTTTCCTCAAATTTTTCTAAAACCCTAAATTACTATTTTGTTTGATTTTCTGGATTATATGCAATATTTTATTTGACAATGTGTATATAAGGAAAAAAAAAAAACTCAGTGTAACGGTACTTGCAATGTTAGGTCAATGTGGTTTTTAATTTTTCAGTACTAAATTTCAGTTTACGAGTACTAAAAATTTTTCTGGTTAAATTTCAATTAATATTTCAACGTGGTTTCTATTTTTTTTTTTTTAATTTCATCTTATTTAAACTTCGATATCCCGACTTTTATTGCTTACGTCTTTTACGCATCACTATTATTTTCAGGTATTTAATCTAGTACTAATATGTACCTGTAGAAGTTGCCAAGCAGTACTGAACTTGCCCCACACACTCTGATACTTAAAATATTCCGCCGCACTTCACTAGTTATGTATTTAATGGCTTTGACTATTTTTGAGAGCTGAAAAGAATTTTAAGCCTAATTCAACCCACTACCCCACCCCCACGTAGGGGTGTCAAAACGGGTGGGTCGGGTGGGTTCGGGTCGGGTTGATGTAAGGGTATAATATGAAAAAGGCCAATCCAAACCCGACCCGATCTGATGCTCAACCCGAAAAGGTCAACCCGAACCCGACCTTATTGGGTTCGGGTTGGGTTCGGGTTGACCTGATTTGTTGTCATCTTGAACTTCATCAACAGAAAACAAAAACATGTATGTGTGTGTGTGTGTGTGCGAGACAATCCAGCATAAAGACTTGGTTTTTCCCCAACCTTAGATTTTATTTAGCGTCCAACAACCCATTTATCCCACTAATTGCAGGGACAAAAGCCATAAGAGGACCTAAAGTTTCAGTGTTTTAGAAACTGTAAATTTATAAACTCCATTATCAAACCCTCAAGCACCATCCACTCACCCAACAAGAACTACAGTAATTGAAAGGGCAGACACTAAATCAACGCAGGAGAGATGATTCAAGAAATTCATAGTGTCATTATTCATGAAATTGGCAGGCCATTTTATTCAAGATAAGAAAAAATCATAGATTATCACAAATTAATAAGCTAAAACAATTGTCAATCATTCATTCATAGAGAGAAAGAGGGGTTTGGGTCCTTTGGGAGTTGTACCTCAGCAATGAAGCCAAAAGAGGCCGATTGAATCTGAAAACGAGAGACAAGAGAGAGCTGAGGACGATTGAATCTGAAAACGAGAGAGCTGAGGACGATTGAATCTGAAAACAAGAAGCTGTGAGATAACTGAGAACAAAAGAGGCCGATTGAATATGAAAACGAGAGACGAGAGAGAGCTGAGGACGAGAGAGAACAGAGAACTGATGTAGGGTTTGGACAAAAAAAAAACAATTTATAGTACCCATGTTTTGGGTGGGTCGGGTTATTCGGGTTGGGTTCGGGTTTTGGGTGACCTTTTTTTTTTTTCGGGTTAGCGGGTCAACCTGAAACCCAACCCGACCTGAAATTTTTTTTCAGGTTAGTTTTCGGGTCCGACCCGATTCAACCCGAACCCGAAAACCCCAAACCCAAACCTGATTTTTTTCGGGTGGGTCATGATCGGGTAGGCGGGTTGGGTCAAGTTTTGACACCCCTACCCCCACGCCCTATGTAAGCACATTTACTACTATTCATCAACTCTTACTTTCACATTCAATATTAATTTTCTTAGGACACATTTGAAATGGTCGATTTGCTAGTATTGATTATTGTTGATTTTTTGTAGTAGATGCAATTACTAGAAATCTCCATCCTTGTTCATTTTGGCGATGATGAGTTTTCGAAGTCGGAAGTTGTAGTTGCCCAACTCGTTCATTTTCCTTCATTCCCTGCGAATGTGATTATGAAATTATAGTTTTTACCAAAATGGCCTTCAAAGTGCCTCATTATAATGGTCTAATTTAGGCTGAAATTTACCAAGGAAAAGCAAAATCTCTACAACCCCCGAAAATGCGATGTCATCTTAATAATGCGTTTATCATTGAAACTGAAGGACCCCAAAATTATTTATTATCACTTGTAAATATACATATATTTTAGAGGGAGAAGAAGTTGAAAATATTCCTCCTTCACAATTTACATTCGCAAATGTCCCTTCTTGTACGCCAAGTTAATTTTTATGTGATTTGAAACCCATCCATGGCCAAATTAGTCATTTTTAGCAGAAAATAGCCTGTACAGACAAGAATTGGAGCATATATTCGGAACAAAATGTCAGACTATTAAGCATAGAGGAAGTGGAAAATTAATTTTATCATGGTGTGAAAGATCATCTCAGTAAGGTTCGATCGGCCATCGCATTGTATGGGAAAGTAGTATATAATTAATTAGACGAACATTTCAAGCAAAACAGCCACCATGACTTTTAACATTAATGAGTTGTTACGGTACTAACAAGCGAAAACGACACTGAATTGGATGGACTGATGAATTTGACACGGGATTATTACGTGATCGATCGAGAACTACTACTAAACCATTCCAAACACAATAGTGCAAACACAGCCGTGGTGAGCGGAGAGTAAAATTTCACCACACACCATTGAAGATAACTTTGACGAGGACAGATATACAAGAACGACTACTTAACATGTAATTGGGACCAGCGGCGCCCTATGGTGATGGTTCCTCAAACAAATCCTTCAACTTGGCCTTAAGTGGGTGGAGAAAAATACAAGGCCAAAGCGATTATTAACCTGTAAGAATGAACGACTGAGTTACGAAGAGGAATTGCAAATTACAGAAACTCAAGTGGGTGGAGAAATACAAGGGAAAAAAAGAGTAAAATGTGAAAATCTGCAGAACTAAGTATGGCATATTAGTCATTTAGGCTGTCGCATTACTAAATACTGTTCACCAGCTGTTCTAATCAGACCTCCACCCCTGAAATTTCAGTAACAGCTACTAGTTGAAAAGGTTGCGGGTCAAGTGCTAATAGGTGCCGACCCGACATTAGTCATCACACGAAATGGAAAGAGTTGCAACCTTACACTAGCAACCATCGCACGCAGTCCCTGCACACCTATTATAGTTGTAAGTATTACAATTCTTTATTGACGGAAATTTGACACGCATAAATATTTGACACGATATATTTATGCGTTAACAATTTTGGCAACGAATTCTCATATATTTCGAACCATGCTAATTTTTAATTTTGATGTGAATCGGATGTCATTTATTTTTTGATTCTCATATATGTGCCCATCATATGCATATATTCTATTACCAATTAATCGATATTTAAAAAAAAATCGTTAAATAATATAAAATAATGTGGCATGTCCATCTTAAACACAAAGAATAAATACATGTAGTGAAGTGATACAAATTATGAAATCAATTTCACACACAAAAAATGCAACACCTTTGATGTAGTCGGATTTAGTCTGCAGTACACGTCACTTCGATCTGAGGCCGAGTGTCCGAATCCGGTCGGGTAGATCCGAGTAAGAGTGTCTGAATGCTGGTCGGGTTCTATTCTGCAAGGATGGAGCACACGTGAGACTAGCCGGAAGTGTCTCCGGCGAAGACCCTCCGACGCTCAAGTCAGTATTCGGGCAGGTAAATAGTGAATAGTAATCGGCGTATTAGTGTATTAAAAGTGTCTTACCCAATGAATAGTGTCGCCGTACTATTTATAATAATAATAAAAAATAGGTGGGCCGGACCAGAGTCAGGCTGGCCCAACCCCGTTGCTGGTTATGGGCGTTCCCCATGACACGCTGTGGGCGCGTGGGGTGCATTCCTTGCTCGATATGGGTGTCAGGGCACTAACTCCGAGGATGAAGTAGGGTCAACATCGTTAATGTCTTAACATCGAGGAGACCATACGAGTCAAGGAGATGTGATGAGATCTGACCGAACTAGGCCGACAAGAAAGGATCATGGAGCCTGATCGAACTAGGTCTGACACGCGGCAACAGGATGAAGGCGGTATGCGCTGAGCTGGATCCGACGTGTGAGCTGAGTAGGCGCACACGTGGCCAAGGCATATTCGGCCACATCAACCTTGTATAGCATATCCCAACAAAGAAAAAAAAAAAGAAAAGTAGAGAGAGAAAAAGAGAGAAGGGAAAAACATAAAACCATTAAACATAATGAAAATTGAATAAGATTATAAGTTATAGCAATAAGAATATACCTTCAATTCAAAGCAAAATAACTGTTATTTGTTTTTCTGTAACACAAAATTATGGTTTGATGGCAGAAATTGGCCATTGATCAGTGCAAAATTGGAGAAAAATTAATGGAAGTTTTGGCCTAATTTAAAGGGGAGGAGAAAAAGAACGTGGGGAAATAAGATGTGGAGAGAGAAAGGTTGTGGAAAATGGAACGCGGAGAGAGAAACCGTGATGGTTGTTGAGAAGATGGATTTGGATTGTGACATTACAATTTTATCTGGTGATAATCATTTTGTAGGGTAAATTAAAAGATAAAATTGGTATATCAAAAAATTGGTAGCCAAATTGATTTCAATGTGGGGAGATTTTCAATTTCACCCTTAAGGTGATGTTCTTGTTTACAATTTTTAAGAAGTCTAAAGGATAAAATATGTAAATTCACATAAAAAAAACTGTCATTTGTGAAATAAAAACGCCTTTCCTTTTATAATATTATAGATATATTCATGTTTCTTTAATTTTATCTTTTTTAATTTTTCTTTCTTATTTATTTGTTAATCTTATAATTTTTTTTTATTTAAAAATATTTTCTATTACAAATTTAATAAAATCATTATAAATAATTAAAAAAAATATAATCATGTATAAAATTTAATAAATATTTTAATTTTATATACAAAATTTAAATATGTAATTAAATTGTATTTTAGTTTTATTTTGCATGTATATATTGAGTGTGCTTAGAGGTGTCAAACGGGCCGGGCCGACCCACGAAACCTGTGGCCCAGCCCTGTAAGGCCCGGCCCAGGCCCGGCCCATGAACAGTAACAGGCGGGCTGGGCTGGGTTTTGGATAGTTTGTGGGCTCCTATTGGGCTTAATGATAATAGCCCAGCCCAGCCCGACCCAGGCCCATAAAAATCCGGAACCAGGCCCAGGCCCGAGCCCGTGACCGGCCCGGAACCAGGCCCGGCACAGGCCCAGCACAGGCCCGGTTATGTAAATATAAATATAAATATAAATATATATTATATAATAATATTATATAAAAAAAGACAGCCACAATATTTGACTTTTTCAACCCTTTGACCCAATAGTCCAATACACATAGTAGCCGCAATATTTGACTTTTTGACCCTATTTTCGATTTTTTTTTTTTTTTTAAATCTGAATTGAAGTTTTTAAACCAAATTAAATTTGAGCCGTTGGATTAGGCCAGGCACATGGACATGATCCAACGGCCCAACGTTTTTGACCGTTTTTTTTTACTGTTTTTTTTACCGTTTTTTTTACAGTTTTTTTTACTGTTTTTTTTTTACCGTTTTTTTTAGTATAAATATGGAATTTTTGTAGATTTTATCACTACAAATTCTCAAATTTCTCTATTTCATCTACACTCTCAATCCTTTCTATTTCATCTACAATTCTACATTCTCAATTCTCTCTATTTTATCTATTATATATTTAAATTATTTTCATCATTCTCCTAATCTTTTTTGTCCCCCTCACTCATATCAATTACATTTCAATTTTCTTCTAATCTACATCACAAATATTTGGTACTCAAGTGATTTCATTTGGAGTTGGAGGAGAAACAATATTTGGTAACATCTTTCTAATCTAATCTTTCTTTTATTGTTATATTATTGTTTGGTGTTGTTATTGTTATTACATTATTTGGTGTTGTTATTGTTATATAATATTATTATCAAATATTAATATTTCATTTAACCATGCATCCATCACGTAGGCATACTACTTTTCCCGATTTTACCGTTTCTCCTATTTCTACTAATTCAAATGATCCTCCTCTTATACCTCACACAAATTTTAGTCCTAGCACTAGTGATTCAATTACTTCAACAAGACCATTTAATTTACGCACATGTTCACCACAAACAATAGATGAAGAACATGAATTAATTTATGAAAACACGAATGCACCTCTCAATAGTCGTCCTTTAGATTTAGACGATGACATTCCTACTACAACTAGGACTAAACCACCTATTAGAAATACAACTAGTAAAGTTTGGAATTTTTTTACAAAAGATAATGATCGTGAAAAAGCTATTTGTAATATTTGTAAAAAAGATTTTAAATTTACTAAAAATAGTGGTACGGGAACAATTACTAGGCATTTAAATAATGTACATCAAGGTTGGGATAGTATGGATAGTTCATCCGAGCCATCACAACAATTTTTACACCAATCAACTAGTGGCTCAATTCAAACTTTTAAATATAATCAAAGTGAACAAAGAAATTTATTTTCCCAAATGGTTGTTGGAGTGGAATTACCTTTTATTTTTGCCGAAAATCACTATATGCGTAAATGGGTTAGTAAAGGATTGCAACCACAATATAAACCAATTTCACGAAATACATGTTATAAGGATGGTTATAAACAATATGAACAAGAAATAATTAGTTTGAGAACATATTTTTCTACTTTAACTTCAAAAATTTCTCTTACGTCGGATATGTGGCGAGGTAGGGGTAATTTACATTATATTTGTATTACGGCTCATTGGATTAATGAAGATTTTTTTCTTGAAAAAGAATTATTGAATTTGCATTGCTTGATCATCCACATACCGGTACACATATTTATGAAGCTATTATTGATTGTTGTAATTATTGGAATATTGGTGATAAAATTTTATCCATGTCTTTTGATAATGCTACAAACAATACTAAAGCCGTAGAACATTTGATTAAAGATTTTAAACCCTTGTTTGATGGTAGATTTTTTCATGTTAGATGTATTTGTCATATTATGCATCTTTGTGTTCAAGATGGTATGTCTTCTATAGCTCCGTATGTTGATAAAATTAGATCATGTTTGACACGTATTATGGCTTCCTCCGTAAGAACACAAAAATATAGGCGTTTAGTTAAAAAAAATAAAATGGAATTTAAAATACCATATCTTGATATTAAAACTCGGTGGAATTCTACTTATAAGATGTTAATGGAAGCATATCCATATGCAAAAATAATAATACAATTAATTAATCAAGATTTGCAAGATTTTATTTGCGAAACCGATTGGGAAATTATTAATGTCCTTGCTCCTCTTTTAGATGTATTTCTTGACGTGACTAATACTATGTCCGGTTTATATTATCCAACTTCTAATATTATGTTGCCTCAAATGATTAGAATTGTTAAAATGTTTTATCAACATAGAAATGATAATAATGTAGGCACTATTATTACAGATATGGAAAATAAATGGAATAAATATTATGCTAAACTTCCTTGCATTTGTCTTTTATCTTGCGTTTTTGATCCTAGATGCAAATTAAACGGTTGTAAATATTTGATTGAAGAATATTATACTTATCTTCGGTTAGAAAGTGGAATAGACATAGAAGAAGAAAAAATGGAAATTCAAAGCATAGTTTATAAATTAGTTGAAATGTATTCTTCTACTTCATCTTTTCAACAAGAAACTAATTCTTCTACACAAGAATCATCATCGAGTAAATCCGGCAAATCTATATTTTCTTGTTTAAATTCATTAAAAAGGAGTAGAAATACATCTAATAACTATTCATATGAACTAACACATTATTTGCATCTTGATATACTAAATGATACAAATGGTGACTTTGATGTTTTAGAATGGTGGAAGTCAGAAAAAAATAATTTTCCAATTCTTTCAACTATTGCACGTGATCTACTAACATCTCAAATGTCTAGTGTAGCTTCAGAAAGTGCTTTTAGTGCAGGCCAAAGAACTATCACGGATAAAAGGACTCGATTAAGCCCAAAATCTATAAAATTTTGTATCTTGTGGAAAGATTGGCTAGATCAAGAATATAGAAAAGAAGAATTGCATCGATTGGGAGAGAGATGGTTGCCACGTCAAATAATGATTCGGATGATGAAACGGCATTTGAAATATCAACAATTGCAAGTACTTCGGCTACAGGTGAGGATTTCGATTTTGAAGCCATGTACTATCCACAAAATGCACAATACCAATATGGAAGTTCTTCAATGCCTCCTATATACGATTGGCAAATGATCCCGGATTAAAGTTGTATAAATTCTTGATGTAAAAATGATTTTTTTTTGTTAAACCTTTATGCAATATTTTTTAAAGTTGTTATATGTACACTCTCATATTTTAAAGTTAATAAAATTTATTAGAGTATTTTTTTTTATAGTAAAGTTCATTTTCATTTTATTATTCAAAAGTCAAAACTATAGTCTATAATATAAAAGTAATAAATACTTGAATAAGTTTAATAAAAAAATACTAATTAATATTTAGGTATGAAATATAAAGTATGTAAGATAAGATCTTTTTAAAGTAAAAAAAAAAAAAAAAAATTGAAGGCCTGGCCCGGCCCGCAAAAGCCCAACCCAGGCCCAGCCCAGCCCGCCAAACCTGGGTTCATGGGCTGAGCTGGGCCCAACCTCACGTCTCTCAGCCCGGCCCAGGCCCGGCCCACCTCTTGAAAAGCCCGGCCCAGCCCAGCCCGCTACAGTACCCGGGCCTGACCGGGCCTGGGCCAGGCCGGCCCAGCCCGGCCCATTTGACACCTCTAGCCCTTATTAACTACTTTAATAAATGTATCTCAAATAAATTTGTAAGCACTAAAGAACTGACGGAAACATTAGAAAAAATAATTAAATAATGTGAATTAATTGAAATAGTAGTAAAATATATAATTTAATAAAATACTCAAAATACTATTACTACTACTAATAATATACTACTAATAATAATACCACCACCACCACCACCACCAACAACAACAACAATAATAATAATAATAATAATGGAAAAAGGTAAAATTTCAAGGCAACGGAGGTGAGGTTTCACATCAGGGGCGTAGTCATGAATTTGATTTTAGACTGGCGATTTTTATAGATAATTAGTAATTAAAAAATGTGCATAAAAATAATATATAATAATGAATATTGACATATAAAACAGCAATTTTTGTCGCATTTATTGATATATAATATATATTCTAAAAAATGAATTACTTCTAAATAAAAATATTGAAACTGAAAAGTATAATTTAATATAAATATATCAAATATTTAGAAGGTGAACTTGCTAGTCTATTTAATTAACTTAAGCATCTTAAATTGTGTTCGATACTTTTTATAACATCAAACTCATCATTTAAAGATACTCAACAAAGTAATTTTTTAACAAGTTTCAACAAAATTGTCATAGACCCACATAAAAATATATAATCAAGACTCAAAAAGTGCTAAAATAACTTTTTCTATCCTTTTGTTATTCATCATCGAGAAATATAGTTAAAAATAAAATAATAATAACAATAATAAACATTTTTTATGTCTTTTTTCTCCATCATTATATTCACCAAATCACGCCCAATTAGATATCAAGTTTCAGAACAACAAGATTCATTTATGTTCAATAACCCCAACCAATACTTATCAAGATTTATCAAGTTTAATATTTATCAACTATCAAAATTTATCTCAAACTCTAAAACTTAAATCTCTACCCAAAAATGATGAATCTCCATTACAATAAAAGAAATCAATGTGTAAATTAAAAAGTTAGTATACAATAACCTATTGTACTTTGCATTTGGAGGGGAAAAAATGATTTCTAGTACGATGATTAGGGTTTTTGCTTAATTAGAAGAAAGAGAAAGAGGGAAATATAGGCTTGAAGGGGGGGGGGGGATTTATTTATGGTATAAAAGAGTGGATAAAGTAAAATATCGAATGTAATATAAAATGGTAAAATTATTTTTTTTAATCATATATATAATTTATATTAAAAGTTAACATATTTATGGGGGGGGGGGTGTGGTTGGGAACTTTTTTAATTTTAGTAATTATTCACATTAGTAATAAGGGTTTTCAAAAATTGAGGGTAGGCTCTGATTTGGAAACCTCAATTGTCAAACATTTTTGCATATTTTGACATAGGAAAGTTGAGAATGTTGGGTGCATGGTGTTAGAGTTCTGCGCATGTATGCAGGGGATGTACCCGCCGTAACACCACTTGAAAAAAATAGGGTAACTGTAAACAAGGGACTCTTAACTAGTAACTATTTTTACTTAATATAAAAACACTCTAATTAGAGAAGGCTATATTCACTACAAGAAAAACTGGAAAACCAATATTAATAACAAAATATAAAAGTGGTTTGTGAAAATTACTAATATATGTACCAAAAGACAACAGTTTTTAGTCCCTCCCGATCGAGCTTAGGCAAAATTATAAATAACCACCTCTTATTTCAAAAATTACCAATATCCTCTTGAGTTTTGTTTTCTTATTGTTAATATAGATAGAAAAATTGTAATGTTATTTTTGCCGATGGATATTTTTAACAGAGAATTACCTTGACCTCCTTTGCATTTTGGCGAAAGTACGAATAACCCCCTCTTGTTTCAAAAATGACCAGTACCCCTCGGAATTGACATACCATCGCCGCCGAGATGGTCGAGCTACACACCAATTTTTTCATCTTTCTAGCATGTGAAAACCTCTCAATAAATTTCATCAACACTCCACGGTTTAGATTTAATTTAACATAAACTACATCAAATCATAAATCCGTGACTACCTCTCTTCCCGCCAATTCCCCAACCACTATCTCTTGTATCCCAAAATGAAATTCACCAATACGTTGTTTGCTGCAAGTAGCTTAAGATCTATCCAAATCTCATTGGATTTAGACCTTAATGTGTCTGTATATATATGTTTGTGTGTCTTTTTCAAGAATATTACAGACACACTCCATATAATTCGAAAAATTACAAAACACACCCTTCAAGTTTTAAAACCTTTCAATAAATAAGGGTATTTAGGTCCGCGAAAAATGATCGAAAATTTGATCGATGACATTTTTGGCAATTCACTAAATTTTTTAACAAAAAATGTCTAAAGCCATAATGGTAGCTAATGACATGGTGTTTTTCATAAAAGTTGATATATGTTAGGGGGTCGGTAATTTTTAAAATAAGAGGGGTTATTTGTAATTTTATCTAAATTTTTTAACAAAAAATGTCTAAAGCCCTAACGGTAGCTAACGAGATGGTGTTTTTCATAAAAGTTGATATATGTTAGGGGGTCGGTAATTTTTAAAATAAGAGGGGTTATTTGTAATTTTATCTAAATTTTTTAACAAAAAATGTCTAAAGCCCTAACGGTAGCTAACGACATGGTGTTTTTCATAAAAGTTGATATATGTTAGGGGGTATCGGAATTTTTAAAATAAGAGGGGGTTATTTATAATTTTGTCTAAATTTTTTAGCGAAAAAATGCCTAAAGCCCTAATGGTAGCTAACGACATGGTGTTTTCTGTAAAAGTCGATATATGTTAGGGGGTATCGGTAATTCTTAAAATAAGGGGGCTTATTTGTAATTTTGCCTAAATTCAGAAGAGGTGGGAGTAATTCTCCCTATTTTCTATGTTACTATAAATATATTTGGTGGCAATAGTTTTTATTTTGTTACGAAATAATTCAAAGGTGATAAATTTGTTATTTAAGTTGCTGTTATTTACAATTATGTATTGACACACTCTATGGGGGCAATCTAATGACAACAAAGTTGTCACTATAAGTTTGCAAGAATATTATTTTTATCACTAAACTATCGTTATAGGAATAATATTAAGTGTTAATGGTGAAGATTTAAATATAATTATTGTCATCATTGACATTGTGAAATTTATTTTTTGGATAAAAAAATATTTACTGTCATTAAACCTACACAATTAGTGGCCACCTTGATGTTAATACTTATTATGTTGTTGCGTATTTGTTTCTTTCTCGTAGTGATTTGCAATTAGAAGTTTTGACAAATACTTCATATATAGTAACCCAAACAGATTTTGACATCTTATTGCTTTTAGGATTAGAGAATAGGATAAATAATTTGGATAGATAGGCCAGTATAATTTTTGATTGAACTTTAAGTTCCATCAAATATTTTATGAAATATTTTTTGAAGTTGATATGGGATACCTTACGTACCACCAAGTGGTCCAATCTCGAGCAGCCATGTATATCTTACTTGCCGCATGAGCCACCACATCCTCAATAGAACATAAGAGGTCGAGTAGAGAGTCCCTCTCGAGGAGACCGCATGACCCGAGGACAAACACGTAGCCTCACCGGACTCACAACATCGAGTAAAGCATATCGAGCAAAAGGTACAATCCGTAATTTGGCACTGTTCCTTCTGACACACACTATAGTTCCCTACAAAGAAAGCGCCTATGCTCCAGTCTCCTTGGAAGAGCCATGTTATCCTTTTAGTACAAGGCGCCATCATGCCATAGGTGCTCATAGGCCCTCCACCTCAGCCCTAATGCCCAGCTGAATTGGATCATCCCTGACCTATAAATGCCCTTGAGAAATTCTCAATAAAGGTAACTCTTATTACATGTTGAACTTTGCTCGAGTATTCACATATATCTTATAACACTCTACCAAATTAAGCATCGAAGGGTTTCGAAGGGTTTTTGGGCGAGAAACTTTCACTAACTCGTGTATATTACCATCCGGGAAGATCGAAGAGTCTATCAGCAACACCTGCCGGAGTCAACTTCCACTTGGGAACGAATCCACTGTCAAGATTTGACCTACCATTTTTGGTACTA
>CM047882.1:19264218-19294738 GCA_026212405.1 Petrea volubilis
CGGTGCTCGGCTCCTGTAGTCGGTATTGGCAGTCGCGAGCGGGGCATTCGCCTGTGCCCGGGAGGAGCCCGCCAAGTCCGTTTGGACAGCCGGAAGGTTGATCGCCGGCGGTGGAGGTTGGGGAATGTCATGGACCGAATGTTGATCCTCGCCCACGACTGGCGTACTTCGTGCTCCGGAGGGGTTTCTTCTTGTAGTCACCATCTCTTCTACCTTAGTTGCAGTGGAGTTCCCCACAGACGGCGCCAAATGATGCGGGTCGAATATGGTTCAGGTCGACTCCGGTCGAGTTTTCTGATCGGCTGGCTGTATGCTGGTATTCGAGGGGAAAGACGTCCTGCAAAAAGGGAATGGCAACGTGAGCTAGCCGAGGGGGGTCTCGGCTAAGGCCCTCCGATGCCTAAGTCAGTGGATCGGTTGAGTATGAATTCGAGCAGAGTAAGGGTATGTGGAATAATCAATGCGTGTCTCTTACCATAAATGAGGGGGTATTTATACCCTGTCCAGGTAGACCGAATTCTGTGGGCCCCGCAGACCATGCGGGTTGTTGGAGGCCGACGTGGGCGACCAGTAGACCGGGGGGTAGGGTCCATAGGCTATAGCTGGCGCCCCATTAATGAGGCATGGGGTTAGGTGGCTACCCCATACCCGGACTGGCGGGGCATTAAATGCCAGCAGGGAGCCGTTGGGGCCGGTATGGTCCCGGTCGACTAAGTAATCGATCGGGAACACCGACGGCGAATCCGGGTGGTACGTATCGGGCGATTGGGTCCGAGCGAGTCGATCGATATTCGAGTTGGGGATCGGATTCCCGGTCGGAATAACCCCACGTCAAATAGTGATGCGTAAAAGACGTAAGCAATAAAAGTCGGGATATCGAAGTTTAAATAAGATGAAACTAAAAAAATATATATTAAACAAACAAAATAACTAAATAGTAATTTAAGGTTTTAGAAAATTTTGAGAAAAAAAAAATAATTAAAATTTAGCAGCACAGCATCTTCTTGGATTGAGATCAGATCATGATATCCTCCTCACACTGTTCCTTCCACAATTTTAGCAATCATTCATTACTAACAATCTGCACCTGCATTTAGAGAGAGATAACAGGCAGCAAGGGAATGTACTGACTCGATCTGCCTTAGGAGCGCGCACAATGCCCGACCAACGTGCACACGATGCGCCACACGGTGTCTAGTCGACGCGCACAACGTGCCGCACGGTGCCCATACACCGCCTGCATGAGTCCGTTTAGAAGCACTTTATTTAGAGGAGAAACAATTATTTAAAAAAAAAAGCAAATAAGCACTCCAAAAATAAAAAACTGTACTTGGATAGGCTTCTGAAAAAAGTAGAAGTCAGAAAAAAAAAAAAGAGTCAAAAAATAATTCTTTTTAGAAGTTATTTAGAATACTTTCAAATAAAAATATATTTTAAAATATTTTTAATTACTGTATTCAAATATAAAATTACTTGATTTGAAAAAAGAATATTGTAAAAAAATAAACATTTTTTTTTTAAATTCATCTAACGGGCCTTAATCCATCCACATTGACAGAATCAACTAGACCCAATTGCCCTTTGTCAAAGTCAATGGAAGAACAGCTATCCTTAAATTCGGACTATAAATTGAATGTGCATTTATATTAGTATTGGTAGTTACTTATTAGCATAGTGACGGCCAGCCTGGTTGTACCCGAATAACTAAATAAAGATGACCTAATTAAACTGTGATGAAGTCAAATTCTTTCAAATTGCATACATGTGCCTGAAAAGTCGCAAAATGCACGACATATTCGTGGATTGTCAATTTATAGTTATGTATATTTGAAAGTGGTGTTTGATTGTAATTAGATTAATTTTAATTCAATAATTTTTTTTTCAAAATTTTGAATTGTTTAATTAAATTAAAAATTATGATTGATTGGTTTGTTTTTGATTCAATGAACTCGGGACACCTTATAGATGTCAAGCGGAAAGACACCCCCACACACATGCATACACTCACTCAAGGAGGAAAGAGGGAGAGAACAAGAGGGTTCATACATAGAAAAAAGATTGATGATTTTTTTTTTTTTTTAGTTATCCTACAACAACTCGACTGTATGTCGCTTCAAAACTCCAATTTTATCCCTACATTTTAAAACTTCCTAAAACTCAAGGTTCTATTTTGCTCACTTGCAAATACAACACAATCTACATCAGTATTAAAGAAGAACAAAAAATGAAGAATGAAATCCTTTCTTCATATTTGTTCAATCTTACTTCCAAATTGATTAGAGAAAACATTGAATCTCCTATTTCTCTATTAGATTATGTACTGCCAAGTTTTTACTTGTCTTTTTCTTTTTTTTTTTTGTCCCCTTTCAACTTCTATAATTAATTTTGCTTTTAGATTGTTTTTATTATTCTTTTTTCATTTGTTTATCATTATTTAGTTTCATAGATAATATTTTAATAGATTTATATTTTTAATAACCCCTATATTCTTCAAAAGAGGATTTTTGTTGGTTCTTTTCTTATTTCTTAGTTTGATTTTTTATTTTCTATTTTCTATTTAATTTTTTAATTTTTTTTTAAAGAATTAAGGGGATTGTTGTAAATTGATAAAGTTTTTGTTTACTTTTAATTTTCATAGACATCTTTGAAATTTTTATTTCATTTCTCTTAATGAAATTCTTGGCATAATAGTTTATTTTTTATTTTTTTTGTTTTTCAATTCATCTAATTCCTGATTTTTAGCATTTCATGTTTATGATTTCGGTTTTATAGATATATTTTAATGATCTCCATATTATTTTGTTTTTGTTCTTTATCATTAATTTCTTCTTCAAGTTCTTGATTTTTCTATCTTTTATTTCTTTTACATTTTATTTTTATAATTTTCATTTGTTTATCATTATTTCATTTATTTGATAATGTTTTCATAGTTTTTTTTTGTGATCTCTATATATTTGTCTTCTTGTTACTCTCAAGTTCTTTTTTTTTTGGCTTCATTTTTAATTTTCTATTTTTCATTTCATTATTTTATGTTTTTCTACAAAATTAAGTGAGAATTTGTTGGATTCCTTCTAAATTGATTGAGTATTTGTTTATTTTTTATTTTCATGTATGTGTTTACATTTTTTTAAATATTTTCTTCATTTCATTAAATTCTAGAAACAATAGTGTTTTTTTATTTTTTATTTTTTAGTTATTCATCTAATTCATTATTTTTAGTATTTTTTTTTTTTAATTTTGGTTATATATGTATACTTTTAGTAATCTCCAAGTTATTTTGTTTTTGTTCTTTGTCATTACTTTATCTTTTAAAGTTTTTTTATTGTTTTATCTTTTGTTTCTTCTATATTTTATTTTTCGTGGTTTCTATATGACGTTAGGGATTTGTTGGGTTCTAATATATACAAAGTTTAAAACAAAAAAAAAATGAGAAAGTTCATTACTTAATTGTTATTTTTGTCCAAATAATATAATTATTTTTTGTTTTTAAGAATGAGCATATTAAGAATGAGCACATCATAGATGTCCATGTTATCAAATTTTGATTTAGTTTTTAAGTTTAATCTTCATCTAATTATATCTTATATCTTCTCATTGGTTCCTACAATTTTATAATTAGTAGCAATATACTTTCTTTTCTCTCGCTTTGATGTGAAAAGAAAGTTCGCAGCTAACAATAGCATTAATATTATATTCATATTTGGATTGACTCTTTATTAGCCAAAAGAAAAATAATGTTCACTTAATTGTAGGGAAATGAGTTACCTTAAAAAAAATTCAATTATAATAGTTTTATATAAGTGCAGGATATTAAGATAAATGTACAATATTTAATTGTAGAATTTCCTTAGTTTGAGATATCTATTATTGATTATATTTAACTACGTGTTTTATTGAAATATTATTTTTATTAATAATTGTTCATAAAATATTAACTATTTATTATTATTTTTACAATTTATAATAATCAAATGTGAAAAATAAAGTGATTAACACACACACACACACACACACACACACACACACATATATATATAAAAGAAATATTTAGAATATCACAGACTTTGAGCTATTATTATATAAATATAGTCATACAATGATAAATGGTCCAATATTATTCATAAAATTATAAAAGCAAAATTATATTAATCAAATCTTTAAATAGTTCGTGCTTAGCGTAGCTCCACGCTAGCAACTTAGTATTTGATGTTGCTACTTGCTAATTCCCATTTAACTTACGATAGTGAAGCGCTTTGACAACGGCCTAACTTTCCCAACATGACCATTGCGAGGCCAGGCTATATTTATGGATGGCAACAATTGCCCTCAGTATAGGTGGAAAAATTCTTTCACAGATTGATGTATGTATTTAATAGTTCAAATTTAATCATATTTTATATATTATTTTTTATATAATATGATTGAATTTAGATCATTATGTGTATGACAGGATTTTTGCCATGTACGTTTTTCAAAATACACACCTCAGAATGAAAACATTCAAGTATAATTAAACATCTAAAGTAACAGTGCTAGAATAATGACAAATGTATACATATTTAAGTCACTTGATGAAAATATAGTGATATAATAAAATAAAAATACTGGCTTTCAATGACCTTAGAGATTGATACAGATTTGGATATAAGAACAAGCGTTTAGCGATAGGTAGCTAGTTGATACCCGAAATAGAACATAACTAGCTAGTAGAGGCTTTAGGATGCGGTAGAAATTATTGAGACTCGGAGTTGGTAAAGTCATTTAGAGTTTTGGATGGTGAGTGGGCTACAGTGAAAACTTAAAATAATACTAATTTTAATAGAGAACTTATGAGTAACAATTATACTGTTACACACACACACACACATATATATGTATACTAATATATATACACACAATATGTTACGCGTTGGTGTGGCACACTTGATACACATGCAACATATAAAAGTAATACAATTTAATTATACATTTAAATTTTGTTATAATAAAATTATAAATATTTACTAATTTTCTTTTGGACAAATCACACAAAACAGTCCCTAAAATTCACGATTGGATTAATCACTTTAGTCCGTAATCTTTCCATCGCAAATTTTAATCTTCAAATTTTAATTACATTTCAATTTATTCCAAGCACACTGTGAATCCTTCAAGCACAAACATTCTCTTCACGTCACTTTGGTACTTTCCTCAAACCCTAACTCATATCATTTCGCTTTATCCTTTTTTTTCTTCTATCACTTTTCTGAGAAAGATGAGTGACCAATCAAATAGTCAAAACAGTCATAGCGGTGGACTCCCCTCCCCGAGCACGGACTCTAGTGATAGTAGTAGCTCATCCTCGAGTAGCGAGGCGAGCAGCTCAGGTAGACCCGTGGCTGAAATATTGACTAGACAATGGGGTGAGGTAGTAGCAATAGGTTAGCAACTGCTGGGAAAAGCCCTAGAAAGTTAGAGGCCTTTAGGCTAAAATAAGCTGGGGAGGAGGGAATAAACCCGCTAGGTTGCATTCTCCTCTCACACTACTAAAAAAACTGTTTTTAGTGACTGAAATTTGTGACGGAACACATTCGGTCACAAAAAACTGAGAATTGTGACCGCTTTTGTGACCGATTTCACAAAAGAATGAAAATATCATTGTGACTAACAAATCGGTCACTAAAATGCAAATATCGGTCACAAAAAATAAATAAATAAATTTTTAATTTACTTATATTTAAATTACTGTAGATTTTTTAAAAAAAAATATCAAAAAGAAAATAAATTAATGTTATAGCAGATTTGTGACCGAAAAATCGGTCACAAAAAATGCTAATATATTTTGGCGAATTTGTGACCGATTTTTCGGTCACAAAAATGCTAGGCACTTGAGGAAAAATTGTGACCGAAAAATCGGTCACAAAATGGGAGCCTCTTTTGGGCGAATTTGTGACCGATTTTTCGGTCACAAAATACAATGCACTTGAGGGAAAATTGTGACCGAAAAATCGGTCACAAAATGGGAGCCTTTTTGGGCGAAATTGTGACCGATTTTTCGGTCACAAAAATGCTAACATATGGGGCGAATTTGTGACCGATTTTTCGGTCACAAAAATGCTAGGTACTTGAGGTGAAATTGTGACCGAAAAATCGGTCACAAAATGGAAGCCTCTTTTGGCGAATTTGTGACCGATTTTTCGGTCACAAAAATGCTATGCACTTGAGGGGAAATTGTGACCGAAAAATCGATCACAAAATGGGAGCCTTTTTGGTCGAATTTGTGACCGATTTTTCAGTCACAAAAATACTAGCCACTTGAGGATAATTGTGACTGAAAAATCGGTCACAAAATAGGAGCCTTTTTTGGGCGAATTTGTGACCGATTTTTCAGTCACAAAAATGCTAACATATGGGGCGAATTTGTGACCGATTTTTCGGTCACAAAAATGCTAGGTACTTGAGGTGAAATTGTGACCGAAAAATCGGTCACAAAATGGAAGCCTCTTTTGGCGAATTTGTGACCGATTTTTCGGTCACAAAAATGCTTGGCACTTGAGGTAAAATTGTGACCGAAAAATCGGTCACAAACTGGAAGCCTCTTTTTGGCGAATTTGTGACCGATTTTTCGGTCACAAAAATACAATGCATTTGAGGGGAAATTGTGACCGAAAAATCGGCCACAAAATGGGAGCCTTTTTGGGCGAATTTGTGACCGATTTTTCGGTCACAAAAATACTAGCCTCTTGAGGATAATTGTGACTGAAAAATCGGTCACAAAATAGGAGCCTTTTTTGGGCGAATTTGTGACCGATTTTTCGGTCACAAAAATGCTAACATATGGGGCGAATTTGTGACCGAAATTTCGATCACAAAAATACAAGCTTTATGAGCCGAATTTGTGACCGATTTTTCGGTCACAAAAATGCTAGCACTTTGAGGGAAATTGTGACCGAAAAATCGATCACAAAATGTTAGCTTCTTTTATTTGAACAGAGACCGAATATTCAGTCCCAAAATTCTACCTTTTTTTATGGAAAATTGTTCGATTAAATTATGGAAATTAGTCCAATTGAAAGAATTAAATTTACATTTAATTGAGTAGTTGGTTCAATTGACTTTGGGGAATTGAGTTGTTAAACAACGTAGTTGAATAACTTAGTGAAATTGTTTCAATTAATCTAAAATAATTGTGGAATTGGAGTAATTGTAGTACCAACGTACTGAATTACGAGCAATGAATAATTAGTCCAACGAAATTGGAGGGATTTTTGTAATTGATTCAATTAAGTTGGAAAAATTATATAAATTCTACAATTAAATAGTGTAATTGATCATATATTTACCTGAAAGGCATTGAATTGACTAATTAATCTAAGCAAATTGTAAACTTGAGTAATTATACCAATTGAATTACGAGCATTGAATATTTAGTGCAATGAAATTGATGAGAATTTTGTAATTAGTTCAATTGAATTGGAGAAATTAAATAAATTGCCCAACTGAATTGAGAAATTAATTTGTTTGATTGGTACGAATTTGAGTAATTGGACCAACTGAGTTAGGAGCAATGACTAACCAATCCAATGAAATTGGGGGAAATTTCATAATTGGCTCAATTGAAGTGGAGATATTGAATAATAATTTATCCAATTAAATTGAGAAGATTGAGTAATTAATATATTTGAATAAAGGAAATTGAGTAATTATTCTAATTGAGTAGGAAGAACTGAATAATTAGTTCAATTATATTGTTGAAACTGAATAATTAGTTCAATTGTATTGTTAAAAAAGAAAATTAGTTCAATTGTATTGTTGAAACTGAATAATTAATTCAATTGAATTGCAGCATTTGAGTAATTAATCCAACTAATAAAGAGAGATAACTAAATAATTAATCAAATTGAAATAAGAAAATTGAATAATTAGCACAATTAATTAAATAATAATCTAAAAATTTAACAAGTATTTTTGATATATATATATATATAGAAAATATAAATAATTAATTTGAAAAAAATAATATTAAATATTTTAAATTTAATAATTATTATAATGTTTGAATAATATTTATTAATATCAAATTTTAAAAAAAAAGATTTGTCACAAATCGGGTAAAAAATTGAACTTCACACTTAGAAAAATTCTAAGTTTCACTCTTCCCTTTCCCTAAATTCTCATTGAGGTAAGCTTTCTCTCTCTTCCCTTCCCCCACCCGCGCCCCCCCCCCCCCCCCCCGCCTCCCTCTTCCTCCACCGGCAGCCTCCTTCCCTCCGCCGCCGCACCCCCCGCCACCCCCTCCCTCCACCACCGCCGCCGCACCCCCTCCCTCCACCACCGCCGCCCCTTTTCCTCCTCGCCCTCCACAGCCGCCCTCCCCCGCCAACCCACCCTTCCCCCCCGCGCCTCCCTCTTCCTCCACCGGCGGCACCTCCCTCCCTTCGCCGCCGGTCCCCCCCCGCCACCCCCTCCCTCCACCACCACCGTCTCTCTCCCTCCTCGCCCTCCACATCTTCCCCCCGCCAACCCCCCAGCTCCCTCCAGGCCGCGACGGCGGCGGCCCCAAGCCCAGATCTGGCCGCCGCCCCTCTTCCTCCCACTGCCGGACCAGATCTGGCCGGCGCACCCCCTCCCCCCCACGGCCCACTCTTCCCCCCGCCGGCCACACCCTCTCCCCCCCACGGCCCACTCTTCCCCCCTCCACAGCCCCGCCCCCCTCCCACGGCCCCTGTCCCCCCGCCGCCCCGCCTCCCTCCCCCGGCCCCTCCTCCCCCCGCCAGCCCCGCCCCCCTCCCACATCAGCCCCCCTCTCTCCCTCCCCAAGCCCCCTCTTCCCCTCCTCCCAACACACCAGCCCCCTCCTCCCCCCCAATACAACCCAACAGCCCCTCTCCCTCCCTCCCACTCCCCTCCTCGCCCCCCCCTCCCCGCACATTTTTTTTTATAATTTGTATTTTGTATGTATAGTTTTGGAAAAAATATGAATATAGTGATGCAATTTCTCTTTTTTTTTGGATGTTTGTATTGATTTTTAGGAGTAGAAACAAAATATACATTACGAAGGAGGCATTGTAAAGGTATGATTTTTCGTTTGTGTTGAATGTGATTTGTTGTATAATTGAAATATTTATATTTAAGGTGCTTTTTATTATTTGCATTAAGATTATGTGACTTGGTAATTGTTGAATGTGATTTGTTGAACCTAAACAAGTGTATAATTGAAGTATTTACATTTTAGGTGCTTTTTATTGTTTGTATTAAGATTATGTGACTTGGTAATTGTGTAAAATTATAAATGGGATTAAGATTATGTGACTTTGTAATTGTTGAATGTGATTTGTTGAACCCTAAATAAGTGTATAATTGAAGTATTTACATTTAAGGTGCCTTTTATTGTTTGCATTAAGATTATGTGACTTGGTAATTGTGTAAAATTATTATTTGCATTAAGATTATGCGATTTTGTAATTGTTGAATGTGATTTGTTGAACCCTATGCAAGTGTATACTTTTTGGATGAAAAGTAGGACGAAAAGCAAATTATAAGAATCAATATTTTGTCAAACTTGAGTTCTATATTGTATTAATATCATGTTATATGAACCTTTTGGCATTCATTTACATTTTATATTTGTGCAATTTATATATAGTTATAATGTGATTTGATGTAGATGTATGTCATTATCTAATTTTATTAGAATCAAAACAAGTAGCACTTCTCATCTAAAAAAAATGTAGCCTCCTTAATCCATGGCTAAGACAAACAATTAAAGAAGATGAAATGTGTAGGACCATATGATCCAACAAGTAATAATCAAGCATAAGTCGTGGTTACTTACATATACTTGCTATAGTGACTCGAATAAACATTGAGGCATTTTAAAATAGTTTAAGTGATTGAATTCATATGACGCACTCCTGGACATGACGTGGCCACCTCTGCCAAAGTATATAACCCCAAAAAAAAGTGGTGAACAAAAGGAAACCACAAAACAAATTATATTCTACATACTAAATTTAATAAATATTATATCTTTTAAAATACATCTAAACAAGATATCGTACAATACTTATAAAGTTAAATTCTATAAATACAAAAACATATATATTTTTATATTAAAACACATACAAATATCCATAAAATATATAATTAAAATATATAGGTTCAGTGATAATAAAAAGTGTGTTGATGAGATAACCACTATTGTGAAGAAGTCATTTGGAGGGCCATGGAAATCTTGGAAAAAAGTCCCTGAATCTCAAAGGGATAAGTGGTTTGGAGAGTTTGAGGTAATCACACATATGTTTGTAATTCTATGACATTTTTATGTAATTAAGAATATCTAATATTATTGTGACACAATACAATGAATTTTTGTAGAAAAAATTTGTTTGGCATGAAGAAAATCAAGATGAGATTCATGCAATTTTCAATCATCGTGGGGCTATGCTATTAAAAAGTAAACTATATCGGGCACGTGAAAAGAACAAAAAGCCTCGTTGGATAACTGATGAATATTGGGAAGATTTGAGGCAACAATGGGCCACAGAGAGTTATAAGAAAAAATGTGCTCAAGCCAAGAAGAATAGAGCATCAGATTGTAACGGACAAGGCTTCCCAATTCACTCGGGTGGTTCTATTACCCACCTTACGCATATGGATAGAATGGTAATTAAATTGTGTATATATCATTATTTAGCATTAATTATAATTTATTTGTAATTATTTTTTTCTTTGTAGGAGGCAGAAACGGGTGAAACACCTTCTCTTGTTCAAGCGTTTATATGTCTCCACTCAAAAAAAAATACGGAAGGTGAACGGGTCTTTGTGAACGATCGTGCAAAAAATACTGTCGTAAGTAATATTATATATCAACATTAGTAATATTTTTGAACTTGTATGTATTGTTTGTTCATTCTTGTTTTACATATTTAATTTGTTTTGTTTGTTTTTGATTTGTTTTATATGTAGGAATCATTTCAAAACAAGTGGGCTGCTCGTGGAAACAGTGGTGCAACTTCGAGTGAGAATGAGGATAGCACTGAGCATGAGAGGCAAAAGGAGATTGACGTAATCAATTTTTATAATATAACTTACTTTACATTTTATTAGTTTCTATATTTAGAGATGCGTAATTTTGATTGTCCATTTGTTTTCGTCTTTTAGGTGTGGATGGATACAGTTGGAGGTTTGAAAAAAGGCCAGGCGTATGGTCTTGCAGGTGTGGCAAAACTTTTAAAGTCTTCCGAATCTCGATCAACGTCTGCTCGAAGATCGAAGAGCAAGCAAAGGAGATTGAGGAGCAAAAGAAAAAGATCGAAGAGCAAGCAAAGGAGATTGAGAGGCATGATGTTTTTTGTGGATAAAGATATGACTTGAATGTATTTGGTGATGTAATTTGTGGATATTGGTGTATGTTTTGAGGATATTGGTGTATATCGGGGATATTGTTGAATATATGGTGGATAATGGTGTATGTTGATGGATAGACAATTTGGAGTTGATCATGTTTGGTGGATGCGTGTTTGCGGATATTGCGGATATGTTTTGAGGATATTTGTGTATATTTTGCGGATATTGTTTAATTTTGGCGGTTATTGGTGTATGTTTCGAGAATATTAGTGTATATTTTCCAGATATTGGTAAATATTTGGTGGATATTGATGAATGTTTTGCGAATATTGGTGTTATTTGAATTGGGGAATTTGCAAATTGAAACAATTGAAATTCATATTACAGGTCAGGTTTGTGATCAAAAATAGAATTACAAAAATCTGTGAGCCGAAATTTGTGACCGATTTTTCGGTCACAAAATACTATATAGTGACTGAAATTTGTTACTGTTCCTTTACAATTTGTGACCGAAAAATCGGTCACTATTTTTTTTTCCATATTAGTGACCGAAAATTCGGTCACAATTTCATGAAAAATAGTGACCAAAAATTCGGTCACTATTAATTGAATTTGTGACCGAAATTTCAGTCACTATTCCTTTCTGCTGTGACTAAAATTTCGGTCACAAATTCGGTCACTATTCGACCATTCTGTGACCGAAAAATCGGTCACGATTTATTTTTTTTGTGACTAATAGTTCGGTCACAAAGTCGGTCACAAAAATAGTCAGTCACAGATTCGGTCACAAAAATCTGTGACGAAGGTTTTCGTGACCGATTTTTTCGGTCACTGATTCGGTCACAAATCTGTTTTTGTGACCGATTTTAGCCAAAATCGGTCACAAAATCGGTCGCTAAAAACAGTTTTTTTAGTAGTGTCAAACATTCCGTAGAAGTCGAGGTGGAGGAGACTAGCCTCATTAGGCATCGTAAAAAATGGGTAGTCTAGGGAGGTCGGACAACCGTGAATTGGGGAAACATAGTGTCCGACCTCTTTGAGAGGGATAAAGAGAAAATAATGAAGTGCTCAATTAAACATCCCTTTCAAGAAAACTACTCCTTCACTCGAGTGCCTCCCAATTCATTTTACTCATATCGACAATGGCCCATGCTTTTCCATCCTCGATATTATCATAAATTTCCTAAACACTGTGACATCCCAATTTTTACACATCAAATAGTTCTAACAACTATATAAAAATCGGGACTTATGATACACGTGCATGAAGAATTATACTTCATGTTTTATACGCATGTTTTATATAATCTTTATTTTGTTTGAGATTTATGTGATATGATAATTATGTTTAGCATAAACAATTGAATTTATGATACATATATAAATCGAGAGAGATATATATATGTACATACATGTGATTTCAAAAATTACATCTTATTAATTTATTTGTAATAAACTCATATGCATAAATATATTTATATTTCGAAAATATAGCTATATATACATGTAATTTTCGAATTTATATGTATATATTATATAATAGGTCATGTTTTATCATATATGTATACATACTTATCCAAAAATGTCATTTTCTCCTAATAAATGGTCTTAAATGCTAAGATCTTGATAAGGTTCTTGATAAACATAAAAAATTGGATAACTACAAAAATATCTTATCTCATCCTATCTTATTCTATCTTATCTTGTCCTATCTTATCTTATCTTATCTTATCTTATCTCAGCTTCTATGCATTTATTATAAATTGACCTTATAATATTAAAATCCTATTTCTTGCCCTAAACTCTATAAAAAGGGACCATTGTCTTCATTTTCCCACACACACACAAAAATCCCGCCTATAAATACACACCCACATTCACCCCACTTTTAACACACAAAACACTCTCTATTTACAGCATATCTTCCACACCTATATATATATATATATATATCAATAAACCCTTCTTTTTTCATACATATATACCTATTAGCCTTCAATATACACCCTTATTTCCCTCAAACACTCTTGAAAAGGTAGAATTATCTCATAAGTAGTATATGAACTTAGGGATTTAAGTACTAATTGCTATTCTCATGGTAGATAATTATCATTCTTCTCAAGTTGAGAACAATAGCTTTATGCTTAACAAATAATGATAAGCATGGAGTTATTATGCCTAAACTCATATTATGTATTATTATGCTTTAATTATGCTCTATTATGTTGCTACAAGTTGTTAGAAAGCATGTTTTTAGCTGTATTTAAACTCTATTAGGAAGAAAGCATACTTAGTCATTGTTTCAAAATATGGTTTTAGTATAACTTTATGTTTTAAAGTATATATGCTCTTTATGTTCTTTATGTGAAATTATGTGAGAATATGTGCAAAATTTTCCTTAAAGTGGATAATAGGCATAAGTTAGTTCATCATGTTATAAAATTATGACTATGTAACTATTGTGTTACTTAGAGAATGTAAATAATTAATTTATGTCTTTATATACACATGTATATATGCATTAGGCTATCTTATGGTAATACTTGTATAAATGTTTTGCCTATACATGTAGAACGAACTTATATGCTTAAATATAGTAACTTGAGGATTTTTCATAAACCTATGTATATACTTATATAACTAAAAGATTAAGATTGTTCTTCATAAACTATATACATATATGAAGTTAACGTTAATTTGAAAGCTATGAATATGTACGCATGTGTAGATATTGTTACTTGTGCATCTATGCATAGTATTCTTTTTCAAGTAGTTATGTTATCCCCTAAACAACGATTACTAGTTATGGCGTAGTACCCTAACTTTAGCTATTGATGCAAATTCTAGGAGATTACCAAGATGACACAGTCAACCTAATTCGTAAACTTGGTAAGACAATAAGCTCTTAAGGTGAGTGCCTTTTATTTTTCTTGCTGGGGCATTGAACTATATGTAGTAAATATCTTCGTAAGGCCTACCCTATCTAATTTATATTATCCAAATTATTTGGAGTTATATCTTACTCTCTACGTTTCGAAAAAAAGTATTTTTCTGAATTACAAGTCAAGTTTTATCTGAAAATTATACCTTTTCTAATATTGTCAGTTATATCTGTCCCGAAATAATTTTTGACACCTTTGGGATATCATAGTTTAATTATATTTTTATGTATCCCAGGTGTAAAAACAAGTTATTGGTTTATCAACAGTTTGTGAGCCATATCTGTTCCGTTATATTTTCGTCTACCCTTGGGGACGCCCTTGGGAAGTTTGGGCCCAAGTACTTATAAGAGAAATTCTATCGGGCAGAACGGACCGTCGATGGAACCTTTTATATGATACCATTCCGTGAAACCAATTTCTACATACAACCGGAGGATGACTGTAGTAGGGATTGGAGCGATATATTGCACGGACGCGTGATACATCTCAATTGAGTTTAATGTCGAGGTCACTCCTTGACGAGGGAGGCATAAGGATTTCTGTTATGTTTATCTATTTTGGGAAGTCATAAGGTTGGGGATTCCGTTCATGGCTCTCTATCCGTCTTGTTCAAGTTTGTATGTACGCGCTTCATACCACAATGCACTTTTCCGTGATTCATTACTTTATTGGTTTTATGAATATTATTTTTTTGCATATATATCTATAATTATATATTTGGCCTCACTAAGTCATTTGGACTTACCACCCTAAGTTCTTTCTATTCATTGTCTCAGTTTCAGGAAATTAGATTGAGGGAACTCGGTTAAGGCGATCGGTGTGTCACAAGTCATTAGTATATAGGCCTTTATTCTGTATCAAAGATTCGCTAGTTAAATGGAAAACAGAAGCTCGTTATTTAAAGTGTTGTGCTTCGATAGATTAGTACCATATAATTCTATGTATGTCAATTGCGTGTTTATTTTATCGCAATTTTGTTATTGGGTAAAATAAGTATGCAAGTATCGAGTACCACTCGAAAAAAAAAAAAAAGCACTCAGCAAGACCGTTGAGTGAGCCCTACTCATATAGGAAGATCCTAGCGAGGGGGGTGTCACAAACACTATAGGCATAAACCTTGCACAATTGAGGAGTGGTCCATGACAAGGCTCCACTCTAATGTCTAGAAAATATACCTACCTGGATTGAGGTACGTATCATTGACTGGGGAATGGATGAATAATCACAAGAGGTAGGGCATTTTGTGCCCTATTTAATTGACTCAAGAAAGATTTCTACTTCAAGATGGGTTGTCTCTTGGCCTCCTCAAGGTTGAGTGTTTTCGCTTTGGTATCTTTTATTATTATTTAAAGAAAAAAACTCGAAAGCAGATATGCTCTAGATAGATTGCTATGATGTTTTGTTCTAATTGAGATTACTTTTTCCTTTGGCAGATCAAAACACCTTAGACATGTCTCGTGTCATTCTCCTTCAAAAAGTCACTGGTTCAAGGAGGCATCCTTTTCCTCCCCCAAGATAAGATTACAACAAGAGCCTTCTGTTCCCGTAGAGGAACTGTCTACTCCTGCTGCCTCCCTCCAAGTTGTTGTTAGGAGAACCAATCCTACTCGCAGTGCCCCAACACCATAGGCCAAGGAGACCATTGAGATTGTGGACTCCCAGCACCAATCGATGAAGAGGAAACAATCTGCTTTCTTGGCTCCTAAGAAACAATCCTCTACCCTACTCCCAATGACAGAAAAGACAAGAAAGCCCGCTCCGAGTAAAGAAAAGGGGAAATTGAATCCTTCGGATGGGTCAGGCTACACGTCCGAGGAGTTGGAAGCTCTTAGCTATGAGCTTGTAATCAAGCCTCGCATCGGGGCCAAGTACGGCAATTTATCAAAAAAGGAACTCTGGCATGGGAATGAGCCTAGGCTGTCAATGCTTGGTTACAAGTCCAACATCTACAAGGGTCACCAAGAGACCATCATTGGTTTCAATGACAAAGAGCACAAGCAGTGGATGACATAACATATGAATTACCTCGAGTAGATGGTTTTCAATAGCTTTCGATGCCTCGAGGTAAGGTGGAGCCTTTGTAAGGAGGTGAGCAGGGTGAGCGCTGGGGGGGATTTGAAGGCCTAGCTCAAACAGGAGAGACAAAAGAATGAGATCGCCCAGAAGGAGATCAAGGATGCCCATGTACAACTGATGACGGTGGAGGACCCCTTTAAGGACATGCTCGAAGCTAAGAAGAGGGAGTCCACACTAGAGGCATAGGTCGTTCATCTCTCACAATGCTTGATCGAAGAGGTCACCAACACAAAGTGGCTTTAGATGGAGGGAAGTGACGAAAGAGTTAAGGGCACTGGTCCTTGAGACAGCCACGTTGCTCCCAATGACCTGAGATCTACAGATCGATTTCAATAAGGCAGTGAACTAGTTGAAGCATTTGAAGGCCCTCCCTAAAGATTTTCCAATCTGTAAGACTGGAATTGAACTTTTCGATACTTTCAAGGAGGTAAATGATTCCAATGCTCAGTTGTCTGACTGTGAGTGAAAGGACGTCAACAAAGTCATCCAAATCATAAACCTTGAAGTCTGCAATGAGGAAAATAAGGAGAAAGGGCATGCCCTGAACCCAAGATGGACTCTAATAAGAAAAGCAACCTCATCTATGTAGATTTTCTAGAGGTGAGTGTTGGCAGTAAGCAAGGAGATAATGGTGATATGGTAAGTGGTGGGGCACCTCAAGAGGGAGTTGAGGAGGGAGATAGCCAAAATCCATCTAATAGGTAGAGTCGCTTGATGGTCGGAGGAACCCACATTGAGGGCAAGGACATGAAAACTCATTGATCGAACCAAACGATCTAGGACACCTTTATTAAAGCTCTTTGAGAAAAAAAATTGATGTAATCTTATTTTGTTTATATGTTCAAGAAGAAACACTTTATCATGCTCAACGACAACAATAGTAAACTTCCTTTTCCCAGGTTGCCTATGGGAACGGTCCCAACATGTTGATTCCCCACCAATCGAACATCTAGGCAGTTTCGATGTTGACCATTTAAGCAGTGGGTTGGTAGATAAGATTAACATATCTTTGGCATTTTAGGCACTTCCTCATGAACTGAAAGCAATCCTCGATGAGCGTGGGCCACAAGTACCCAACTCGAGAAATCTTCTTAGCTAAGGATTTGGCCCCAGTATAATCACCACAACATCTGAAATTAACTTCCTTAATCACTTCCCTTGCTTACTGGTCAGTCAGACACTTTCTTGGAGGTCCTAAAAAGGTTTTTCTAAACAAATGCCCTTCAGAATCCAAGGCATACCTCAATGGTAGAAAGCAAACCCTTCTTGCCCTGGCCGATTCATGTGGCAGGGTTCTTTAAGTATGAAACTAGTTCTTTGATCCACTTAGTCGCATGGGAATCTATCATCATTACCTCATTGTTTGTTCGTGCAGCCATCTCGATTAAGGTTTTGGAGGCAACTAGAAGTGTAGTTTTTCTTTTCTTTGTACCCCGTAGGGAGTTGGTAAGCTTGGAAAGTGAGTTAGCACATTCATTTTCTGCTCGACGACCTTGCTAGAGAGAGAAATTCCAAAATTTCTTACTTACCTCCTTCATTTCTTCCACGTACTTTGCCATGGAGGCCTCTTTGACCTCATAGATTCCATTGAGCTAGCCAGTGTTAGAATCCTACAGCTTAATTTACTAGGGTTACAGTATTATTTTAGGAATGTTAATATTACTTCCTTGAATAGAGTTTTCCAAACCGCTATATAAAGGCGGTTGATTTCATTGTAAACACACACAAAATAAGATCTTCTTCTCTCAATACTTTTTCCTCATTCAATTTCTCTTGTTCAATTTCTCCGTTTTATCATGGTATCAGAGCGGGATTAATTTCTCAAACAAAAAAAAAAAAAAAAAAAAAGACCTAACCTTTCGAGGTAGGCGCCGTCACCACCTCCGTCCCGAACCCTAACTTCGGGAGGTGCCGTCTCCCTCCATACCCAAACCTTACTCCGCCACCGTCACCACCCCATCCCGAATACCTAGCTTCAGTCAGCTGTTAACTTCATCGTCTCCTTCTCTCTGCAACCAACCTTCGAAGGTTATGCCTCCGTTCCCTGGCCCTCCCCCGCAGCGGGTGTAGCGTGACTCTCGAGATCCGGCCGGTCTCTCTCTCGGATCTGCCCTTTTTTTTCTGGCGCGTCTCCGCCGCGCTCTCTCTCTCAGTTCTTGCGCGCCCAGCCGCGCTCTCTGTCTTGGTTCTTGCGCGACCAGCCGCGCACTCTCTCTCTTGGTCCGTCGCGCTCTCCTTACCTCTGCACGCCGGCGCTTTTCTTACCGGGAGTCAGTATTGTGTTTTTTGTGGGATAGATTTGGTCTCGTTCTTTTTTCCCTTTTATAGGGCTGGTGTTTTTCACTCTTTAACGAGAACGCAGCACTTTGAATTTGGCTGCTCGTCTTTGTTCTGGATGGCGTCTTCCTCAACCGAGTCTAAAATTACCTCAGGCACTACTATTAAACTGAATGGCTCCAATTATTTCCTGTGGGCCCAATCTTTTCAATTCTTTCTCGGGTCTAATGACAAAATGGATCATATTTTATCGGGCCCACCTGATTCTAACAGTGAAGAGTTCAAAACTTGGAAAAATGATGAGTATGCCGTTATGGCATCCTTATTGAATAGTATGGAGGAATCTATTGCCTCCAATTTCATGTTCTTAACATCTGCTAAAGAAATGTGGGACACCGTTCGTGATATGTATTCCAATGCCAAAAATGTGTCCCGGGTATTCGAGTTGTATGAAAAGGTTTTCTCACTAAAACAGGATGGTCGAAGTGTTGCCGAGTACTACTCCCTCATTAAGGGGGCCCATGATGAAATTCTTTTATACCATCCTCTTAAGTGTGATCTCGAGACCCGTAAGTCTCAATGGGAAGATTTTTGGGTGGCAAAGTTCCTCTCTGGTTTAGACAGTACTCTCCAGCCTGCTCGTGATCAAATCTTGGCCAGTGATACTGTTCCCACGCTACCTAATGCCTTCTCACGGGTCTTACGTGTGTCCACAGGCACCCTAAATTCACATACCCCATCGGTTGAAGCTTCCGCCTCCGTGGTTCGGGGTCGTGGTCGCAGTGGGCCCAGAGGACCCCCCTCTAGCGGGAGTCGCGGCCGTGGTGGTCGTGGGAAATTTCCTCCTTGCAAACATTGTGGTCGCACAAATCATGCTCCTGATCACTGTTGGCAGAAGTTTGGTAAGCCTGAGTGGGCCAACGCAGTTTCTAATGATTCTCCTGTTTCTCAGCCGGAGTCAGATCAAGTTATTTTGAGCCGTGCAGAATATGATAGACTCTTGCAGACTCCATTGGCTCACTCCAATACATCTCTCGTCTCCCAAACCTCTGGTGCGTTTGTAGCGTCTCAAGGTGAGTCCTGGTTATTGGATTCTGATGCGTCCACCCACATTACTGGTAATAAGTCTCATTTTTCCTCGTTATCCTTATCACCATCTTTGAATCCTGTTCGTTTAGCAGATGGTTCCTTTTCTCCGGTCTCGGGATCGGGTTATGTTACACCTAATAACACTCTTACTCTTACTAATGTTCTCTTTGCTCCTCGTTTTCCTATAAGCTTGCTATCCATTAGTCAACTCACCAAAACGCAGAATTGCTCGGTCACATTTTTTCCTTCCTATTGTGTTTTTCAGGATCTGCACACGGGGAAGACGATTGGTGGCGGTCGTGAGCGTGGTGGCCTTTATTATTTGGATGCTGCACCTGTAGATGGTCGTGTCCTCTCCGCTTCCATTACCCCTTTTCAGTGGCACTATCGGTTAGGTCATCCGTCCTTATCCACATTACAACGTTTATTGCCTATTAAGTCTACTACTTTCAATTGTGAGTCATGTAAGTTAGGAAAGCATCACCGTGCTTCCTTTCCCCCCCGTGTCGAAAAGCGTCGTTCTTGTCCTTTTGAATTAGTTCATTCTGATGTTTGGGGTCCGTGTCGAGTCGAGTCTCTTGGCGGGTTCCGCTACTACATTTGTTTTGTTGATGATTACTCTAGAATGACGTGGGTCTACTTGTTAAAAGATAGGTCTGAAGTCCCTATTGTAATCAAATCCTTTTATCAAGAAATAAAAACTCAGTTTTCTTTCAATATTCGTGTTCTTCGTACTGATAATACCCTGGAATTTGTTCAAAAACAAATATCTCTGTTTTGCACACAACATGGGATTATCCACCAGACATCTTGTCCCCATACATCCCAACAAAATGGTGTGGCTGAACGCAAACATCGACATCTCTTAGACGTTGCCCGCACTATTTTGACCCAAATGAATGTTCCCAAAACCTTTTGGGGGGATGCCATTCTTACTGCTTGCTATCTTATCAATCGTTTACCCTCTAGTGTCCTTCATGGGGCAATCCCATATACGACTCTTTTCCCTAATCAAACTCTATTTCATGTGACTCCTCGGGTCTTTGGCTGTGTGTGCTTTGTCCATATTCATTCACATAATCGTGACAAATTATCCCCCCGATCTGTTAAATGCATTTTTCTTGGGTATTCCCGCACACAAAAAGGATATCGCTGTTACGACCCTATTTCTCGTCGATCCATTGTCTCTGCGGATGTCACATTTTTCGAGTCCACCCCTTACTATCCCACTGATAGTATCCATCCTCCTTCTATTCCTCTACCTGTGCCTGCTGATCTATCCACTCCTTGTCCTCCTCTCGACGGTCGTCCCCCTCTGCAGGTATATTCCAGAAGACGCAGACACGAGTCCACTGCTCCTCCGGCTGCTACTGATCCACCTTCCCCACGTGTAGATCAATCCCCTTCTGTACCTCCTTCGTCTGACTCCGACTTACCAATCGCTTTGCGCAAAGGTAAACGTTCCTGTACCACACATCCTCTATCTCATTATATGTCCTTTAATAACCTTATTCCTTCGTATCGTAGTTTTGCTCTTTCCCTCTGTACAGAAGCTATTCCCTCTACTCATCATGAGGCGCTGCATACTCCCACCTAGAAACAAGCAATGGATGAGGAAATGTCTGCCCTTCTTGATCGGGGGACTTGGGAACTTGTGCCCTGTCCCCCAAATGCTGACATTGTAGCATGTCGCTGGGTCTTCACTCTCAAGTACCGTGCAGATGGATCCATTGACCGATACAAAGCTCGATTGGTTGCAAAAGGGTTCACCCAAACTTATGGTGTTGACTATCTTGAAACCTTCTCACCCGTTGCTCGTCTCAACTCCATTCGGGTATTATTCTCTTTAGCTATTAATCAAGACTGGCCTATGTACCAGATGGATGTCAAAAATGCCTTTCTTTATGGAGATCTGCATGAGACTGTCTTTATGGAGCAACCTCCAGGGTATGTTGCTCAGGGGGAGAAGCGAGATATGGTATGCAGACTCAAAAAGGCGATTTATGGCTTGAAGCAAAGTCCGCGAGCTTGGTTTGACAAGTTTAGTCAAGTTATCAGTAATTTCGGATTTCACAGGTGTCAAGCTGATCACTCCGTATTTGTTAAACACGGACAATCAGGCATTGTTGTCCTTATTGTATATGTTGATGACATCCTAGTATCCGGCAATGATATTGAAGGAATAAAAGCGACCAAGGCATACCTGATGCAACAATTTGTCACTAAAGACATGGGACCTCCGCGGTATTTCTTAGGGATTGAAATTGCCCGAAGCAAGCATGGCGTTTCATTATCCCAAAGGAAATATGCTCTTGACCTATTGCAGGAAACTGGCTTACTTGGGACAAAGCCAGTGGACACTCCTATAGACCTAAATCCAGACTTCTGGAATGATGACGGTATATATCTGGAGGACAAGACTAAGTTTAGACAGCTAGTAGGAAAACTGATATATCTAACTGTGACTAGGCCTGATATATCCTTCGCAGTCGGAGTGGTGAGCCAATTTATGGACAAGCCTCGGCCTATACATCTTGAAGCCGCCATGAGAATTCTAAAATACATAAAGGCATCTCCTGGTAAAGGGCTACTTTTCAAAAAGCACGGACATCTAAAAATTGAGGCTTTTTTCGATGCCGATTATGCTGGGTCCAAAGTAGATCGAAGGTCCACTTCAGGCTATTGCACGTATGTTGGGGGTAACTTGGTGACTTGGCGTACTAAGAAGCAGACAACAGTGGCAAGATCCAGTGCAGAAGCTGAATATCGAGCCATGGCACATACCACCAGTGAAATGTTGTGGCTTAAGAGTTGGCTCAGTGAAATGGGAGTCACCTACAACGAACCTTTACCCATGCACTGTGACAATCAGGCAGCTATTCATATTGCTAGTAATCCAGTCTTTCACGAGAGAACGAAACATATTGAAGTTGATTGCCATTTCATTCGTGATGCTGTAATGAACCGTATTATCAGTACTCCTTTTACTCCATCTTCTGATCAAATTGCTGATGTTTTTACTAAAGCGTTGGGGGGGCATAGATTTAAAACCTTGTGTAACAAGCTGGGCATGATAGATATATATGCTCCAGCTTGAGGGCGAGTGTTAGAATCCTACAGCTTAATTTACTAGGGTTACAGTATTATTTTAGGAATGTTAATATTACTTCCTTGTATAGAGTTTTCTAAACCGCTATATAAAGGCCGTTGATTTCATTGTAAACACACACAAAATAAGATCTTCTTCTCTCAATACTTTTTCCTCGTTCAATTTCTCTTGTTCAATTTCTCCGTTTTATCAGCCAGAAACAAGCTGCAAGACTATCATCCCTACCAAGTTTTAGACTACAACTTGCAAGGCCAGCCTCAAGCCCAATATCAAGGCCTTCCACTCGACTTTATTATTCATGATAGGGAACTCTAGTCGGATAACAAAATCAAGTTCATTCCCCTAGTCGTCATGCAAATACACTTCTGCTCCTCTACTTGAGGAAGTGGATGAGCTGTCAGCTTGACGAGTCTAAGTCGAGGGTGGACTTAGTTCTTATGTGGGTGACAATTCTATGATGAAGTCAACCAACACTTGAGCATGAATGGCCAAACAGGGCTGATTCATAATATCGAACTCCCCCAACTCAATCGCCCATTTGATTAGCGTTCCCAGGCATCAGAATTCGGTAGCTCCTACTTTAACGGCATATTCTTCAAAATTGTAATAGTGTGGGCTATAAAGCATTAGCGAAGCTTCCATTCAAAATATACTAGGACCAATGCCATCTTCTCAATTTACAAATAATTTTTCTCATCTTTGGAGCAATTTTCTCAGGTAGTAGACTGGGAAGTGTTTCTTCTCGATTATGTAACTAAAACAGAGATGTCTCCGTTCAACAACACAACCAAGTAGATATACAACAACTCTTCTAAAGTCAGTTTTAACAATAGAGGTAGGGTAACCAGATACTATTTCAGATCGAGTAGTTCTTGGTTGCATTCCTCTGTCCAAGCCCAACCTTTGATCATTTTAAGAGCCTTAAAAATGGGAGATTCATGTCCACTAATCAGGAAATAAAACAATTTAGAGTGATTACCCTTCCAACAAGTCTCTGAGCCTTCTTAATTGGTCGAGGAGGTTCAATATCCAATATGGGTCTTATTTTTGCGGGGTTCGTTTTGATGCCCCAACAAATGATTACGTACACCAAAAATTTCCCTCCTCAAACCCTAAACGTGCACTTGTTGGGGGTTCAGCTTTATACCAAACTTCCTCAGTATATCAAAAGCTCGAACTAGGTGTTTGAGGTGGTCCAACTCCTTCTTGCTCCTAGCAATCATGTTATCTACATAAACCTCCATAGTTTTGCCTATCTCCCTTTTGAACATAACATTCACTAACCTCTGATAAGTTGCTTCAGCATTTTTAAGCCCAAATGGCATTACTGGGAAATAATAGACTCCATTTGGGACTACAAAGGATATCTTATTCCTATCATCAACCCCCATGAAAATTTGGTAACTGCGACGACCCGGTAACTTCTATTGTTATTATTAATATTTTATTTAGGATTTATCTCCATTATGTGATAATTATTGTGTGAATATATGTGATTTGTGAATAAACGTGCGTTATACTACCTGCATTTTTTTAAAATGTGATTATTCCATCATTTGTTTTCTTAGCACTTGAAAAATGCAAAATACTAATTCTTGAAAATTTTATTATGATTTCCGAATTTTATTAAGAGTAAAATTATTATATTACTTTATAACTTAGACCTTATAGTTTTAATTTTGAATGGTGATTATTATTTTTGGAAAATTTATTTAAATATATATATTTTAGGCTTGTATTTATTTTATTTTCGAATTTTATAAATAAATTATACAATTTTTGAATTTTATAATTACAACAATATATTTTATGATTTTAAATGTATAATTTTCGAATTTTAATTATTTATAAACCTAATTTTCGGATTTTAATTAAATGAAAAATATAAAGTCTAGATTTTTAGTATATTTTATAATTGTTTTGCAAGAATATCTCCTCTAATACATATATTAGTGGTAAATTCTATATCTACATATCCACACACACATCCATACATTTATTAGTGGTGATTTATATATTTACATGTACACACACATATTCATATACAAACTAGTGGGGAATTATATATCTACATCTCCACACACACATTCACATATATAGACTAGTGGTGATTTCTACTTCTACCTATACACACACATGTCCACATATATATACTTGGTGATATGTATATCTACCTTTACACACACATGTCCACATATATATACTTGGTGATATGTATATCTACCTATACACACACATGTCCACATATATACACTTGGTGATATGTATATCTACCTATACACACATATGTCCACATGCACATATATATATATACTAGGTAGTTTTCATCACAAAAACACACACTAAATCCCGCCAACAACCTCCACACCCACAAAATCTTGCATTTCCCAAATATGTATCACACTTTATCATTGTTAAACCTTCCCATATACCTATATATATAATTACCCCTCTTTCTAAACATATATATAGACATATTAACCTTTCTACATATATATACACACTCTTACATCTACAAACTCCTTTCAAAACCCCACTTTCTTCTTACATCTTTGAACACCTACATATATACATATATCCTTTCTACACATATATTTATATATACTTATCCCTCCACTTATAAATATATATACACACATTAGTAGCCTTTTATATATTCTCCCTACTTTTGTAAATCACTTTTGGAAAAAGGTAGGAGTTTCCTTAATTGCATAAGTTAGTTCTAGTTCTAGTTTTACATTTTTGCTATCATGTTATTATGCTAAATATTATGTGACTATGTGCAAATATCACACACGCTCACCTTATGTGATTAAGTGAAATTTCTACTCAACCGTCGCGTTGACTCCTCTTTTCCAATATTTTTTTAGAAAGAAATGAGATAGCGGATCAGAGTGGCGCAGCGGAAGCGTTTCGAAGCCATTTACGCAATAAAGTTATTTTGTATTCCTTTTGAAAATTGTAACTTTTGTATTTTGTACAAATTTTGTGTTAAAATTATTATTTATACAACTATGAAAATATTTACCGTTGCGCGTTTCGGTCCAATATATTTTAATAAAATAAAAGGGTGAGTGGAGGCACTTGAGGAACGAAATGGAAACCATGGGTGTTTTGAAGCATTTTACTTAATAAAGTTACTTTTGTATTTTGTGAAAATTGTAACTCTTGTATTTTGTATATGTTTTATGTAAAAAAATTACTATTTATGTTTAATAAAATATAAAGGAATATCGGGGTCGTTACAGTAACACCCTTAAAGACATCCATCATGCTCATGATCTCGCAACTAGTTGTTGAATCAACCAAGTCATCAATTCGAGGAAGGGGATACAAATCCTTTGGACAAGCCTTATTCATGTCCATGAAGTCATTACAAATTTGCTATCGACCATAACCCTTAGTGACTATGACCACATTACACAACTACTCAATGAATTGGATCTCAACAATGATCCTAAATCAAGTAGCTTGTTCACCTCCTCTTCGATGATTCTATTCCTTTCATCACAAAAAAAAAATCCCCTTTTTCTGCCTCACGGGCTTGACCATTAGGTCCATGTTGGGACAGTAGATGATAACTTCTAGATCAATGCCTGAGAAATCTGAGGGCTTCTGTGACATCCCGATTTTTATACATTGAAATTATATATATAGATCTATAATGCCCCGGTACTTCATATTATTTTCAAAAATTACAACTTATTAATTTATTTAAAAGCCATATATATAAATATATTTATATATACATGTAATTTTTGAATTTATATGTATATATTATATAATAGGTCATGTTTTATCATATATATATATATAGTTATCCAAAAATGTCATTTTCTCCTAATAAATATTCTTAAATGCTAAGATTTGATAAGATTATGATAAGATTGGATAAGGTTAGATAAGATTTGATAAGATTAGATAAGATTATGATAAGATTGGATAAGATTATGATAAGATTGGATAAGGTTAGATAAGATTTGATAAGATTAGATAAGATTATGATAAGATTTGGATAAGATAATAATAATTAGAAAATGACTTAAAGTATATAATAATCCTATTTCTTGCAACAATTGTTATAAATAGGGGAGCTTGGCACCCCATTTTCATCCCACAACACACTAAATCCCGCCTAAGACACACCCACCCACACTAACCTTGCTCTCAACATACAAAACACTCCATATTTATAGAATATCTCCTACCCATATATATATACACACATAAACCCTTCCTTTTTCATACACATACGTATATTAGCCCCCTATACATCTCCTTAGTTCCACAAAACACTCTTAAAAAGGTATTACCAAGTTGACATAGTCCACCTAATTCATAAACTTGGTGAGACAATAAGCTCTTAAGGTGAGTGCCTTTTACCTTCCTTGCTGGGGCATTGAACTATATGTTATAAATATTATTTGTATGGCCTACCTTGTCTGATTATGTTATCCAAACCTTTTGGAATTATATCTTACTCTCTATGTTTCAACAAAATATTTTTCTAAATTATAAGTCAAGTTATACACAAAAAGTATTTCATTTCTGATATTGTAAGTTATGTCTGTTTCAAAATGATTTGTTGACACCCTTGGGATATCATGTTTTAATTATGTTTTTATGTATCCCTGGTGTTGGAAACAAACTATTATTTTATTGAAAGTTTGTGAGCCATTCTGTCTTAATATGATCTATTGATACCCTTGGGGACGCCCTTGGAAAGTTTGGGCCCAGGTACATGTGAGCGGGCTTTGTCGGGCGGAATGGACCGTCGATAGAACCTTCTTACGTGATACTATTCCATTGGACCTGATTCCTACATACAATTGGAGGTTAATTGTAGTAGGGATTGGCTCGGTGTATTGCACGGGCACGTGGTACACCTACCGTTTACCGTTTACCGTTGTCAAGGTCGCTCCTTGACACAAAGGGGAGGCATAAGGATTTTATGATATGTTTATCTGTTTTGGGTAGTAATAAGGTTGGAGATTCCGTTCAATGCTCACCATCTGTCTTGTTCAAGTTTGTGCAGACACACCTTCTTATGATTCATTATTTTGTTGGTTTATGACTCTTATTTTCAATTTATATATCTATATGTATATTTCCCGCCTCACTAAGTCATTTGGACTTACCACTCCAAGTTCTTTCTGTTCATTGCCTCAGTTTCAGGAAATAGGTTGAGGGAACTCGGATAAGGCGATTGGAGCATTACCAATCATTAGCACATAGTTTTTTATCCTGTATAGTAGGCTGGCTTATTTAATAAAAAATGAAAAATCACTAGTTGAAGTGTTGTACTTGGATAGTCGTACCTTACAGTTCTATGTAAGTTAATTGTGTTTTTGTTTTATCTCGATTTTATTATTGGGCAATACTAAATAAGTTGCATGTATTGCGTACCGATTGGAAAAAAATTGGTACTCAGCAAGACCGCTGAGTGAGCCCTACTCGTATAGGACGATCCTAGCGAGGGGGGTGTCACAGGTTCCATGCAAATATATCAATATTTTCCCTTAACAGTTGGATCAACATTACTTCCTTGGTAGGTTCGAGATGGGACCGATCTTCCTAGTCTAGCTTGTTCAAGTTTCCTTTCTCAAGTTCAATAGTCTTAAACTCTTTGGCAAGCTCAATTCTCTATTCCTCTATTCGTTGCCTTTTAGCTAAGTCCATTTCCAAGCATTCAAGCACATCGATGTGGTGCCAACATTTCAACTGGTAGGGGTGGAAGAACCCTCTTGCCCCTAAGGAGACTGAATAGTGTTTCCATGCATCGAGGATGTAACATAAAACCTGGCCAACTCTCACGGGGGAGAGGAACTTTATTTTCAAGTTGTACGTGGACATTATTACTCAGAAAGCATTGATGGCCAACCTTTCAAGGATGATATTATAAGCAAACAGGGTGTCCACTAACAAATAGTTAATCATCATGGTCATTCTCTTTGGGGCTTCACCCAACGAAATGGGTAAGTAGATTTGTCTTAAGGGAATAACCTTGGATCCCTCGAAGCCACTTAGAGGAGTCTGCACAAGTGAGCTCATATTTTCCAATCTATATCTTTGAGAAAGTTGATGCAAACATAGGGCTGGTAGAGCTACAAATGTCCACCAAAGTCTTAGTCATGGCATAATTCGCCACATCCAGGGTAATAACTATAGAATAATCGGCCTTTTTCTCGAGTCCGTTGGGCACGGGGACATGCTCGAGATCTTTATAACTAAAGACCATAGAGTCATCCTTGACCACCACACCTTCAGTACGGCATTCACTTGCATCATTATCTTATAGTACCTATCCTCGATATAGCACTTTGATTGAGGCGCCTTTCAACTCACCTCCTCATACTTCAAGTGTTGTCGTCGTTTGGTCCCACAACAATTATGTGGATAACACCTCGTGTAGGAAGTTTTTCATACCTACTGGCTGCTTTTTAGCCTGATGAGGGGGTGACCAAGCATGCCACGGAGACTTTGTTCTTTCCCTTCGTGAAGACTTAGAATCGTCTTCCTTCGATAAGCCGAAACAATTTCATTAGGGTGGACTACGATCATCCATGATGACCACCTTCTCCTTTGGATCTCTTGTTCTTCTTCACATACTGCTTGATGTTAGAATGGCCCTCATCAATCAATCTCTAAATTTATTTTTCGAGGGCGAAACACCCTTTTGTATCTTGATTCCCCTCTTGTTTATGCAAGGCACAGGACTTGTTCCATCTGGGAGCTTCTTCCTTCTCTTATTCTTTCATTAGATTCTTAAATATTAGTTAGATCATTGGCAGAAAATGTGGCAAAAATCTCCTTTCACGAAACTACCAACAACGTTAGATCTGTATCTCAGCACGAATCAAGGCAACTTCTTTCAATTACCCCCATCTCGGGCCTTTTTGGATCTCATGTCCTCCATATTCACGTATTGCTGAGCAATGCTCATAATCTTTGCATGCATCATCGAACCCTTTCGATCAATATGGTCGGAGCAAGCTTGGTCCCTGATTGCTACCATGATCACATCGATAAGAAAGTCCATATGAACACTCTCGACCTTTAATAACTAAGCATTGAACCTTGAGAAAAAGTCCCTTAGAGACTCCCATTCTCCATGCTTAATCTTGTTAAGGTGAGTGGGAGGTAGCTTGGCGATGCTTTTCGGGTGGAAGTGGTTAACGAACTCACAAACAAGTTCGCATAGCTTGTGATCGATCCTAAATGTTGTCGAATATACCATGTTGACGCCACCCCTAGAAGGTGGTCATGACCAAGAGTTTAGTTGCAAAGTCGGCTATGATCATGTGGACATTCATGATATGTCTGAACTGGACCATATACTCTTTCAGATTATCTCCCAATCATATAGTGGAAGAGCAATGGGGATCTTGCTCCCAAGCGTGATTCGAGCTCGCTGGAGCTCATAACACAAAGGATCATCATCATCACCTCAAAAAGGACGCTGAGCAGATCCATGGCTAGATCGTTTAGGCATCAATTCAAGTCCATCTATTCATCGGGATAATTCCAGGACCCTCATTCCAAGAATTCTCTATGTGTGAAGTTTCTAGATCGACCAATGATCTCTGCGGCCTGATGGGAGATCGCGTTGAGATAGTTGCCCTAAAGATATTGTTTATCGCAGAGAGAAACTCCTCCGCATGATGTCGCTGGCTCCAATAAAAGGCTAGATCCAGCCACA
>CM047882.1:19295238-19397232 GCA_026212405.1 Petrea volubilis
ATTTTGTGCTCGACCTAAAGTGATCATACATAGAACCGTTTCAGGTTCATGGCGTTCCAAGGACGGGGCAATTCCCTTCCCGACGTGTCTTCGAGGCGGTAGGCATTATTCTTGCAAATCTTTATGACCTTAAACGGCCCGTCCCATTTAGGGTCCAGCTTGCCCACTGGGCGGGAGACTTCCACCCTTTTGGACACCAGGTCCCCAATTTGGAATGTCCGAGGATGGACATGGCTATTATACGCGCGTGCAGTGGATGCTCTGAAGTTATCCATCTTCTGCTTAGCAGCGCGCCTTATTTCGTCGGCGGCATCGAGCTCGAACAGGCGAGCGTTGATGTTGGCGATCTCATCGAAATGTGCTACCGGTGCAGAGGGATGCAGCACTTCGGCAGGGATGACGGCGTTAGACCCATATACTAAGGCGTACGGGGTGTCACCAGTCGCAGTTCGAGGAGTAGTCCGGTAGGCCCAGAGGACGCCGGGCAGCTCATCGGCCCAGTTTCCCCGAGCGTCAGTCAACGCTGTCCTGAGGCCGTGGAGAATCGTCCGATTAGTAACTTCAACTTGCCAATTCGCTTGAGGGTTGCCTACGGAGGTGAACCGCTGCTCGATCTTCAGGCTCGAGCACCATTCCCTCACTCGATGGCTTTGAAACTGGGTCCCGTTGTCAGATACAATGACCCTGGGAAGTTCGAAACGGCAGATAATGTTATTCCAGATGAAAGCTTTGACCGTTGAATCTGTGATCTTGGCGACGGCCTCTGATTCGGCCCACTTCGTGAAATACTCGACAGCTACAATAGCAAACTTCCTCTGCCCGGGGGCCTAGGGAAATGGTCCCAGGATGTCTATTCCCCATTGGTCGAACGGCCACGAGATTTCCATGCTGACCATAGGTACGACGGGTTGGTGAATGAGATTGGCGTGTATTTGGCAAGTCCGACACCTTCGGACGAAATCAAAACAGTCCTGCACGAGGGTAGGCCAAAAGAACCCCGCTCTGGATACCCTTTTGGCCAAGGCCCTTGGTCCAGTATGATTTCCGCAGCATCCCAGGTGTATCTCCTCGATTACGTCCTTCGCTTGTTGTTTACTCAGACATCGTCGAGGAGGTCCATCAAAGCTTTTCCTGAACAGGCGCCCTTGCTCATCCAGGGCGTAGCGCGGGGCCTGTCGTCGGAGTCTCCTTGCTTCGACGGGATCGTCCGGGAGAGTTCCATCCCTCAAATAGGCGATCAATTCGGTCATCCACCCCTCCGGGAATTCGATGGCGAGCACTCCCTGTTCGGTTCCGGTTCGGATCAGGGGTGATGGAGAGTTTAACACCGTTATACTCCTCTCCCTTTTGCCTGTCGTCGAGCTTGCCAATTTCGATAATTGGTCCGCACGACCATTCTCTGTTCGGGGTATTTGTTCGAGCGTGAACCTAGCAAACTTCGCTTTTAACTTACTAATCTCTTCAAGGTATTTGCTCATCGACGCTTCTCTGGTCTCGTAGTTTCCGTTGACCTGTTCGGCCACCAACTGCGAGTCGGTTAAAGCCATGAGTTCGTCCACGCCCTTTTCTAGGGCTATCTTCATTCCTGCTGCCAGAGCCTCGTACTCTGCCTCGTTGTTGGAAACCGGGAACTCCAAACGGATGGCGAAATCAAGCTCATTGCCAAGCTCATCCCGTAGGTAAACTCCCACTCTGCCCCCGGAACTCGTGGACGATCCATCGACCATAAGGGTCCACGGGGTCGTTTGTTCGGCCTCTGGCCGTGAAGCCAGCTCCACAACGAAATCCGCCAGTACTTGGGCATGAATGGCTGTGCGCGGGTGGAACTGAATGTCAAATTCCCCCAGCTCGACGGCCCACTTTACCAGCCGACCTGAAACGCCGGGCTTAGTCAAGACCTGTTTCAATGGCTCGTTGGTCAGGACTATGATAGTGTGGGCCTGGAAATACTGCGGCGATGGACCAGTACGAGGGCCAGCTTCTCGATCCCAAGGTAATTCCGTTCAGGGCCTTGGAGCAGCTTGCTTAGATAATACACCGGGCGATGGACGCGGCCGTCCACATTTACCAGGACTGAACTGGCGGCGTTCGAAGATACCGCTATGTAGATGTGGAGGGGCCTCCCCGGAACTGGCTTCGATAAAAGGGGAGGCTCGGTTAGGTAGCCTTTCAAATCGAGGAGCGCACGTTGACACTCCTCGGTCCATTTCCAATCAGGGACCACTCGAAGCGCTTTGAAAAAGGGGAGGTTCCGGTCGGCCGAGCGGGATATGAACCGGTTAAGGGCGACTATACGCCCCACCAGCCTTTGGACCTCCTTCACCGAGCGAGGCGGCCCGATATCAAGGATGGCCCGAATTTTGGAAGGGTTGGCCTCAATTCCCCGATGACTGACGATGTATCCGAGGAACTTTCCCCCACGCAACCCAAACATGCACTTGTTGGGATTGAGTTTTGGCTATATTTCCGGAGAACGCTAAATGCCCGAGCAAGGTGCTCCAAATGATCGAATTCCTTCTCGCTGCGCACTATCATGTCGTCGACATAGACCTCGACGGTCTTGCCGATCTTTTCCTTAAACATAAGGTTTACCAGCCTCTGGTACGTAGCGCCCGCGTTCTTTAGCCCAAAGGGCATTACGAGGAAGCAGTATGTCCCGGTCGAGACGACAAATGATGTTCTTCCTCGATCCTCCTCGGCCATGTAAATTTGATAATAACCTTGGAAAGCGTCCATCATGCTCATCAACTCACATCCCACTGTTGAGTCAACGAGCTGGTCGATCCGTGGAAGGGGATAGTGGTCTTTCGGGCAGGCCTTGTTGAGGTCGGTGAAATCATTGCACATCCGCCATCGACCGTCCCCTTTAGGAACCATGACCACGTTGCACAGCCACTCAGAGTATTGAACCTCAATGATGTACCCGGTTTCGAGCAGCTTATTGACTTCCTCGTCTATGATCCGGTTACGTTCTTCCCAAAATATCCTCTTCTTCTGCCTCATGGGCCTGACCGTGGGGTCTTCATTGAGGCGATGGACGATCACTTCGGGATCGATCCCAGGAAAATCCGAAGCCTTCCAGGCGAAGACATCGACGTTAGAACGGAGAAAGTTGATCAGCATTACTTCCTGGTGCGAGCCGAGACTCGTCCCGACCCTGGTAGTTTTAGTCGGGTCTCCTTCCATGAGTTCGACGGTCTTATAGTCTTCAGCCGGCGTTAACTTTTCCGCCTCGAGCCTCCTCCTCTTCGTCGGATCGATTTCTGAGGATTCGGGAATGTTGATGTGCGGGGCGTTTGCGGTCCTTGGTCGGGGTGCCGGGATCTTCTTCCCTTCGACAGATGCCGTATATCATTTCCAAGCATCCAGAATCCAGCACGTCACTTGCCCGATCCCAGCGGGGGTTGGAAACTTCATCTTCAAGTGATATGTGGACACCACCGCCCGAAACGCATTAAGAGCGGGTCGCCCGAGGATGATGTTGTCGGCGAACGGGGCATCAACTATCAGATACTGTACCATCATTGTCTTTCTTCTCGGGGCCTCCCCCAACGAGGTGGGGAGTTGAATCATTCCGAGAGGGATCACCTCGGACCCCCCGAACCCGACGAGAGGGGTCTGTACGGGAGAGAGCGTGTATCCTCCCAGATCCATTTTGGCGAAGGTGCTGGCGAAAATAATGTTGGCGGAGCTCCCGTTATCGATCAGGGTCTTTGCCACGGAATAGTTGGCTACGTCCAGATTAATGACCATTGGGTAATCCGGCGTATCCTCGAGGCCCTCTATCTTCGGGATGTGCATAAGATCACAGTCGGAGAATTCGAGTGACTCCGGCATCGGCGTCGCTGCTTCTGATATGGTGCTGACCTGCAGCCTCTCGTGGTAGTAGCTCTCCTCGATACGGTATCGGGCTTGGTCGAGGCGCCTCTCCACCTGCCTTCTCCTACTTTTAGTGTCTCCTCCACTCAGCCCTCCTGCAATGGTGTGGATCATTCCCCTGGTCGGGAGATTATCCTGTGTGGCGGGCTGCTTGTCGTCCCGACCGGAAGGCGTGTAACCTCGTCAAGGAGAGCGAGATCGAGCCCTCTTTGGCGACTCGCGTTCATTGTCCACGGAGGACGGGGAGTTACGTCGGCGGCTTCCCTCACCCTTGTGACCATGTCCTTGCTTTTTCACGTATTTTTTGATCTCCGGTCGGCCCAGGTCGATGAGGCGCTGTATTTCTTTCTTGAGGGCATAGCAGCCCTCGGTGTCATGGTTACCCACTTGCTTGTGAAACGCACAATATTTATTTCCTCTCGGAGGGGCTCCATCCGCGTCCCGGATCTTCCTTGGCCTCCGGAAAACCGTCGGGTCGCTGGCGTTGATTGTGGCGAAGATCTCTTTCCTCGACATGACCAACGGGGTGAGCTCGTTGTCATGTCGACGGTCCTTCCTTTCCCCAACGTCCGGCCTTCTTTTGAACCTCATATCCTCGATGTTCATGTATTGCTGAGCAATGGACATGACTTTTTCCATGGTGACAGGGCGCTTCCGGGCCAAGTGATCCGAGCATGCTTGATTTCGTATGGCTACCATGATCACATCGAGGAGGAAGTCCATCTGAACGCTCTCTACCTTGAGCAGCTCGGTGTTGAACCGGTTGAAGAAGTCCCTCAGAGACTCGCCATCCCTTTGCCGAATCTTATGCAAGTGGGACGGGGGCAACTTTGCTAAACTTTTCGTTTGGAAATGATTGACGAACTTTATTGCCAAATCGGCGAAGCTTCTGACCGAACCGGGGGCTTGGCGGACATACCATTGCGAGGCTACTCCCTGAAAGGTCGTAACCAGCAACTTCGCCGCGAAGTCATCGTCGATCATGTGCACGAGCATGGCGTGTTTGAATTGTATTAGGTGCTCTTTGGGATCAGCTTCTCCATTGTATCGGGGAAGGTCGGTAGGGATTCGGACCCCTCTGGGTGCTCTGGCTCGTTGAAGGTCGGCGCAGAGTGGGTCCGTTTCATCAGGCACGAAGTATCTCTGTGCCGATCCCTGTCCGGAGCGGTGAGATACCTCCTCGAGCTTCCGGTTGAGATCTTCCATCCGGTGCGAAAGCTCCCCAACATCATCACGGGATCTCTCGCCGCGGCGGACCTCATCGATCCTCCGCTGGATCTCTGTGGCCTGGTGGGAGATCTCCTCCAACCGTTCTCTGTGACTCCGCGCAGGATGACCTGAGGATGCCCCCACAGAGGATTCGTCAACTTCCTCAGCCAGTCGAGGAGGCGGAGGCCGTCTCTCTCTGCGGACCTCCCTTGTGGCGGGGATCCGTTCACGCACCCGAGCGTCATCCCGCTCGGCGTCGGTTGCCCGAACACCTCGCGGGGGGCGAATTTCCTCCCTCATCGGATGAGGGTCTTCAGCAGTGGCAGCCGGGGCGGGGACTGGATTCACCCGCCTGATCTCGTGTAAGAGATTGTTAAACTGATCAGCCGTCAGAACGACGAGGTTCTGCCCGGCGGGAGGTGTAGGTGCTGGCCCAATGACTTGCGGAATAGTGTGAGGTGGGATGGTGTGAATCTCGGGACCCGGATTGGTGGTGGTTTGTGGGGCCGCCGACTCTGTTCCAGTCCTCCGTGTGTTCACCATTTTCTCACTTGCTCTAATAGACCCCTTCCTCTAGCGCCAAAATGATGTAGTCGGATTTAGTCTGCAGTACACGTCACTTCGATCTGAGGCCGAGTGTCCGAATCCGATCGGGTAGATCCGAGTAAGAGTGTCTGAATGCTGGTCGGGTTCTATTCTGCAAGGATGGAGCACACGTGAGACTAGCCGGAAGTGTCTCCGGCGAAGACCCTCCGACGCTCAAGTCAGTATTCGGGTAGGTAAATAGTGAATAGTAATCAGCGTATTAGTGTATTAAAAGTGTCTTACCCAATGAATAGTGTCGCCATACTATTTATAATAATAATAAAAAATAGGTGGGCCGGACCAGAGTCAGGCTGGCCCAACCCCGTTGCTGGTTATGGGCGTTCCCCATGACGCGCTGTGGGTGTGTGGGGTGCATTCCTTGCTCGATATGGGTGTCAGGGCACTAACTCCGAGGATGAAGTAGGGTCGACATCGATAATGTCTTAACATCGAGGAGACCATACGAGTCAAGGAGATGTGATGAGATCTAACCGAACTAGGCCGACAAGAAAGGATCATGGAGCCTGATCGAACTAGGTCTGACACGCGGCAACAGGAGGAAGGCGGTATGCGCTGAGCTGGATCCGACGTGTGAGCTGAGTAGGCGCAGACGTGGCCAAGGCAGATTCGGCCACATCAACCTTGTATAGCATATCCCAACAAAGAAAAAAAAAAAAAAGAAAAGTAGAGAGAGAAAAAGAGAGAAGGGAAAAACATAAAACCATTAACATAATGAAAATTGAATAAGATTATATGTTACAGCAATAAGAATATACCTTCAATTCAAAGCAAAATAACTGTTATTTATTTTTCTGTAACACAAAATTATGGTTTGATGGCAGAAGTTGGCCATTGATTAGTGCAAAATTGGAGAAAAATTAATGGAAGTTTTGGCCTAATTTAAAGGGGAGGAGAAAAAGAACGTGGGGAAATAAGATGTGGAGAGAGAAAGGTTGTGGAAAATGGAACGTGGAGAGAGAAACCATGATGGTTGTTGAGAAGATGGATTTGGATTGTGACATTACAATTTTACCTGGTGATAATCATTTTGTAGGGTAAATTAAAAGATAAAATTGGTATATCAAAAAATTGGTAGCCAAATTGATTTCAATGTGGGGAGATTTCCAATTTCACCCTTAAGGTGATGTTCTTGTTTACAATTTTTAAGAAGTCTAAAGGATAAAATATGTAAATTCACATAAAAAAAAAACTGTCATTTGTGAAATAAAAACGCCTTTCTTTTTATAATATTATAGATATATTCATGTTTCTTTAATTTTATCTTTTTTAATTTTTCTTTCTTATTTATTTGTTAATCTTATAATTTTTTTTTCATTTAAAAATATTTTCTATTACAAATTTAATAAAATCATTATAAATAATTAAAAAAAATATAATCATGTATAAAATTTAATAAATATTTTAATTTTATATACAAAATTTAAATATGTAATTAAATTGTATTTTAGTTTTATTTTGCATGTATATATTGAGTGTGCTAGATCGATTAGTTATTAATAATTATGGTGAATAATAAATTTAATATTGACATATACAAATATCCAATATAACATATAAATATATTCTCATATTACAAATACAATTTTTTTTATCATACGATAGTTATAATATATATCTATCTATACTAATACATGTATGGGAAAATAATCTGTTGATTGAAATTGTACAACTCTTTGACCGAACAGAATTTCTTTCAAAATTTTGAGTCACCTAACTAAATAAAACAATTGAGATTGTTTATTAAAAAAATTTTCGTTGGAAATTTATTTATTAAGCATATTTTTCTTGGTTTATGGAACCCCTTCCCTTAGTTGCCTTCAACGGTGGTTTTACTATTGATTTCTAGTAGAAACTATAACTGGTAGAATGTGGATGGATCGTGGATGAAGTTTGTTACATTGAATGAATTCATTTTGTTCATGTATGTATTTCTTTTTTTTTTTTCCAATTTTGATTAATATATTTCACTTTTATTTATCATTATAATACTATTTTAATGGTTTAATTTTTTGTACTCAATAGATTATTTGAGTTTCTATTTTCTTAAAGTTCTTTTTCTTTTTCTTGTCCCTTTATTCACTATTCCGATGTATAATTTTATGTTATATTTCTTTTTTTTGCATATAATTAGAATATTTTTAATTTCAAAACCACAAATGCGAAAGATTCTTTCTTACTATCAATTTCATACATTCATTAAAGTCATTGCGCCACCTGATCATGAGGATACATCTTCTTATCCGGCATATAGAGTTCAAATGCACTCATATTTTTCGAGAGGGGAACAAGCCGGCAGATTTTCTTGAGAATATGGCATGTGATAGGCGCGATAACTCTATTTTGGAGCCAGCCACCATTAATGGATCTCTCCGGGGAATGATTCTGCTTGATCGTCTTGTGATTCCTTCTTTTAGAAACACTTAGCATGATTGAGTTTTCTATTCCCACTTTTTGCTTGTTGTACTTTTTTAATTTCCCTCTGTAACTTTTTTATTTTCTTAATAAAGGGGTGGGGTCCCCTTTAACCCCTTTTCCTTAAAAAAAAAAAAAAAAAAAACTCCTTTTTCATGCCTTTTTGGCCACAAAAGGTGTGGAACGATGCTAGATTAGCCTAATTCAAGTTTGAACGGCGTTAATGAGGTCTTAACTCTATTGTTTTACTCTTTTAACAACCCAATAGCACTCAAGTGTGGTTTAACTCGTGTTTATTTTCATCATTCCAGTGGAATTCCGTACATTAACCTATTTTTCACACTACTTTCTTTGCCACAAAAAGGGGAAATCGAAGTTAGAATAGCCCTAATTCACGTATAAACAACGTTAACGAGGTCTTAAAATGGTTGTTTTAGTCCGCTAGCAATCCTATAACACTCAAATGTGGTTTAACTCGTGTTCGTGTTGATCATTTAAGGCTTTAACGATACAAAGCTGTTTGATTTGGTGTCGAATTCTATCCACTGACTCATTTTTCACACTCTTTTAGCCACAAAATGGGTCAAACGAACCTAGGTTAGCCTTAATTCACGTATAAACAACATTAGTGAGGTCTTAAAACTGTTGTTTGAGTTTGTTTGGAAGCTTGTAATGCTCAAATGTGATTTAACTGATGTTTACTTTCACCATATAAGTCTTTAACAACCCAAAATTGATGGATTTGTTGGGTAATTCCATGTATTAACTCATTTTTCACACTCTTTCAGCAACAAAAAGCGTGAGACCAAGCTAGATTAGCCTTAATTTAAGTCTAAACAATGTTATTGAGGTCATAAAATGGTTATTTTAATCTATTTGTAACCATGTAACACTCAAATGTGGCCTAATTCGTGCTAATTTTCATCATTTAATGCGACTAAAAACTCAAAATGTGACATCCCGATTTTTGGTCTAACAACGATATAAACCGGTTCTTATAATATACGCGCATGCTTAATAATATTTCATGTTTTGTATGATCCTTCTTTTATATGTGAATTATGTGACGTGATAATTACATGATTTTTCAAATTTTAAACGAATTTGACATTCTAACCTAATTTTCGAAATCTTATGTCCTAAATTGCAATTTTCAAAAATATAACTAAAACATTTTTAATTTCTGGGAAATATACATATAATTTCAGATTTATAAAGATCAAATTTCATCATTTTGGAATTTTTCTAAATTATTTATGAATTTTCGAATTTTAGGCCTTAAAACCCTAATTTTATGCGCTAAAACCCTAGTTTTCGATTTTTACAAACATAAATAAGTACAATTTCGAAATTTTAATAAAGTAAAGATATGATTTTAGATTTTATAATATTAGGCCAATAAATATCAGATTTTATTTGATTTTTTGTTCATATTTTATTAAACTGTCTTATCTTATCTTATCTTATCCTATCTTATCATATCTTATCCTATCTTCTATGCATTTATTATAAATTGACCTTTTATTATAAAAATCTTATTTCTTGCCCTAAACTCTATAAAAAAGGGGACATTGTCTTCATTCTCCTACACACACACACACACACACACACAAAATCCCGCCTAAAAACACCCACCCACACTCACTCCACTCTCAACATACAAAACACTCTCTATTTATATCTGATGCGGGTCGAATTCAGGGCTGGTCGACTCCGGTCGACTAGTCTGGTCGAGCGTGTGATTGTTGGTAGTTGAACGGGAAATTGTCCTGCAACAAGGGAAATTGCAACGTGAGCTAGTCTCGGCTAAGACCATCCGATGCTTAAGTCAGCGGATCGGTTATGGAGTAATTTGAGCAAAGTAAGGGTGTTATATGTATTTAATTCGTGTCTCTTACCATAAATATAGGGGTATTTATACTATGTCCAGGTAGACCACGCTCCTGGGGGCCCACCAGGCCAAGTAGACCGTTGAGGACCGACGTGGGCGACCCGTAGATCCAGAGGTAGGTTCCATAGACGATAGCTGGCGCCCCATTAATGAGGTATGGGGTTAGGTGGCTCTCCCATACCTCGTCTGACGGAGCATTTAATGCCAACAGGGATCCGTAGAACCAGGCATGGTCCCGATCAATATGTTTGTCAATCAGATCGCCGAGGAGCGGGCTTTTAGAAGGGGGTATTATGACCCGTGAGCCGATAAGGCGAGGAGTCGTGGAGCTGTTCAGTACCGATCGACTCAATCGGGAGGATTCGAGGGAATCGACCGGGGAGTAAATTGCTTCTTGCTTTGAGAGAGAGGGTCGGATTCCCGTTCAGAAATGTGCCACGTCATTAGCCCCCCCACTCCCTTGGTCGGTTGAAAAACAGACCGGGGAGGTGAGTTCGATCGAGTTGTTACCGCCGAAACTTGAAAAGTCACAGCTATAATAATGACGACGTTTGATATTCCCGAGGGCGGTTTTTACCCGCCTATAAATAGGGGCGGTGGACCAGGCGTTGACTCCACCATTTCGCAAGAGTCTTTAGAGCTGTCCGATCGATTGTCTCCCCTGCCGTTCGAAACTCCCAACTCTAGGTCGATCTGACTCTCGTATAGGTAACTTTCCTCACTCAGCCTCCTTTCTTACTTGTTCATTCCCCATGGATAGCCGTAGAGTCATTAGAGAGGTCGAATTAGATAGCTCTTCGGAGAGTAGCTCCGAGGGGAGTAGCGTGAGCAGCAGCTCATCCTCTTCAGGCGACTACCCAACAGGGTCTGGCACCGAGGGAGGGATTGAGCTCAACGCGACCGATGAGGTGGAAGAGGTCAACGACGAAGTTGGCACTCCCCGTTCGTATCGTACCGAATGAGAGCATGACGACATCCCGTCGACGATGACTCCAACCGAGGTCTCAAATGCTATAACCAAGTTCCATATCCCCTCGACCTTTCACGCCTATGCGCCGCCCGTAGGTTCACGGATGGGAATCCCGCCCCTGAACACAATCGTCATCCACTTTGAGGCATTGTGGAACGGGTTTAGGTTCCCTATCTCGCCCGATGCGGTGGCGATTTATAATTTTTTAAACCTTCCTCCCGCACAGCTCTCTCCGAACTCGCATTGCATAATTTATAGCTTTATAGTCATGATAAGGGCCCTAGGCCAAGCCCCATCGATAGAGAATTTTGTGGCCTTTTTAAAGGTTCAAAACTCCGCCCGGTCGGGGCCGGGCAACCGGGGCAGTTTCTTTTACATCATGGCCCGCTTCGGGTCGAGAATAATTCAGACCCGACAGTCGTCATATGGGCAAAGGTGGAAATCGAAGTTTTTCTTCATCCACCACCCTTCGGGTTTTCCAGTTCGAAACTCATGGAACGACGAGATCGAAAAGATCGAGTTCAAGGGCGTTGGGAATCCAACCTAGGAGGATCCCTTCTTTCGGACCCGACAACTCGATCGGGGACTGATGTGGAGCGATTATCTCCTACAGGAGCATTTTCTAAACAGCGCAGGCATCTCCCCGGTTGAAGCGCCCGGAGGAGTCGTTCTTGGTATGTACTTTAAATTCCGATCAGTATTTCGAGCGGTTTCTTGCTTGCGCCTTTCTGTGTCATTTCTGACGATCGGTTTTTCTTTTGTAGACGACGAAGTTCTAATGGACGCCCACAAGACTATGCTCACCCGTCTCGCTGCCGCCCAAAAGAAGAAGAACAAGAGGGCAGTAGCCCGGTCTTCGAGCCAGCGAGGCTCAACATCGAGGGGGGCAAGGGCCTCGTCGGGCGGACGAGGAACCTAAACCGTGCCGACCGGGGTCCCCAGTGTTACTCCATCAAGGGCTAGGTCAGATGTGAGACCGGACCTCGATCAGGAGGTCGAAGTTACAGGTGAGAGGTCCGGGACGGCCGTTGCCTCGCCAATGGAGGCAACCCCGACCAGGCCGGTTCAGAATGAAGTGGTGATAAGGGAAGGAGGCGCCCCCACAGCCGGCACGAAGAGCAAAAGGGGGCCCGACCACACTGATAAAGGCAAAGGGAAGCAAGTCGCCGGTCGCAATGAGCTTTTAGAGTCCTCTGATTTCGATGAGGACGAGAGGATATTGGCCTTCGATCGCCCTTCCGATCGGGCGCTTCGCCGAACGGAGGGGCAATCGATCAGCACCTTCCAGGGTCGGGACCAAGCCCACATTGCGCACCTGTCTCAAGGGTGTCAATTCGAAGAGAATCACCGGTACCTCCTCGGCGAAAGCCTCCCTCAAATCCACCGCTGGTTCGAGAGAGGAGTAATTGGGGTAAGAATCTTCTCGATTGGTATTTTCATTTTCCATTCGATCAGTTTTCCTTCCATTTCCTATCTAATTACTCTATTTTGATCGGCAGATGGCGTCTCAAGCATTTTTCCATGTATACCGTCGAGTGGAGGTGTACAAGGAGGGGAAAGATCGGTACAAGCGGATGTACCGACTGGCGGCCAAAAAATGAACTCGGGTAGCTCAAACATAAAATCCAGGAGCTTGAGACGATGTTGGCCGTTGCCTGATCGGAGCGGGAGCTGGCCGAGAAGAAACTCAAGGACCAAGTGAAGCGCAATGAGGCCCTCGAGAAATCCCTCGAGGAGAAGGTCACCGAGGTTAGCGAGGCCGAGCGGGGTTATAACAAAGGCCACGAAGCCGGCGTTTGAGAGGAGTTGCAGAAACTCGCCGACCAGGAACAGACCATTTCAAGGGTGGCCGTCGAGAGGTTCCTCAAGATCCCCGTCTTCGACACAGCATGCACGGTGAAATCCTTCCCCCGCCTCAACGGGGCGTTCGATTTGGCCGTGCGGAAGCTGGAATATCTGGGGTTTGTCCCAGATGGGTTCAACCGAGACAACATTGGGCTCGACCGAGATGAGTCGTGCCAACCGATCGACTCTTCCGGGGGAGCTGGCCCGTCCAACACTCTCTTCGCCGAGGTCGAGTTCAAGTACGCCGTCGACCTTGTCCAGAAGCAAGCCCTTGAAGATATCGAGCAGGTGCTCGACCAGGATGTGGAGGGCTAAGGAGGAGAGAGCCCAATGGAGGTGCAAGGGCCCGTTCAGGTTAACCCGGGAAGTGGCGAAGGAGTGGTCGAAAACCACATCGATGGGGAGGACGATATCAATGTAATAGATTAGCTCCCCTGCCCCCGTATTTGTAACCGTTCGAATATGATCAATGAAACTTTTATTTCTTTCCATTTGTTTCTCATTGTTATCCGTTTTCCATTTGATTTTAGCAAATTGCAACAAAATATTGCACGCAAGCACCTAGCCGAATGTTGTTAGAAAGTTGGCTCAAATAAAAAGGTAATACGATAATTAAGCGGATAAAAGATTCGAATAGGATCCCTAAGGAAATAATCGAACAGAACCTTTAATGAGAAACTTGAACAGAAACCCAAAAAGATTGGGGTAATTACACAAGGTGGGCATCGCGACTGAAGGGTCGATCGGTTATGTAAAGAATTTTATTAGGTTTCCTGCCCCCCATGGTCGGGGAAGCTCTCGATCGGATAGTTCTTGTAGTCGGTAAGCGTTGTTTTTCGAGACCTTCGCTATCTTGTACGGCCCTTCCCAATTCGGGTCGAGTTTGCCCATGTTGCGTGAGACCTCGACCTTCTTGAGGACGAGATCGCCCACCTGAAAGTTTCGAGGGACCACCCCCTTATTGTATGATTTGGCGATGGCCGCCTTATAATTCTGCATCTTGACCCAGGCCCGATCGTGCAGCTCTTGAATGACCTCAAGCTCGTGCTCGCACACGGAACTGTTCACGTCGGGGTCGAAATGAGCGACTCAAGCCGTAGCATGTATTATTTCTGTCTGGATGACGGCCTCTGAACCGTAAACCGGGGCGTACGGGCTTTGTCCTATGGCCGATCGGGGGGTCGTTCGGTAGGCCCAGAGAACACCGGGGAGTTCGTCGGCCCACTCGCCTTTATGAGCCCCGAGCACTACCTTCAGGTTTTGTACCAATATCCTGTTAGTTACTTCGGCCTGGCCGTTCGACTAAGGGTTCCTGATGGAAGTAAATCGTTGCTCGATCCCGTGTTCTCTACACCATTGGACCGTCCTTTTACTTTGAAACTGAGTTTCGTTGTCAGAGATCAGTACCCTTGGAACCCCAAATCGGCATATTATGTTTTTCCAAATAAAGGATCGGGCGTAGGCGTCCGTAATTTTTGCGACCGCCTCCGCCTCGACCTACTTGGTGAAATATTCAACGGCGACGATCGCGAACTTTCGCTGACCGGTGGCCAGGGGGAAAGGTCCCACAATGTCTATTCCCCACTGGTCGAACGGCACAATATATCAACACTGATAATCTCCATGGGGGGTCGGTGGCTTAAGTTGGATTGGTATTGGCAAGTCGGGCATTTCCGAACGAACCGTTTGGCATTTTCGACCAGGGTTGGCCAGAAGAACCCGCTCCTGGTGATTTTATGAGCCAGTGACCGGCGGCCCGAATGGTTCCCACAACTCCCCCTATGAATGGAGTCCATCACCTCGATCGCTTCTTGTTGGTTCGGAGAGGCGTAGACACCGGGGACTTAACTGTTTTGAGTCTCATTTTCAGTCAAATACATATCTATCTATATGTGGCCTCACTAAGTTATTTGGACTTAACCCCTCGTTTCTTTTTGTTCATTGCCTCAGAATCAGAATAATGGGAGTGCATAGGATGGTAGCCGCTCCTCCAGTTGTTTATATTAAACTTCATTATGCTTTGTCTTGATGTATAATCCGTAGTTTGCTACTTGATGCCACTAGTTGGCTATTTTGATATTGTACTCAGTTGCGCTACTTGGTTGTACTAAACATAGATATATATATTATCCATGCTGCATATTTTACTCTACCTCTACTGCGTATTGTTAAGTTAGGCGTTCGTACTGGGGGTGGATTTCAAAATTTGTGCTCAGTACGATCATCGGTGGTCTCCAACCGTATAGGAAGATCTTAGCAGAAGGGGTGCCACACAAAACATATGGATTTGTTGTGCAATTTCACCCATTAACTCCTTTTTCACGCCCTTTTGGCCAGAAAAGGTGTGAAATGAAGCTACATTAGCCTTAATTCATGTTTGAACGGCGTTAATGAAGTCTTAACACTATTGTTTTAGTCTTTTTACAACCTTTTAACACTTAAGTGTGGTTTAACTCGTGTTTATTTTCATCATTCCCGTCTTTAACGACCCAAACCTGATCGATTTGAAGTGGAATTCTGTACATTAACCTATTTTTCACACTTCTTTTTTAGCCACAAAAGGGGGAAACGAAGCTAGAATAGCCCTATTTCACATATAAACAACGTTAATGAGGTAAGCCACAAGTCCCATCTCATCGGCTAAAAACTTCTCCAAAATGATTAAGACCCAGTCCATTGCCTGCCCCCTAGACCAAGACCATGCTCCACCAAATATCAGACAAGCACCAGAACGGCCAAGAAAATAGGCAACCAACTAACGTATGTTCTAAATCCTCCTCCTCGTCCTCTCCACAAAGCGGATAACCCGTAGGAGCAACAAGGTGGTTGTTGTGCGGGTTAATTGAAGAGGGAATCACATTTTTGCACAATCACCACATATAAAGTCTTAACCTTTAGGGGAATGCTCAACTGCTAAATCATAGCCCATTCTCGTGAGTGGCTTCTCGCATTGTAAAAAGAACCCCAGCTGATTAGCAAATCGTGTGCTAGGTGGTAAGCGAATTTGAATTGGAATTTCCCACTATTGGAGGGATGCTAAATGAGCCTATTCAGGTAACTCCCTCCCCCTAGAGGAATATTCAATATTTCATGAGCACATTCCTCCCAAAACAAAATTTCAATAGGCTTATTGTTCCATTACTTGGTTATGGATTAATAAGGTTTTCCACCCTAAGCCCATTCGGTCTCAAGGAGTGAGGAGTGTAAGGCCAAACGGTACGGGGTCTAGTAAGCCATGTATCCTCCCAAATGAGAACCTTGGAGTTGTCAGCAGCCCACCAATGACACCCTACCCTAAGCACGTCCTGAGCACCCAAAATGGCATGTTAAGTGAAGGATGGCCTAAACCCGAGCTTGGGCTTGAAAAATCCCCATGGGAGAAATATTTTGTCCAGATGACTTAGCTAATTGAGCAATCTGGTTTAGTAGTAAGCCGCTAAGCATGCTTCACTAATAAAGACAAATTAAAAGTGTGCAAATTCCAAAACCAACTTACCATCTTGCTTGCATAACACAACTCTTTCTAGCTTACCTTGTACACTTTACGGTCCCCTCTCTAGCTCTACCAAAATGATCGAGTCATGTTCTCCAAATATCTGATAATAATGGGAACTAGAAGCACCCCACATACATTACGTGGGTATTTCTTGAAGGACTGCTTTGATTAGCACCTTCCTAAAGAATTGTGTGGGAAGAATTAAAGGGAAGCTCGATGATTGGTTTCCATTAATGAGGGTCTTTAAATGCATGGCACATAAGATTTGAGAAAAAGTCTAATGTAATTACAAATCATATCTTGGAGATGCTATTGTATCATATCATATCACATTATATTAGATCACATCGTATCATATCATATCATGTTATATCTTGGAGATGCTATTGTATCATATCGATCATGTCAATCAACACAAGATATGTGTGCTCTATCACACCCCCTCAGGCTAGTGAGTGAATGATCATGGACTCCCAGCTTGTCTCTAAGCACAACAAAGGACAGTTTTGGGTTTGGTTAATATATTTGCTATTTGAGAACAAGATGCAACATAGTGTGGGATAAGAGCTCCTGCAGCAACTTTCTCACAAAAAAAATGGTAGTCGATTTCAATAAGTTTCATGCAAGCATGAAACACTAGATTTTCTATCACGTGAAGAGCACTGATGTCATCACAAAAGACTTAAGGAGGTTTCTGAAGTAATATGCCATTTTCTAGAAGTAAGTGAACTATGTAAGTTTTGTTGTAGCGTAAGCTATAGATGCATATATGGCTTCTAAGCTAGAACGAGAAACTATAGGTTGCTTCTTAGAGCACCAAGAAATGAAATTTGCTCCCAAGTATGTACAAAAACCAAGAGTTCTCTTTTGTGTAATAGGACATGTAACGATCCCGTAATTCCTATTATTCAAATAATTGATATAAACTCTTATGGTCTTAAAAATGTCATTTTAACTTTTTGTTTCACATTTTAGCCTGATTTTTAGGATTCATTGAAAGCTAAAGTGCTAATTTTCAAATTTCGATTACCACTCTTGGAAAATTCGTCTATTAAATACTTATGAGTTTTCAAAAATAATATAAATAAGTATTCTAGATTTTTATGCATGGAGAAGATACAATTTTGAATACATTCCATAATTTTCAAATTTTAGAGGCATTTGACATTCAAACACAATTTTCGAAATTTTATATCGTAAATTGAAATTTTCGAAAATATAACTAAAACATTTTTAATTTCTGGGAAATATACATATAATTTCAGGTTTATAAAGTTTAAATTTCATGATTTTGGAATTTTTCTAAATTATTTATGAATTTTCGGATTTTATGCCCTAAAAACCCCTAAAGTATAGGTAAATTGTATTTTCTACCCCTAGATATTATTTTTCTTTCCTAATATGAATCATTTTATATAATATACAAGAAATAAATTATTTTTTTCAGATATTTTAAGGGAGGGGGACGAATTTTTGGAGGGGTTTTGGGAGATAAAATTATAAAAGAGTAAATACTTGGCTTGTATTAAGTCTTGCCCTCCAAGTTGCTAGATACAATGTATTTATACACTTGGCCAATACCTTCTAGATACAAGAACACATGCTTGGCTCATGTTAAAGTAGAGCAACACTTAAGCTACTTAGACCCAAATACTTGGCCAATTAGGATAATAATTAGACAAGGACTTAATGCTATTTTAATGCTATGTCTTGTTATTAGTATATATGTAAAATTACTTGGAAAAATACCAAAACCACCACACACACACCCTAAAATCCGACCACACACACACACACACTTCATTCCTCTTGTTTTCATTCAATTTTCCTCATATCCTTCAAGTCTTGAAACCCTCTCACCCCTTCAAACACTCTCCCTACTTCAAACCCTACAAGAAGAGGAAGAAGACATATCAAGGTAGAAATTGGCCTATGGCATGAGTTAGGGTTAGAATTTATCAAACTCTTAGTATTTTATATTCCCAATTAGGCCTAGGAGGTGACCACAAGTTGGTTTCCATCTTGGGTCCAAGGGGATACAACATGTGTTAGTTATATATGTGTTTATGATGCATGTTAGGTTACAATCTTTGAATACACATGCTGAAATTTGTTGAACCTATGCTTAAGTGATGCTTGAGTTCTATGATTATCATGTTTTATATCTTCTTATAGTCTTAATTATGTGCTAGAAGCTAAAATTTTAAGGTTTCAAAGCTGGAAAATTTGAGGTGTACACATGTTGAAATCACTGTTCATGCAGAAACTTTGGCTTTCGAAGCTGAAAAGTTCGATTTTTGCACGGCTGGAAAATCCGAAAATTTCCAACCAAAAACCTGGTTTATATACTTTAAATTCAGTGTAGAATAAGCTGTCGAAATAGGTTTTGAAAAGCTGGAGGTTTGGGTTACGAGAACTGGAAATTTCAGCGGTTGCGAGCTAAAAGTGTTTCGCATCGCAGTCTGCAAATTCCAGCTCTCGTAAGCTGAAATCTCGATATTTTTCCAAATAAAAGTCTATTTCACAACCTTAGGCACATATGTGAAGAGTTTCAGGAGGTTTGAAGGCTTGAAATTTATGTTCGTATGAGCTAATGTCGGTTTCGCAAAATCGGAAATTGTGTTACTTCATGCTGAAATTTGTGCACTAGCTACTGAAATGGTTTGTGTTATGCTGAAATTGTGATTCAAATGTGTTGAAATTATGTGTGTAAGGGCCCTATATGATTTCGGTGTGGATGGGGCTAGAGTTCGGCCGGGCGGCAATGGGCTTGCCGGTCTTAAAACAGTTCTCGCCATCCATGCCTATTCCCATCTTGCATGGACGGAGTGTTTCATGTATTGGTTGTGGGTCGTAGGAATTCGGCATATGCCCGGGATATGACCACCGGTGTTTTTGGTTGGGCACCAAGATTGGTTGGAATTGGTGCAAATATTGTGATTGCATTACGGCATGGCGAGATAAGGTAGCCGCCCATCGAGGTGGAAAATGGTAACAATGTGTTGGATTGTGATGCTCTTGTGAGCTGAAATTTATATGATTTGATCAGAACTGAAATTTATATGGTTTTATGTGTAGTTTTATGTGCTTTTATGATAATATGCAAATTCACACGAACACCTCATGTTGTATGCGAATTTCTACTCAACATGTGTATATGTTGACATCGTTTTCTATTATGTTTTAGCCAAATTTGAGACCCCTGAAGATAGGAACAAGGAAGATGTAGGAGGACGCTTCGAGGCATTTAGTTAATTATCTATGTTGTGCTAGAAACTTGATAGTTAAATTTGTGTATACGTTGTATAAGCGACTTATGTAAACGTTCCTTTTGAATAATAATACGCTTGTTTGGGTTCGTTACGCTATATGTTAGCACGTTTAATGAGATGGTTACGAATAGATGTTTTATAATTAGCTAGAGGTTTCGGGGCGTTACAGGACAACCTGCCCAATCAGCATAACTAAGCCCATACAGATTCAGAGGACTCTGATGAAGGTATTGAAGACCATATTATTGAGTAACCTTTAGATACCAGAGGATATGCTTTAATGACTTTAGATGAAGGTAAGTAGGCTATTGAAGAATTGGCCTACCCGATTTATTGCATGAGTAATGTCAGGATTGGGCTAAAGTCAATATTGTAAAGCACCAATAATACTTCAATAAAGAGTGGCATCCATGGGCTTTGTTGCCAAGTGAGAGTCCTTTTCTTTAAGAATCATATGTGTAGCCATGGAGGAAGATTCAAGCATTTTTGTTGTGGCTAATAGATCTTGAATGTATTAACTTGAGAGAGAAAAATTCCTCCTAGAAAAGATCGAACCTCCATGCCCAAAAAATAATAAAGTGCACTAAGATCTATAGCAAATTCTCTGCTAGTCCCAATAGCATTTAATGCTCTCTCATAAATACAATCCTTAGCTTTAAATGCTCAAGATATGCATTAAATGCAAAGTTAAGGCCCCATTAATGAGAATAGGGTCACCGTTATTTTGGAGTCCAAGAATTGACAAAAAATTTGTCCACTTGTACTTCATGGGTCAAATCCACTGACCAACCTCCATCAATCACGTCAAGTCAAGGGTCTTCTCTCATATAAATAATTCAATGGCTCTTCCATACGAGGTGTCTTATTTTTTTATGCAAAAAGCACTGGAGAATATTGCTATTTTACTATTTACTTTCTTCTCCAAAAAATACCTATAAGCTAACTTGAGCTTCGGAAAGCCTATATTAGGGCAAAATCGGCTAGTCTAATATGTGTTCCTCCCTCTTTGATAGGTGGGCCACCAATACATTAACCAGAGTGTATCAAGCTCCACCACGTGGTTGACCAAAAAATCCCACATCAATATATATATATATATATTATAGGGATAATTACATCTACACCCCTTGAGGTTTGGTGTAATTACCGATACACCCCCTGACATTTGACTATTTACAATTACACCCCCTCCACGTTAGCGCCGTTAACAAATACCCCCTTCTGTTAGTGGCCATTAGGGTTTATGGCTGGGGACATTAGTTTTTATATGCAAACTTTCGAAAATACCCCTCAATGAGTGGAAAATTAATTAACACGTTTTTTTGACTTTTTACATGACCATGATGCCCTTACGGGTCCAAATGTAATTTTCAAAACTTTTGAGGGGTGTCAATATAAGTTTCGGAAAAAAATCAACAAATTAAACAATCAAATAATTCTTACAAAATAAATTTTATCTCATATGAAAATATAAATTATGTTATTATTATTTTTTTGCATTTTTATAATTACTTTTATTTTTCATTTTTTTTCCTTCTTCCTTACAAATAATTAAAAAAAATATCAAAATAATAATAATAATAATATATTATTATTATTATTATTATTATTATTATTATTATTATTATTATTGTCATTTTTTCCCTTCTCCTTCATCCTCCCCTCCCCTACCACCCACCCACCTTCCCTATCATCCTCTTCCAACAGCCCCCACCCCTCCACCTTCTTCTTCTTCTTCTTCACTTATTCTTCCTCCACCGCCGTGCCACCGCAGCTACTGGCCCCTCCACAAACCACCACCAACCGTCACAACCACCACCATGCCGATCTCAATGTCGATGCCGATGCCGCCGCCGCTGATAGGATGGGAATGGGGGCGGTGAGCGGGGGTTGGGTTGGGCGGGGGAGGAAATGGGGGGAAGCGACCAAGTAAAGGGGAGGGGGTAGGGTGGGGGCGACGAATTGGGGTTTGCGGAGGGTTGGGAGGGAGAGGCGATGGGGGCGGTGGGCTGGGGTTGGGGGTTGGGTTGGGAGGGGGAGGGGATGGGTGCGGCGAGTGGTGGTTGGGGTTGGGTTGGGCGGCGGCGGTAGGCGACGGGATGGGGGCGGCGGGCGCGGGTTGGGGTTTGGGTTGGGCGGGGGAGGGGATGGGGGCGGCAGGCAAGGTTTAGGTTGGGCAGGGGCAGATGGGCGGCGGCGGGAGAAGGGATGGGGCTGGGGAGGGGGCGGCAGGTAGGGGGTAGAGAAGAGAGATGACTGGAAGAGATGAAGAAGAAGAGAAAAAGGAAAAAAAAAAAAAAGAAAAAGAAAAAAAGGAGAAGAAGAAAAAAGGGGGAAAAATAGAAAAAGGAAAGAAAAAAGAAAAAAGGAGAAGGAAAAGAGAATAAGGGGCATTTTTGTCAATCCACAAAACCCTTTTTTCTGAATTTTTTCGAATATTTTTGGTACAAATATTTAAGGGCAATAATGTCTTTTCCATAAAACCGTAAGGGTTTCAAATTAAATCTTTGAATAGGGGGTGTAATTGTGAATAGTCAAATGTCAGGGGGTGTATCGGTAATTACACCAAACCTCAGGGGGTGTAGACGTAATTATCCCTATGTTATATTTGCAGGTTGAATTCATTTAAACAATTTTGAAATATTTTGAGAGCATCACATGTTTGCTTTGAGTGAAAAAAAAAGAAAAAAACCTAGAAACAATTTATGACAAACCTCTACAAGTCTCTTGATTTTTATAAAAAATTTCATTTTTCGTATTTTTATTTGTTACAATTACTTCTTTGGTCAAAAGTCCAACTAACTCTTCTTCTTCTCCTTCTTCTACTTCTTCTTCTTCTTCTTATTTCTAATGTCATTATCCCGTAAATTTTTAACTTCGTTTAATATCTTTTCTTACAAAAAGAGCTTTTCTTTGTTAAATTTTTCCCCAAATTTCGCTTAATTTGGATTATTTTGTTTCCTATTGGATGCACTAGACTTTCATAATCAATTTTAGGTTATTACCACACATTAAGAGTAAAAATAATAATTCAAACCATTGGCGCATTCGAGATCTCAGTTCAACTGCAAAGATCCTAAGCCAAGCGTATAATTAAGCAAATAATTTATATATACATGATATAAATAAATATTATGAAACAAAAAATAAAATATTATTTTAAAATAAAAGATTTTATCCTCCACTGGCCGCACAATTATTATCAAATATTAAATCCCCAATTCAGTCTTCCGCAAGCTTCCCCCTTCAAAAAATTTCGAACTCCCGCCTTCATGAATCTTATATAAATCTCAACACAAAAACGCCTCCAAAGTCTCATCTCACAGATCACGCCCTATTCATCTTCTTCATCTTCAATCATCCATAGCCAAAATCCACCAAGAAATCTCCTCATCTCTCCCCATCAAGCGCTTCAACAATGCCGTCCATGCCAGAAGAGCCCCTCCTAGCCCCCAACCTATATCGATTCTGCATGTTTCCCATCCAGTACCCACAAATCTGGGAAATGTACAAGAAAGCCGAAGCTTCCTTCTGGACCGTCGAGGAGGTCGATTTGTCGCACGTATCCGCCACTGGGAATCCCTCACCATTGACGAGAAGCATTTCATCAAACACGTGTTTGGGCTCGAAAAATAAATTTTTTGTATCAGTTCGGAGTGAGCTGATATTGGTCCGTTTCGCCGCGCCGAAATAAAATTAATAAAGCCCAAGTCACTTTGACGCGTACAGGGACACCCATGTTGGAAGCAGGCCAAAATGAAATAACGGCCCATAGCCCAGTCAACAGGAATATAAAATAGGAAAAAAATAAGATAAATGTGAGAATAATCAGATTCCTTATTTTTAGGGGTTGTTAGATGGGAACAACTAATTGGATAACGATAAGGCAGGAGGTTGTACCTGAACATGCCTAAAATAAAAGACATGTGCTGTTGGAAATTTAAAATCTAGATGACATGGCATAAATGCCATATCCTAAAAATAAGGACGACCATCTATGTCAAAGTGGCTAGTCCAGAATAAGGTGGTTAGCTCCAAAAATAAAGGATGGCGGTTGCAACTTGAAGCCTATAAAAGGGAGCTGGATCCATCATGAACATACAACAACAAGAATCAATCAACAAAACACAACAACTCTTCCAATTAAGAAGTCATCACTTCTCTGATTTTTTAGTCTAAATGAACAAAGATTAGCTTTAGTTCGGTAGGTAGAAAACCGTTACGAGTGTTTGTAGCCATACCACATTTAGCTGGAAGTGAGGATATCAATGCACTCATTTCGTAACGTCATGAGGTCGTAGCCATCGCTCACTCGAATTGGGCCCAGTTCGAGGTGAGATATCAATGCGACGGAGTGGTCCCCAACATCCATATCAAGCGCATGCATGAAGAGGAGTACAGATGGAGCCAATCAATGCTCGTCGGAGTGAACAACCTCTGATTACATCCACAAGTAGATATGGTCGGAGTCATCAATGTGGCCGATATGTAGCTAGAGTTTTTAGGGACTGCTCAATGCATCTTGGCCATAGATATGGTCCTAGTCATCAATGCGTGTGTATGTAGTTGAGTCTTGTAAGGTCCGTGTGGCGAGTAGCCATCGTCTTTGAATATATTTTCTCTTCGATTTAAAGCTTTTTTGACCCTTTTCGATCTTTGAGATTGCTGAATTGTTAAGTCCTGATAAGTCCGTAATTATAATTGATTTTTATGTTTATTTTGTAGGACTTATCACATTTTTTTTCTCTTTTCGGGCCTTATTATGCGTAAGTTCGAGCTAAATCGTTGTTTTGTAGGTAAGAAGAAAAAAAGACCATAAAGGGCATGAAAAGTGGAATTAGAAGCTGCGTATTTGCACAAACTATTTCGAGTAACAATCCAATGCAAGTGATTCAAAGGAAAAATGGCTGTAAAAATACGTATGTACGCAAGAAATCTTGAGTACTTACCCAAGGCCAACGAATTTGAAGACAAACAAATCTGTAAATTTACGTATGTACCCAGAATATTTTGCGTACATACGCAACGTCTGCGACAGGAATTAACAACTTTCTGTATTAGACTGAGGTGCTGATTTGGAAAGATTTTTTAGGCGTTTCTTTACCACTTCTGAGTCCAGATTCAAGAGGAATTCAAGGGGAGACATTTTTTTTAGATCTAGATAGATTAGAACTCTGGGTGGCTTATGACATTCATCAATTTTTTTTTTCATTTTTTTTCTTCTTGGGTTCGATTTTGATCTTGACAGGGATTTTGTGAAGAACGGAAGGAGGGAGAAGTCAAGAGCCAAGGGAAGAACAACCGAACAAGGGGAGTTTTCATCTGAAATTTCAAGCGAATAAGTTTAATTCTTCTCTTTTCATGAATTCTTTTCCATATTTCGTTCTTAAGTTTAGTTTCAATATGAACTAATTTTAATTAAGTATAAGGATGGTGTAGTTTATCATTAATTAAGAACGTAGGTTTCTTTTAGTAATACAAAATCACTACTGAATTTGATCCATTTAGCTAAATAAACACAAGTCATTTTCACGGGCCAAATCACAATCCCTGTGGATTCGACATTCTACTCACTTTATATTACTTGTACGATTGTGTGCACTTGCACAGCACACAACAAGTTTTTGGCGCCGTTACCGGGGATTGGCGCATTTGACTGTGATACTAGCTTGTGTGTTTAGACTAAATTTCTTTCTTTTTAGTATTTATTTATTTTTGTTATTTTTGTGGTTGAGTTTGTGTTCTTTCGTGTGTAGGTGCTTTTTGGTGTATGATCACGAGGCGTGCAAGTTCACGAGCTGAACTAGTGCCTTTGGATCTTGAAATTGAAAGAGCCAACAGAAGGAGGAACGTAACGAGAAGAGCTAGAATAGCTCAAGAACGTATTATGGCGGGCAACCAGAACATTGGGTTTAATGGTGGCAATGATCAAAATGTACCACCGGGTGATCAAAATGCAAGAACATTACGGGATTACATTGCACCCCAAGCCGAAAGAGCAAGAACGGGGATACAAAGGCCGCGCATTGAGGCGAACAATTTCGAGATCAAACCAGCCTTATTAAACATGGTGACTAATAATGTGCAATTCTACGGCCTACCGAATGAAAACCCCCACCAGCATCTAGATAACTTTCTAGAGCTGTGTGACACCATCAAGATCAACGGGGCGTCGGATGATGCAACAAGACTAAGGATTTTTCCTTTTTCTTTGAGGGATAAAGCCAAAATTTGGCTCAATTCGGTGCCAAGCGGGTCCATAACTGTGACGACCTGGTAATCTTTAATATTTAAATAATTGATATAACATCTTATGCTCTTGAAAATGTCATTTTTACATTTTGTTTCATATTTTAGTTGGATCTTAGAATTGAAACGGTAAAGTGCCAATTTTTGAAATTCGATTACCACTCTTGGAAAAATTTCATCTATTAAATAGTTAAAAGTTTTCAAAATAATATAACTAATTATTCTAGACTTTTATGCATGGAGAAGATCAATTTTGAATGAATTACATGATTTTCCAAATTTTAGAGGAATTTGACATTCGAACACAATTTTCGAACTTTCTATGTCCTAAATTGCAATTTTCGAAAACTTAACTAAAACATTTGTAATTTCTGGGAAGTATACATATAATTCTTGATTTATAAAGATTAAATTTCATAATTTTGGAATTTTTCTAAATTAATTATGAATTTTCGGATTTTATGCTCCAAAACCCTAATTTTATGCCCTAAAACCCTAATTTTAGGTTTTTAACAATAAAATAAAGGCAAATTCGAATTTTATCTAAAACAAGTAGATAATTTCAGATCTTATACAATTATGGCAACAAAATAAAATCAGATTTTGGTTGATTTTCTTTAGTATTTTATTAAAATATCCTACACTAATACAAGATGAATTTCTTCTAGAAATTATACACTTGTGTGGTCTTCTATCATCTAGATTCATGACTCATGGATTAGGGTTACACCAAGGCTAGAAATAGATGAGGGAGGTGGAAGATTTCATTTAATTAGGCATTTAATTTTAAGCCTAGTTGGGAGATTTGCATTAAATAGGGAGATTTGCATTTATTAAAACTTGGTCCCCAAGTCTTGGCTTCTATCCTCATTCTCCACTATAAATAGGACCTCCCACACACTTCCCCACCCCCAAAAACGTCCTCACACCTTCACACACTATACTCTCTCAAGTTTCTTCCACAAACATCATCCTTTCACTCTTCTTTATACCCCTTTCAAGTATAAACTAAGGTAGAAACCTACTTTGATTTCATAAGTGTTTTCTTTCCTTCTTTTGAGTAGGATCTTCCTACAAGGCAAGCTTCCATACTCTTGTGCCAAGCTATGTAAAATACACAAGCTTGAATGGCCTTGAGTGATAGCTTTTGCCAAACATGCCCTCTAATTTTGGGCTTAGAGATATTTGCTCCATGTTATATGCTTTATTTGCTATATTCATGTTGAAATGATTGTCTTGTTGTTGTGCCCATTAGATGTGATTAGTTCTTAGGATTTTCTCTTGATTTACTCTTTGATATGTATTTTGTGTTTGTGATGTACTTAGGAAGGTTTATTAGATAGTTTATGGTTAACTTGTTAGCTAGCATATCTATGCAAATATGTTGCAAAAATATATTAGATCACAAATCTTACCATCTTTATGTATATGAAGTAGTTGTTTTTAAGTATTTTAAACTAATTTTCTTGCAAAAATGGTCTTTTGTGAAGAAAACATATTGATCTTAAAAAGTGTTTAAAAGTAAGTTCGCAGTTACATAAGTATACTAATTTTCTTATTAAACATATCAAACTTATACACATATTTGTTTTTCTTAAAAAAAATGAGATTTGTTATACATATACCAATTTTTCATAAACTTCCATGATTATGTGATTATGTGATATTATGTGAATGGGCCCAAATGTGCCGGAGTGGTTTGGGTGTGTTCCGCCGGGACATACTATTGAGTAGCCGGTTTTAAGAGTTCACACTCCCTCCATCTCCTAATCCCCCCTTGGGTAGACGGAGTGTTCTACTCAAGAGAGAGGGTCGTGGGAAAATATTCGGCGTATGCCCGGGATACGACCACCGAAGGATAAGGCAGGCGGGAGAAATGTGCTGGTTGTATATTCGGCATGGGTAGTTATAAGGGTCACTGTTAGGTGACAAAAGGTAGAAAAGTGAAAAACGTGTGCTTTATATGTGCTTTATGTGCAACTATCACCCGAGCACCTTATGTAATTGAAGTATGTGTTTCTGCTCAACATGTGTTGATGTTGAATATGTATTATGTTTTAGATGAGACCGAAATTGTGGAAGAAGAAGAACCGTTCGAGGCATTCTATTAGAAAGAAAGATGTTAGATTCCGCTGCGTACTCGCCTTTTGTTTTTACTTGTCGCTTGCAAGTTGTATAGTGATACGATGTAACTTGTATTGTTTTTGGCGTCTCATATGTAACTTGTATGTACATAGTAATAATATTAATAAAGCATGAATTACCGGGGTCGTCACAATAACCAATTGGGAACAACTGTCACATGCATTCCTAACGAAGTATTTCCCACCGGCCAAGACAACCAAGCTACGTAATGATATTTCCACTTTTTCCCAAAATGGGTGGGAATCACTGTATGAGGTGTGGGAGAGGCATAAGGAGTTGTTAAGGAGGTGTCCACACCATGGACTACCTAGATGGATGGTGGTGCAAACATTTTACAACGGGTTGGGGGCAAACACTAAGTGCACAATTGATGCAGCAGCTGGAGGTTCCTTGGTTACCAAGACCGTGGATAATGCCTACAACTTAATTGAGGAGATGGCGATCAATAATTACCAATGGTCGGCGGAATCCACCACTCAAAAGAACCAAGGGGGTAAGTTAGAGCTCAATGCCATTGCATCGCTCCAAGCTCAGGTAAGCGCTCTAACTCACAAATTGGATTCCTTGAATGGTAATAATTTGAACATTAGCCCTAAACATTTTTGTGAATTATGTGGTGATTTTAATCATGTTTCTACTGATTGCTTGTTTGGGAGTCCATTTTCTATTGTTTTGAGTGAACAGGTAAATTTTATAGGAGAGAACATGCATGGAAATATGCAGGGGAGACAAGCCAATAACCCCTACTCCAACACATACAACCCAGGGTGGAGGAATCACCCTAATCTCTCTTGGGGTGGTCAGAATGTGAATAGGCCACAGTTTCCACCAGGATTCCAGCAGAACAATCCCCCTCAGCAAGAGAAGGCGAGCTCCTTGGAGACAAAGATGGACAAGTTCATCGATGCCCTGGGTATAAAGATGGCTTCACAGGAGGAGAGCTTAAAAAGGATCGAAGGGAAGTTCGATCAAATCACCAATAACCACTCTGCATCCATTCACAATTTGGAGGTTCAAATGGGCTAATTGGCCAATGCGTTAACCAATAGATTCTAGGGGAACTTTCCAAGCAACACAGAAACTAATCCCAATGAGCAATGCAATGTAATCACGCTAAGGAGTGGGAAAGAATTGGAGCCACCAAGAGGTTCAAAAGTTGAAAGCAAGAATGAGGAAGATGATAAAGAATGTGATGATGCAAAGGGCAGTGAAAAAGAAGAAGTGGGGAAGAAGATTGATCAAGTTCCATTGGTACGAAAAACAAATCCCTATGAGACAAGGTGCCTTTTCCCCAACGGTTGAGGCAAGCACAACAGGAACACCAAAAGAAGCAGTTCTTGGATATTTTCAAGAAACTACACATCAATATCCCGTTTGCTGAGGCATTGGCAAACATGCCACATTACACCAAAGTCTTGAAGGAGATCATTTCGAATAAGAAGAAGTTGGAGGAATACCAGATTGTGGCATTGACGGAGGAGTGTAGCAGCATCATCTCTCAAAAGCTGCCATTGAAATTAAAAGATCCAAGGAGTTTTACTATCCTTTGCGTGATTGGAAAGTTTGAGTTTTCTAATTGTTTATGTGATTTAGGTTCTGGTGTTAATTTGATACCTCTTTCTGTTTTTAGGAAATTAGGTGTTGGAGATTTATCCCCTACTACCGTTTCCCTACAACTCGTCGATCGATCTCTAAAGAGGCCTGTAGGGGTAGTGGAGGACGTCCTAGTCAAAGTCGGGAAGTTTATTTTTCCGGTGGATTTCATTGTGCTCGACTTCGAGGCTGACAAAGATGTGCCACTGATTTTAGGGAGGCCTTTCATGAATACGGGAAGAGCACTGGTTGATGTCAATGCGGGGAAGTTGACTCTTAGACTTGGGGACGAGAGTATAGATTTTGATGCTATCAAATCTATCAAATGCCATAATGGGAATGGCCATTGCATGAGACTGGAGGCAACAAACAACGGTGTAAGAGAAAGGAAGAGGGGAAAAGAGGATGAACAGGATGAGGGGAAAAAGGGCCCAGTGTGCAAACAGTTACTGGAAACCTTGAGTCCTACACCACCCCCAAGTATTCAGCCCCCTAAGGTAGAGGTTAAGCCTTTACCTCAAAATTCAAAATATGCCTTTTCGGGGGAGAATGAAGCATTACAAATCATTTTAGGTCCTCCCTTAACTAAAGAGCAAAAGAGGAGACTTGTGAGGCTAACCAAGGGTAGAATTAAAGCAATGGGGTATCAAACTCCTGAAATCAAGAGGATTAGGCCTTCCATAGGCATACATGAAATCTTAGTGGAAGATGATGCAAGGCCGAGAAGAGAAACGAAGAAGTGGTACGATGCCCACATCATGAGAAAGAAGTCCCATGAGGGACAAGGAGGGAAACATTTCATGGTGAATGGCCAGTGTTTGAAGGCGTATGTGGGTGGATATGTGCACAGAGCAGGTTCAACATCATACGTCGACCTTATTCATTAAACATGTTGAAAGGAGTCGAGTTAAAGACTTTAAACAAGCGCTTTTTGGGAGGCAACCCAAAATTTTATGTTTTTATGTTTTTGAATTCCTTTAAATTTATTTTTATGTGTGTGGGGTAGACCACTTGAGATTTTGATGTGATTTCTATTTTAATTTTGATATGTAAGAGGATGAGACGGGGTTCTATGATGCCATCTGACCTCAGGTGTTTTCTATCCTTTTCTTTACTTTCCGTTTGTGTTTTATTTTCGTTTTCGTCGTTCTTTGTGTTTCAGTTGTGTCTTGTCTGGCCTTATTTTCTATACTTGGGGGGGGGGGGGGGGGGATTTCAGTTGTCTAGGATAAGACTTTTGAGGTTAATTGCTGTTAGCTATGTTTGTGGAATTTGAACAAGAACAGTATATCGGTTGGAAACCCGGACGGCCAAACAAAAAGAGTCATCTTTCATGATTCGTGTCTTGGTATAACAACGCCACGTACTGTTCAAGTTCAATTCTATTGATAATGGCTTATTGATGGTTTTAGAAATTTGTCTTTGGTTGTTTTGTTTGTCTCTTCTTGGAATGCACGTGCTTGGTTGAAATTCCTTAGTCTATGATGATTTTATGCTATGAAATGCTATGTTTGGAACGATGAGCATGCATGAAGCATTTTGTGTGCACTTGAAGAATGATCGTTGTTGTTTTGCTATCCCCTAATCACTTTGAGCACATGGTTGGAGCAATGATTGCTAAATGATTTAGAGAAAATTTATATTTTTTGTAAGAGGTTTTCGCATGTGCTTTAATGCATCAGGACACTAGAATCGATTTGAGTTCTTGTCGAGGCGAAATCCTAGACTATGTTAAATTGGGGATATGACTTAGGCCATTTTTGAAAATTTTTGAGCCTTTATTGCCTATTTGTTTGTTAAACATAGCCCTTGAGTCCCCCTTGAGCCTACATTGTGCTTATTTCTCTTGATAGCCACATTAAAAGCCAAAAAGCACAATGTCTATATATCTTAATCCTTTCTATGCACTATACTTGAATTGTGATAATTGTGGAGTTATATAGTGGATATGTGGAATTATAAGGGGATTAAGTGGAGGGTTGTATGTATACTTGAGTTCGGGATATATTAGCTCGCTCTAGAAAAAATGGAAAAAAAAATATGGAAAAAAAAGAAATGTGAAAAAAAGAAGGAAAAAAAATGCAGGAAAAAAGAAAAAAAAGAGAGGAAATGAAAGAAAGAGCGAGCGAGCGAGCGAGCTAGTACTCTCAAACGCATAATGGAAAAAAAAATTAATTACATGGAGAGTGATGGTTTTGAATAAGTTTGGGGGAGTGGAATGCATGAATAATGCTCAAAAAACTCCAACTTGTCCAATTTAAGTAACTTGGGTGCATGAGCCAAATACTTTTCTATATTTTCCTACCCTACACCCAAGCCCTACATTACAAGCTTAATTAAGTCCTATTGATCCCTGGTTTATCGTTGTCTACATTAGTGGAGATAAGAATGAAAAACCGACTTATAGAGTCCACTTTTTGCGCCTATCACATGAATATAAATTGATTTGGATTGTTAGTGATTGTTGCTCGGGGGAAGCTTGATAATGATCTTTGTTTGTAGAGTGTACATGAAATTGTAATTGTTTGCACATTGAACCAATAACATAGTGCTTAATAGTTTATGAGGAAAATAAAAGGGAGTTTTACTTTAGTGCGTGGTGTTCTAAGAATGAGCTATGATTGTGCCTAGCTCCTTGTGTTGTAAATCTTGAGTTGCTCGAGGGCGAGCAACATTTAAGTTTGGGGGAGTTGATAAGTCCGTAATTATAATTGATTTTTATGTTTATTTTGTAGGACTTATCACGTTTTTTTTCCTCATTTCGGGCCTTATTATGCGTAAGTTTGAGCTAAATCGTTGTTTTGTAGGTAAGAAGAAAAAAAGACCATAAAGGGCATAAAAAGTGGAATCAGAAGTTGTGTATTTCCGCAAACTATTTCGAGTAACAACCCAATGCAAGTGATTCAGAGGAAAAATGGCTGTAAAAATACGTATGTACGCAAGAAATCTTGAGTACTTACCCAAGGCCAACGAGTTTGAAGAAAAACAAATCTGTAAATTTACGTATGTACGCAGAATATTTTGCGTACATACGCAACGTCTGCGACAGCAATTAACAACTTTCCGTATTTGATTGAGGCGCCGATTTGGAAAGATTTTTTAGGCGTTTCTCTACCACTTTTGAGTCCAGATCCAAGCGGAATTCAAGGGGAGACGTTTTTTTTCGATCTAGATAGATTAGAACTCTGGGTGGCTTGTGATATTCATCAATTTTTGTTTTCATTTTTTTTCTTATTGGGTTCGATTTTGATCTTGACGGGGATTTTGTGAAGAATGGAAGGAGGGAGAAATCAAGAGCCAAGGGAAGAACAACCGAACAAGGGGAGTTTTCATCTGAAATTTCAAGCGAATAAGTTTAATTCTTCTCTTTTCATGAATTCTTTTAATTAAGTGTAAGGATGGTGTAGTTTATCGTTTTTGCTATTCTATGAAAATCTCGTGAGTTTGAATTCTTTTTCGTATGTTTTCTTTGTTGTGTGATTCTTGTTTAATGGTTTAATACGTGGTTAGGGTTTGATCACCCCTAATTAGCGAATTTGAGAATGGTAATGAGGTCGAGAGACGATTCATGATAATAGCTTTAATTAGACGAGATCAATTGGGTTAAAGTTGCGTGAGAATGAATTTAACTTCGATTGAGCCTTAAGGCAGTATTTAAAAATTCATACAAATAATTCTAAAGTTGGGATTAATTGAATGAGAATTGGTTAATCTTAGGCTTAGAGGAATTGTATGAATTAATTCCGCAATGCTCGAGAGATATTGTGGATATATGTGTTCCTAGGCTTCACACAACCACGAAACCACTCAACTTAGGGATTGGATTAGAATAGCGAATTTGGTGAATGAAACCACCTTACACTTGCATTTCCCGCCTTGATTATTTGTTAGTATTATTATTCGTAAGTTGTTTTTAATTAAGAACGTAGGTTTCTTTTAGTAATACAAAATCACTACTGAATTTGATCCATTTAGCTAAACAAACACAAGTCATTTTCACGGGCCAAATCACAATCCCTGTGGATTCGACACTCTACTCACTTTATATTACTTGTACGATTGCGTGCACTTGCGCAAGTCCCAACAAGTCCTACATTGAGTTGTAGGCAAGTAGAACCTCAGTGGTAGTGTTTGCTTACTCTGATTCAGTCGCTTTTCATATAGAAGTTTTAGGTGCATCACATCACTTTTCACTTCGAACCACAAGTCTTCCACTTGTGTGCTCCTGCACACTGGCATGCCCGCACCCGGACACCAATAGCTCAGTTCAAATTTGTTATTTTTCTATTGAACTCAACCGATATGAACCCTGAGCAACCACTTCAACCCGACCGCAGAAAATTTATGCAAACAACACGTGCTGACCTTTTTGCCACCTTCGACGGCATCGTTCTTGAGAACCTCGCTGGAAGGTTCATGAAGGAGGTGCAGATCTCATACAAGAAAGCTGAAGCTTCCTTCTGGACCGCCAAGGAGATCGATTTGTAGCACATATCCGCCACTGGGAATCCCTCACCGCCGATGAGAAGCATTTCATCAAACATGTGCTGGCCTTTTTTGCCGCCTCCGAAGGCATCGTTCTTGAGAACCTCACCGAACAGTTCATGTAGGAGGTGCAGATCTCTGAGGCCCGGCCCTTCTACAGATTTCAGATTGCCATTGAAAATATCCACTCCGAGATGTACAATCTTCTTCTTGAATCCTATATAAAAGACTCTATGGAGAAGAGCACGCTATTTCGCTCAATCGAAACCATCCCCTGTGTGGAGAAGAAGGCCAAGTTAGCCCTGCACTGGATCGACGGCTCCGAATTGTTCGCCGAGCGATTACTAGCCTTCGCCTTCGTTGAAGGCATATTCTTCTCTAGAAGCTTCTGCGCAATTTTTTGGCTGGAGAAATGTGGTTTAATGCCGGTATTGACGTTTTCGAACGAGTTGGTCTCGTGGGATGAGGGTCTGCACTGTGATTTCGCCTGCTTGTTGTACAGTTTGTTGAGAACGAAACTTAGCGAGGAGAAAGTAAAAGGGATAGTGACCGAAGCAATCAACATAGAAAGGGAGTTTGTGTGTGATGCACTGCCGTGCGCATTGGTGGGGATGAATGGGGATTTAATGAGCCAGTTTATAGAATTCTTGACGGATAGATTGCTGAATGCATTGGGATATGGGAAGTTGTACAATGTTGAGAATCTATTTTATTGGATGGAGTTGATAAGTTTGCAGGGGAAGACTATTTTCTTTGAGAAGAGAGTTGGGGAATATCAGAAAGCTTCTGGTATATCTAGTTTGAATGGAAATAGGGCGACCCATGTCTTCAAATTGGATGAAGATTTTTGATTCATTTCAGATCTGTGGTAATTTTAGCTATGTCCAAACTGTGATGTTAGGATTCAAATTTCAAATGTTCTTGCTGGCTGTTTTTTCTTGTTCTTTGTTGAGGAAATGGAAAAAATCATAAAAATATTTGAATATGAATTGGTTTCTATTAGAACTCAAGCTGTTAACGTAGTGGAAATATAAAATTTTAATATATAATTATTATGGAAAAATGTATTCCATTGTTATTGCGACACATATTTTTATACTAATTACAAATACGTTTATTAAAGTTCAAAAAAAAATTATACCTATAAGCTTTTCGTTTGATGTAGGTAATTATCGGATTCAAATATGAATTATTCTTGAGTTCCCAACTTAATTTCGATCATTTGAACTACATCTTTGAACTCAATCCTCATCAACTTGAACATAACTACACGAATAGAAGTTCAAACGTTCTCTATCTAAAACTAGTCCACAGAAACGAATTTTCTCTGATTTCTGACTCTATGTTGGAATCGAACTAAGAACCATGATGGTGTATATGAAAACTGCATTTATTTTAATTTTTAGAATAATTGCTAAATCCTTTAAAAATAGCTAGAAAGAGTGAATATATTTGTAAGTGTTTCTTAATTTCATAATCATTGGTTGATCAAGAATTAGAAACATATAAACGAATCCAATTAGGAAGGATAAAACACAAAAGGTGGCGTTAACAACTAATCATTAAGAAAACTACTACAATGACTTCTCAATCCCATAAGTGCTCGCTCTTAACTTCGATTAACGTCCACTCCTTGTATGTATATACAATGGTTGGCTAATAGAACAAAGGAAGAAAATGTATTTGGCACTCCAATTCATGGGTTGAAGAGAACAAAGTGTTTAGGCTCAAAAACAAATTTTTGTATAAATTCGAAATGGGCTAATTTTGGTCCATTTCGCCATGCCAAAATAAATTAGTAAGGATCAGGTCACTTCGACGCATATAGGGAAACCTATATTAAAGGCTTGGGTCGAAATGAATTGGAGGCCCATGAGCCCAAGTCAGTTGAAAAATATAAAATAGTAAAATAAATAAAGGTAAAAAAGTCAAAATTAAACCCTTATTTTTAGGGGTTGTTAGGATAGATAGGTAACAAGATTGGCTAAAAATAGGTATTGTGTTAACTAAACATACCTAAAATAAAAGCCATATGATGTTGGAAATTTAAAATTCAAATAAGATGGCATAACTGCCATGGCAAAAAATAAGGAGGACCAGTCATTTCGATTGACCCGATCAAGACAAGTCATCTAACTCCAAGAATAAAGGAATTCAGTTGTAGCTTGAAGTCTATAAAAGAGAGCCGGAACAACACATAAAGACACACACAACGTCAAACACCAACAACAACTACTCTCTCAATCAAGAAGTCAACACTTCTTTTATTCTTTTAGCTAAATGATAGTTTATTAGGTAGAAAACCATGTTATGAGTGTTTTTAGCCATGCCCATTTGGCTTGAGATGAGGTTATCAATGCATTCACTCTATAACGTCATGAGATTGTAGCCATCACTCACTCGGATTGGGCCCGGTTTGAGGTGAGATATTAATGCGGCAAAGTGGTATCCTGCATTGATGTCCTGCGCATGCACGAAGAAGTGTAGCTATTGTCATCAATACTCGGCGGATTAAGCAACCTTTCAATGCATTCACGTGTAGCCGTTGTACGGAGTCATCTATATGGCTGATTTGTAGTCAGACTCCCTAGTACTCTTTCAATTCACTTTAGTCATAGATATGGCCTGTGTCATCAATGCACGTGTCTGTAGCTAAATTTTGTAAAATCCAATGGCGAGTAGCCATCATCTCTCAATACACTTTTTCATTTTCACTTTTTTAGACCCTTTTCGAATCTTAGAGTACTAAATTGTTAAGTCCTATATTAAGTTGTAGGCAAGTAGCTAGAACCTCAGGGTTAGTGATTTCCTACTCCGACTCAATCGTTTTACAAATAGAAGTCTTAGGCACAAAACAAATTTTCACTTCGAATCATCAAGGCTTCAGCTTGTGTGTTCATGCACACTGACACGGCCGCACTAAAACGCACGAAACTCACTTCAACTCCACTATTTTCTTATCGAACTTAGTGATTTTGAACTCTGAGTAACCACGTCAACACCACTGCCAAATATTTATGCAAACACATCTCTTTGGCACACCCCCCGTGGGACTCCTAAATTTTTGGTAGACCAGTCGGAGTGTCGATTCTTTGCATAACCCATGCTGAGGCAGGAAGTGCTATTTTTATTTGCAAACATATATTTTTGGCATGCCTAGTGGGACAATACTTAAGTTGTCGAGAAGGTTTTGTTTGCATATAGACCCTAGGAAGCACATTTTATTCCATTCAATTGCATAGCTGCATTCTTTATTGGAAAACCACACAAAAGGAAAAATCAAAAATCACAAAAAGAAAGTCAGTATGGAACCACGTTTATGGAGCTAAACTCGAAGTGAACATGGTTCACACAGTGAGAATGAGGTAAACAATGACCAGAACGAAGAGAGAAGTGGACCTAATCCACCTCCCAACGTTCAGGCTATCACTGACAGACTTAAATAGAATTAAAGAGCGCCTGAAGAGGCGCCAATTCAAGAAGTTCCCACCTCACTAGGCAAAGTGGCCAATTGTGGCAAAGACGTACTCTACGTCATGGAAAAGTGGATTGCGAAATCTAACTGTCGGTTCTAGAAGTTGATGGAAAGCAATGGAGAGAAGAATCAGAGATGGCCAAACTTGTGGCGGTCATACTAGAATCACTCCAAGTATTCGATCCGCATTACGAAATGAGCTTGCGTAACGTGGTAGCCAGGATGGACAGCATTCTCCCGGCAAAAGAAACTCCACAACGAAGTGAGGCTGAACAACATTATAAGCACGCCGACTCATGGCAAAAGCGACTAAATCTTGGAGGTAACTATCATCCTGGAAGATACCCAAATATTAGCACTAGTAAAAGAGTGGCATTCGAATCTAGGGGAGTGCTCTTGGAAAGAGGAACATTAGGCTCCAGGTGTGACGACCTCGGTAATTCCTTTATATTTGTTATGGTTTACATATAAAGTATTTAATAAACTTAAATTTAAATAGCAAGCATAGTATTGGAAAACATAATATCGCGATGTACATCAAATACAAAATTCCGAACACAAACAAGCGTTTACAAATTTTATATGGCCGAAATAGGTAAAACAAACAAGTACGCAGCGAAAAGTAATAGCTCTCGTCCTAATAGAAGGCTTCAAAATATTCCTCCTTCTTGACCTCATTAAAGTTGGCCTCGGGTTCATCTAAAACATATCATATGAACACAGTCAACATATAGTTGAGTAGAAACGTTACCTAATCACATAAGGTGCTCGTGTGTGTGATTTGCACGTAGGCACATAGTTTTACTTTGCACATGAACATATAGTTTTTCATTTCAAGCCTTTCTCGTCACCTAATAGTGACCATTATGAGTGCCCAGGCTGAAATTTACAACCAGCACATTTCTCCTGCCTGCCTTATCCTCCAATGGTTGTACCCCGGGTGTTATGCCAAATTTTCCTACAACCCTCTCTCTTGAGTAGATCACTCCGTCTACCCTAGGGGGGATTACGAGATGGAGGGAGTGAAAACTCTTACAGCCGGCTACCCCATTGGTATGTCCCGGCAGAACTCACCTAAACCACTCCGATATATTTCGGACCCGTTTCACAATCACAATTTATGCACATAGCATAATCTTGAAAGTCTTGCTTCCATGTTTCAACATATGATTCCAACATCTTAGAAAAGAATATCATCACTATGAAATAAAGTGATAGAAAATAATATCTCATAAACTATTTAATATAGACATATACATATATCAAATATGAAATTTAATAAAGTAATAGAAAATAATATCTCATAAACTATTTAATATAAATATATACGTATATCAAATATGAAATTTAATAAAGTAATAGAAAATAATATCTCATAAACTATTTAATATAGATACATACATATATCAAATACGAAATTTAAACTAAAATATAATCAAAACATAATAGTATGTATATACAGCAACACATACATATATATATATATATATATCTATATATATTGTCTAGAATATAAATTTGATACATAAATATATCCTGATTAAAGTATAATTAAACATAAATATATAAATATATATATATAGGTTTCTAAATATAACATATCCACTTATGTATGTAAATTCAAAGTAAATAAAATGTAAATATATATAACTAAATACATACATACGTAGAGCTTATACATATGACTAAAGTATAAGTGTAACACCTGGATATACATGTATCAAATATTTGTGTAAACTATAGAAAAATGACATTCAAGACATAAATATATCTATATGTATGTACGTATGATATATATATATAAGTATAAAAGATCCTTTTGAAAATATAGACAACTATATATAGCACATGTAGACATATTTTGGTAAACTAGGGATCGACTTTGATAAAGCACCCATATCTTGATAAAACTTTAATAAATCTATTTTTATGAAAATAGTATATTTTGTCAAAACTAATATTTTCCGTAGAAACACATCATTTTATCAAACTAATTTATTTTCATTAAAATTAACATAGTTTCAAAAATACTATATCGTCATCAAGCTAATAATCGAGTATATTTCCATAAAACTATTATAACTTTATGAAACTATTATATTTTTAAAACTAAACATAGATTTTGATAAAAGTTTTACAAAATTAAACATATATCGTTATAAGCTTCTTTTTTTTTACCAAATTTTATCTCCATGAAACCACTTTGAAATCATTATATCTGAAGAAAATCCTCTTCAAACTACACATAATTTCAAGAAGCCTAACTCATGAAAATAATATACATACCAAGCATATGATCACATAACCACATAATAAGTTCACAAAAGTGCATGTTGATCGCATAATAAAAGCAATAATCATATATTAAGCATAAACTAGATTAACTCCTATCATAATTACTCTTCTAGCATCAAAGTATTACTTAGCCTCCACTACTAGAAAACAGGGATTTGGCCACGAATTTTGGCCGAAATCCGTGGCAAAAAAAAAAGGCTACGGATTTGGCCACGGAAAAATTCCGTGGCCAAATGTGGCGTGGCTAAAACTGGCTACAGACTTTGGCCACGGATTATTCTCCTATTGGCCACGGATTTATCCATGGCCAACAATAAAAAAAATTTAAAAATTTATTTAGCTTGGCCACAGATTTATCGGTGGCCATAATTTTTTTTTAAAATAAATAAAAATACCGCCACGGATAAATCCGTGGCCAAAAAAAAAATTAAAAATATTACTAATTTGGTCACAGAAAACTCCGTGGCCAATAGAAAAAAAAATTTAAAATTTTTATTTGCTTGGCCACGGATTTAATAAAAAAAATTAAAAATATTATTAACTTGGACACGGATTTTTCCGTGGCCAGGTTTTGATTTTTTTAAAAATAAATAAAAACATATATATAGTTGTATATATATTGTAAAATATATAAAATATATGTATGAGCTATAGATTCATCTTTGAAACTATAATTTTAGTAGGGAAAAGTAATTTTCTAAATATTTATAATAAAAGAAAATAATTGGAAAGACTTAATGGTCTATGAAAGTTATATATATATATATATATATATATATATATAGTTGTAGAAAAGATAATTAAATTAAACATATTTTCAGTTTTCTATATATCTATTTTCAGTTTTATAAAATTATTTTAGTAATGTGAAATAAATAAATAAATCTAGTAGATTCTAATTTGAAAACAAATAGTTCTATAATTTTCGACAATAAAAAGCAAAAGTAAAATTAAATTTCATGATGTGGAAACAATAATAAAAATAGCAACAGTATACTAAATTTGTGGGGAAAAATAAAGAGATAACAATTTTTCAAAAATAAATAAGAAATTCATAAGTTTAAAAATTTCACTAATAATGAAGAAATGATCATGATTTAAAATGCATGCATGTACTACACATTACCCTAATGAGTGCCTAAAATTCACATATTGAAAGTAATTATGACACACTTATAATTCAAATAATAAAATATTATCGGGTCGTTACACCAGGAACCATTCCGACGGGCCAGATATTCCTTATGCAATGCCATATGTAGGGGATAGACCCCAACCTACCACAGTTTGAACTGACAACACAGCCGTGTCTCGACGAGAGATACAGGAAATGTTGCAACAAGAGCTCGCAAGGCACAAGTAGTCAGCCTCGCCACCTAGGCGAATGATTCAAAGCTGTCTGGATAATGGCACTCTACGTCTCTTACTGGAATGGATGAACAAAAAGATGGGAATCGATAAGGAACTATTTCAGGCGGAAGGAGTGAATATGGTCAATATATAAGAAGGACCAATCGAAAAGAAAGACCAACAGAATGAACAAATGATGGTGCAACCAGAATGACAAATGGGTCTCTGTGCTAGGTGTCATTCTGAAATGGCAACGGTGCCATGGTTTTATTCTACAGGAGCATTAAGTCCATATTATCCTTGGGCTAATCCCTTGGCTAATTTTTTTATGGTTCCACAACCACCTATGGTCCCATATCCCCCTTATACACTCAGGGGGCATTGTGCCAATGACAAATCATCGCCTCAGGGATGGAATAGAAGCAAAAGGGATCAAAGTCCACTTCAAGGGCTAACAAAAAACCAAATGTTAAGAGGAGGTCACCTCTTGGCCCACCTTGAAGATGTGAGCCAATTCGAGAGTCAATTCATTCCAGGTTTATCAGGCTGCCAATACCCCTAGAAGGTTATTGGACAACAGTGAGGCATCCCATGTTCCCTAAGGGGAAGAGCCCTCGCAAAATGACCCATACACAATATCGAAGGTACTTACGGCAGCGCAAGGAAGTTGAATTGCTCAAGAAGGAGAAAACCAAACCTAATAGAGGCAAACCCATGATTTCGATAGACCCAAAAGGCAAAGAAGTTATCCTCGACCGGTATCTAGTTGAGAAAGAGGACTGTCATTCTAATTATGTCAGAAAGCTATGAATCAGAAAATAATGCGACTAATAATTTGAAGGATGTCGAAGAAGAAGACCCTTTGGAGGAATGGATTGAAAAGATGGAAGAGTTGAATCAAAAAGATAGGGAGCTGCCAGTGGAAAGCAAAGCTTTGGACATAGCATCAACCAGTGGCAACACCCTTCACATGGAATGCAACATGGTATAGGCGTTTTCTCTTGGTTTTATGACTAATGTTGGCTTTGATAATAACATAGGTGCTAGCAATGAAGTATGGGGTAACAGTGAGCCCATGAACTTTTTTGTTAGTGACTCCGAATAGGTGATCCAGAAAAGTAACACGATTGAAGAGATCAAAGCTTTATTCCAAAAGCCATTGCCAAGCATAGCGAAACATGTAAAGCCTCTTTTCGTGGATGGCCATCTTGATGGCAAGCCTACGGGAAGGATATTGGTAGATAATAAGGTTGCTGTGAATATCATGCCTCCACAAACCATGAAACGCATTGGAAAGGAGAAGGTTGATCTCTTGAAAACAGATGTAGTAATTAGTAACTTTGCAGGCGGGAAGGCTAACATCATGGGCATTCTGCCTATCGAGGTGAAGATTAGGAACAAGATCGCCACCTCTGCATTCTTTGTGAAAGATGCAAAAACTTCTTATAATGCCTTATGTTAGGAAGAGATTGGATTCATTCTGCTATGTGCATCCAGTCAACATTACATCAGTTTTTGGTATTTTTAGGAGAGGAAAAGGATCAGCTAGAAATGGTGAAGGTAGGGGAGAGGCAATTCACGACCAATGTTAACGTAGTAGAAGCTAGTTATTACTCCGACAATGTTGGACCCTATAGATTTGTTGCATAAAACAAGTATGACCGTCCGCTTTATGCTACCTTATCTGTGCAACTAGTTAGTTTAGAAGTCGCAATGAACCAAGAGGTTAGTAGGCCTTGTAACATCGATGAGAGGCCGCTTTCTATTCCTCAAAGTGTTTTCCATGAATAAGGTTGATATTGATGAAGTTTTAGTCATTCCGAATAATGTCGGATTAGAAATAATAAATGAAACTTTTCATCTTGTTGGCCAGAGACCTTTCCAGCTATTACAATTGTAACGCTGATGTAATTTATGAATATGATAATGATCTTACTTCGACAGATGAGATTACCTTAGAAGAATTAAGTGCCGCTCTGGCAAAACTCGATGACGTTAGAATCCAAGTTCAGGATCTTGTCATCAAAGTGGAGCTTGGCACTGAAAACGATCATAGGTCAACATATATAAGTGCTTTGCTAAGTACCAAAAACAAAGAGGCCATGATCAGTTTACTTAAGCAATATAAGGACTGTTTTGCATGGAATTATGATAAGATGCCTAGCCTTAGCAAAGGCTTGGTTGAACATCGTACATCGATTCTGCTTGGGTTCAAGGCACAGAAACAACCACTTTGACATATGTCTGAAGAAGTTCTTATTCTAATTAAAAAGGAAATTCAAAGATTGCTTAAAGCAGACCTCATCGAAGTGGCCAAATACCCTGAATAGGAGGCCAGTGTTGTGTCAGTTATAAAAAAGAATGGCAAATTGAGAATCTACATAGATTTTAGGGATTTAAATTTGGTATCACCAAAAGACGAATACACGATACCAATGGCCGACATGATGATTGATGCCGTCACAGGACATGAGTTTCTAACTCTTGTCAATGGCAATGGAGGTTACAATCGAATCTTCGTGGCTAAAAAGGACATCCCGAAGTTGGTATTCCAATGCCTGGGGGCACTTTCCAATGGAAGGTTATGCCATTTGCTCTTAAAAATGCAGGGGTCACGTATCAAAGAGCCATGAATTGTATTTTTTATGAATGCATGAATGACTTCAGAGTGGATGAGAAAATCTACATTGACAATCTCATTACTAAGTCTACAAGTTTTGCTCAACACTTAGAGCACTTAACTAAGACTTTTGAAATGATGTGAAAGTTTTAGCTAAAATTGAACCCACTGAAATGTGTGTTTGGAGTGGTTGCAGGCCACTTTCTTGGGTTTTTAGTACATAAGAAGGGCATCGAAGTGGAGTCCAACAAGGCAAAAGCCATCTTAGCCGCTCAACTACCTCGAACAAATAAAGAACTTCAGGTGTTCCTCGAAAAGGTAAATTATTTGAGAAGATTTATTTCAAATCTTGCAGGTAAAACTAAGATTTTCTCACCTTTACTAAAGCTAAAAGACCATGATAAATTTGAATGGTCAGAAGAACATGAGCAAGCATTTGGAAGGATCAAGCAAGCCCTAACTTCCCCTCCTGTAATGATGCCACCATGAAAAGGAGAGCCACTTAAATTGTACATTTTGGCAGCTAATGAAACTATTGGGGCCTTTTCGGCCCAAGATGATGAGAGTGGCTTCAAACGGGCATTATCTTATCATCCACAACTAATTTAAATTTTTGATTTTTGTTTTTTGTTTTTTTAAACTTTATGCATGTGAAATGAGATATTCTATCATTAGTCACAGCTCATAGGTGACTAACGTTAATCACCTTAAATTTTAGTCATTAGATGTGCGATATTTAATTTAAGCCATTAATTGTTATATGACCTGCAACCAGTTGTGCAGGTAAATTGGAAGGGTTAAATGTTGTACAGGTTATCAAGGGGGTTTTTTATACAACAATTATTTTGGTAGACTATATATAGGCCCACTAAATGCCAATCAATTAAATTTTTATTTTTAACGTAAAAAAGGAAAGCTAAAAGTTTACTGCCATTGGGTCTATTAAGTCATTATTATTGATGCGGGTCAAATTTGGGAGCAGTCGAGTTGATCAATTGCTCTGGTCGCATATAAAAAAGGTGAGGTTGATAAGGAAGATTGTACCCTGCAACAAGAGAAAGACAGCGTGAGCTAGCCGAGATGGCCTCGGCTAAAACCCTCCAATGCTTAAGTCAGTGATCGGATTGGGTGGGGATTTGAGCAACATAAGTAGATAAAATGCAATTAATGCTCTTACCATAAATGCATGGATATTTATAGTGTGGTCATGTAGATCTTCCCTTATGGCCCCTTAGGAGTAGTAGGCAATCGTGTGATGATGTGGAATGACCCATAAGCCTAAAGATTGGGTCTAGTGGCATTAGTTGGCTCGACTTAATAAGGTATAGGTTAGGTGGCTGTCTCACACCCTGAGTCGGCAGAGCATTTAATGATGGCGTGGGTTGATAGGACATGGCATGGGTCTGGTCGAAACGTCAATTCTAGCTGTTGACCTGATAGGCCCAGTCAAAGAAGCATAAGTCCGATCAGAAAAATGGGGTTTGATATTTATCAAACGATTTTCGGGGGTAACAGTGGCTCGAGTAGGCTGGTCGGACATATGCCACGTCAACTACTCATTCTTTTTAATTTATTGAAAAAGTACAATGTTATTTTCTATTTAAAATATTACAATGGTACTTAATATAATTTTTTAGTACCATAGTACTATTATAGTATGGTGGTATCATTATAATTCATTAATTTTTTATGTTTTAATACCATAGTACCATTATTTTTTAATTATAAATACCATGGTACTCATTATAACTTTTTGCTTTTTAATTTAAGAATATGTACATTAACATAGATAACTAATTGAACAGCATGATACAAAAATTGAAATACTAAATTGATACCAAAATAAATAGTATTTATAATTCAAAAATCCGAACCTATATTAATAGTTGATAAAAAGTTATGTTTAATTTAAATTTTTAACATATTTCAAAGAATGTATACCATTCATCATGAATCATTTTAAATATATATATAGAATATGAACATGATCTGTATTAAAAAAATTGTAAAATATGAATATCATTGTTAAGTAAACTATTCATATTATCTGTAGAATTACTCCAAAATGATTGATCTGCAGTGATATTGAATAATGTATTTTTAAAAGCTATTCTTATATATAAAATACATAGAGAGGATTACAACAAACACTAGTTGATAGATAGTATAGATATAAATTAATAATAAGCGAAAAGGTACGATAAGATAAAATTAATAAAAAATGTGAACAATGTGAAAAAAATATTAAAAAGTGGGAGAAAAAAGAGGAGGGAGAGGGGTAGAAAGATGGAGAGTAAAATGAACGTGGAAAGGAGAGAGGAGAGACAGAGTAGAAAACAAATAAAAATTGAAAAAAAAAATTGATAGTCAAAAATAAAAGACATGCCAAAGGTATTTACTCAATGGCCATCCCTCTTTATATAATAATAATAATTATTATTATTATTATTATTATTATTATTGAAGGAGTAATATGTTCTAATGTATATTCTCCCCGAAAAATGTAGGAAAATATGAAATTCAATTATTGGTCTCAATAACTATGATTATAATAATGATTATGAATAGTAACAACAACAACAAAAATAATAATAATAATAATAATAATAAAATAATAATAATTGACGTGGCATATTCCTGATTGAGATTTTCGACCGGCGTTCACGCGCTGCGTGTCACTGATTCCAAACGTTCAAACTAGCGAGCTGTTTATCGATCGGGTCTGGGGGAATCGATCGGATTAGTGACCCGTCAAACCCACTCGAACAATCTCGGTTGGTCAGCTCTTTTATCAATCGGGTCAGGGTCTTGATTTCTGGAGCCCATCCCATCAATACTTTTGATCGATACAATTATCGAACAACGCCATACCGAGTCCAGCGCTAATTAATTAATTAATTATGTGTTGGGACACTTGTATTTATTTTATTCCATGTGTTGGGACACTTGTATTAATTAATTTCGAAATTAATTATAATAATAAATATGGTAGGGCTAATTTATTTATTCCATGTGTTGGGACACTTGTATTTATAAAATTTAAGATAAGATTTGGATAAGATTATGATAAGATTTGGATAAGATTAGATAAGATTATGATAAAATTAGGATAAGATATGATAAGTTAATAATAATTAGAAAATGACTTAAAGTATATAATAATCCTATTTCATGCCCTAAACTCTATAAAAAGGGGTCATTGACTTCATTTTCCACACACACAACACAAATCCCACTTAAAAACACACACCCACACTCACTCCACTCTCAACACACAAAACACTCTCTACTTATAGCATATTTTCCATACAAATATATATATCAATAAACCCTTTATTTTTCACATATATATACTCATTAGCCTTCCATATACCCCCTTATTTCCCTCAAACACTTTTGAAAAGGTAGAAACCTTGCTTAATTCCATAAGTAGGAGTTTTATTTATGTCCACCTTGAGTAAAAGTTCTTGCTTAGGCATGCTTCAATGCTCTTGAGTAAAAGTTCTTGCGAAAAGCATGCTTCAATGTTCATGAGTAAAAGTTCTTGCCAAGCATGCTTCAATGCTCTTAGTTTAGTAGCTTGACTATTTTTGAAGTGATTTTCATAAGTTTTTATTTCATGATTAACTTTGACATAAGTCTTATGTTACATGCTATTTTCTTGAATGCTATTCTCTTGAATAGTCTATCATGTTACCATAGGTTGCTAGAAAATATGTTTTTAGTTATAATTATGCTCTGTGTTCATAAAATTAGAAATAAAGCATGATTAGTTATTATGCCAAAATATGGCATGCTTTTATGTTTTAAAGTATATATGTTCTTTATGTTCTTTATGTGAAATTATGTGACAATATGTGCAATATTTTCCTTAAAGTGGATACTAGGTATAAGTTAGTTCATCATGTTATAGAATTATGACTATGTAACTATTGTATTACTTAGAGAATGTAAATAGTTAATTTATATCTTCATATACATATGTATATGTGCACTAGGCTATCTTATGGTACTATTTGTATACATGTTTTGCCTATACATGTAAAACCTACTTACATGCTTAAATATAGTAACTTGAGGATTATTCAGAAAACTATGTATATACTTCTATAATTAAAAGATTAAGATTGTTCTTCATAAACTATACATACATGAAGTTATGTTATCCCCTGAAAGCTATGAATATGTACGCATGTGTAGATATTGTTACTTGTGCATTTATGCATAATATTCTTCTTAAAGTAGTTATGTTATCCCCTAAACAATGATTACTAGTTATGGTATAGTACCCTAACTTTAGCTATTGACGAAAATTTTGGGAGATTATCAAGATGACATAGTCAGCCTAATTCATAAACTTGGTGAGACAATAAGCTCTTAAGGTGAGTGCTCATTACATTCCTTGTTGTGGCAATGAACTATATGCTATAAATATTGTTATTCATATAGCCTACCCTGTCATATTTATGTTATCCAATCTTTCTTGAATTATACCTTATTCCTCGCATTTCAACAAAATATTTCTCCAAGTTATAAGTGGAGTTATATTTGAAAATATTGCATTTTTTATATCGTCGGTTATATCTGACCCGAAACGATTTCTTAACACCTTTGGGATATCATATTTTAATTATATTTTTATGTATCCTGGGTGTAAAAATAAGCTATTTCTTTATCAACAGTTTGTGAGCCATATCTGTTTTGTTATACTTCCGTCTACCCTTGGTGACGCCATTGGGAAGTTTGGGCCCAGGTACTTATAAGAGAAATTCTATCGGGTGGAACGGACTGTCGATGAAACCTTTTATATGATACCATTCTGTGAAATCAATTTCTACATATAGCTGGAGGATGACTGTAGTAGAGATTGGAGCAATGTATTGTATGGGCACGTGATACATCTCCGTTCAGTTTAATGTCGAGGTCGCTCCTTGACGAGGGAGGCATAAGGGTTTCTATTATGTTTATCTGCTTTGAATAGTCATAAGGTTGGAGATTCCGTTCATGGCTCCCTATCTATCTTGTTCAAGTTTGTATGTACGCGCTTCATACTACAACGCACTTTTTCGTGATTCATTACTTTATTGATTTTATGAATCTTATTTTTTTGCAAATATATCCATATGTATATTTCCTACCTCACTAAGTCATTTGGACTTACCATCCCAAGTTCTTTCTGTTCATAGCCTTAGTTTCAGGGAAAGAGGTTGAGGGAACTCGGTTAAGGCGATCGGTGCGTTACAAGTCATTAATATATGGTCCTTTATTCTCTATAAAAGATTCGCCAGTTTAATGGGAAACAGAAGCTCACTAGTTGACCTATTGTACTTGGATAATTGTACCTTATAGTTTTATATAAGTTAATTACGTTTTTGATTTATCTCAATTTTTGTTATTAGACAGTATCGAATAAGTCGTAAATGTTGGGTATCGATTGAAAAGAATGGATACTCAGCAAGATCGTTGAGTGCACAGAACAGAACAAAATAGAACGCAAACACATAAACACACACACAACACCACACACACCATTGACCTGTGCCTGACTACACGTGTTAGGCTGCTAGCCGCATGCGCTCTGTCCACATAGCGACGCTTTTTCATTGGCGGTTCCACTGCTGGTAGCTCTTTCATGGGCCCCTTTCTCCCACTTGGGGATAACTTCTTATTTTAAAATTATTATGCTTGGGCTTGGACGTAGGAAAAATAATTTCCTAGCTTCGCCCACTAGTTTATTCTAGGCCCTTATTAACTACTTTAATAAATGTATCTCAAATAAATTTGTAAGCACTAAAGAATTGACGGAAACATTAGAAAAAATAATTAAATAATGTAAATTAATTGAAATAGTAGTAAAATATATAATTTAATAAAATACTCAAAATACTATTACTGCTAATAATAATACCACCACCACCACCACCACCACCACCACCACCAACAACAACAACAACAATAATAATAATAATAATGGAAAAAGGTAAAATTACAAGGCAACGGAGGTGAGGTTTCACATCAGGGGCGTAGTCATGAATTTGATTTTAGACGGGCGATTTTTATAGATAATTAGTAATTAAAAAATGTGCATAAAAATAATATATAATAATGAATATTGACATATAAAACAGCAATTTTTGTCGCATTTATTGATATATAATATATATTCTAAAAAATGAATTACTTCTAAATAAAAATATTGAAACTGAAAAGTATAATTTAATATAAATATATCAAACATTTAGAAGGTGAACTTGCTAGTCTATTTAATTAACTTAAGCATCTTAAATTGTGTTCGATACTTTTTATAACATCAAACTCATCATTTAAAGATACTCAACAAAGTAATTTTTTAACAAGTTTCAACAAAATTGTCATAGACCCACATAAAAATATATAATCAAGACTCAAAAAGTGCTAAAATAACTTTTTCTATCCTTTTGTTATTCATCATCGAGAAATATAGTTAAAAATAAAATAATAATAACAATAATAAACATTTTTTATGTCTTTTTTCTCCATCATTTTATTCACCAAATCACGCCCAATTAAATATCAAGTTTCAGAACAACAAGATTCATTTATGTTCAATAACCCCAACCAATACTTATCATGATTTATCAAGTTTAATATTTATCAACTATCAAAATTTATCTCAAACTCTAAAACTTAAATCTCTACCCAAAAATGCTGAATCTCCATTACAATAAAAGAAATCAATGTGTAAATTAAAAAGTTAGTATACAATAACCTATTGTACTTTGCATTTGGAGGGGAAAAAATGATTTCTAGTACGATGATTAGGGTTTTTGCTTAATTAGAAGAAAGAGAAAGAGGGAAATATAGGCTTGAAAGGGGGGGGGGGATTTATTTATGGTATAAAAGAGTGGATAAAGTAAAATATCGAATGTAATATAAAATGGTAAAATTATTTTTTTAATCATATATATAATTTATATTAAAAGTTAACATATTTATGGGGGGGGGGGTGTGGTTGGGAACTTTTTTAATTTTAGTAATTATTCACATTAGTAATAAGGGTTTTCAAAAATTGAGGGTAGGCTCTGATTTGGAAACCTCAATTGTCAAACATTTTTGCATATTTTGACATAGGAAAGTTGAGAATGTTGGGTGCATGGTGTTAGAGTTCTGCGCATGTATGCAGGGGATGTACCCGCCGTAACACCACTTGAAAAAAATAGGGTAACTGTAAACAAGGGACTCTTAACTAGTAACTATTTTTACTTAATATAAAAACACTCTAATTAGAGAAGGCTATATTCACTACAAGAAAAACTGGAAAACCAATATTAATAACAAAATATAAAAGTGGTTTGTGAAAATTACTAATATATGTACCAAAAGACAACAGTTTTTAGTCCCTCCCGATCGAGCTTAGGCAAAATTATAAATAACCACCTCCTATTTCAAAAATTATCAATATCCTCTTGAGTTTTGTTTTCTTATTGTTAATATAGATAGAAAAATTGTAATGTTATTTTTGCCGTTGGATATTTTTAACAGAGAATTACCTTGACCTTCTTTGCATTTTGGCGAAAGTACGAATAACCCCCTCTTGTTTCAAAAATGACCAGTACCCCTCGGAATTGACATACCATCGCCGCCGAGATGGTCGAGCTACACACCAATTTTTTCATCTTCCTAGCATGTGAAAACCTCTCAATAAATTTCATCAACACTCCACGGTTTAGATTTAATTTAACATAAACTACATCAAATCATAAATCCGTGACTACCTCTCTTCCCGCCAATTCCCCAACCACTATCTACTGTATCCCAAAATGAAATTCACCAATACGTTGTTTGCTGCAAGTAGCTCAAGATCTATCCAAATCTCATTGGATTTAGACCTTAATGTGTCTGTATGTATATGTTTGTGTGTCTTTTTCAAGAATATTACAGACACACTCCATATAATTCGAAAAATTACAAAACACACCCTTCAAGTTTTAAAACCTTTCAATAAATAAGGGTATTTAGGTCCACGAAAAATGGTGGAAAATTTGATCGATGACATTTTTGGCAATTCACTAAATTTTTTAACAAAAAATGTCTAAAGCCGTAATGGTAGCTAATGACATGGTGTTTTTCATAAAAGTTGATATATGTTACGGGGTCGGTAATTTTTAAAATAAGAGGGGTTATTTGTAATTTTATCTAAATTTTTTAACAAAAAATGTCTAAAGCCCTAACGGTAGCTAACGACATGGTGTTTTTCATAAAAGTTGATATATGTTAGGGGGTCGGCAATTTTTAAAATAAGAGGGGTTATTTGTAATTTTATCTAAATTTTTTAACAAAAAATGTCTAAAGCCCTAACGGTAGCTAACGACATGGTGTTTTTCATAAAAGTTGATTTATGTTAGGGGGTATCGGAATTTTTAAAATAAGAGGGGGTTATTTATAATTTTGTCTAAATTTTTTAACGAAAAAATGCCTAAAGCCCTAATGGTAGCTAACGACATGGTGTTTTCTGTAAAAGTCGATATATGTTAGGGGGTATCGGTAATTCTTAAAATAAGGGGGCTTATTTGTAATTTTGCCTAAATTCAGAAGAGGTGGGAGTAATTCTCCCTATTTTCTATGTTACTATTAAATATATTTGGTGGCAATAGTTTTTATTTTGTTACGAAATAATTCAAAGGTGATAAATTTGTTATTTAAGTTGCTGTTATTTACAATTATGTATTGACACACTCTATGGGGGCAATCTAATGACAACAAAGTTTTCACTATAAGTTTGCAAGAATATTATTTTTATCACTAAACTATCGTTATAGGAATAATATTAAGTGTTAATGGTGAAGATTTAAATATAATTATTGTCATCATTGACATTGTGAAATTTATTTTTTGGATAAAAAAATATTTACTGTCATTAAACCTACACAATTAGTGGCCACCTTGATGTTAATACTTATTATGTTGTTGCGTATTTGTCTCTTTCTCGTAGTGATTTGCAATTAGAAGTTTTGACAAATACTTCATATATAGTAACCCAAATAGATTTTGACATCTTATTGCTTTTAGGATTAGAGAATAGGATAAATAATTTGGATAGATAGGCCAGTATAATTTTTGATTGAACCTTAAGTTCCATCAAATATTTTATGAAATATTTTTTGAAGTTGATATGGGATACCTTACGCACCACCAAGTGATCCAATCTCGAGCAGCCATGTATATCTTACTTGCCGCATGAGCCACCACATCCTCAATAGAACATAAGAGGTCGAGTAGAGAGTCCCTCTCGAGGAGACCGCATGACCCGAGGACAAACACGTAGCCTCACCGGACTCACAACATCGAGTAAAGCATATCAAGCAAAAGGTACAATCCGTAATTTGGCACTGTTCCTTCTGACACACACTATGGTTCCCTACAAAGAAAGCGCCTATGCTCCAGTCTCCTTGGAAGAGCCATGTTATCCCTTTAGTACAAGGCGCCATAGGTGCTCATAGGCCCTCCACCTCAGCCCTAATGCCCAGCTGAATTGGATCATCCCTGACCTATAAATGCCCTTGAGAAATTCTCAATAAAGGTAACTCTTTATTACATGTTGAAACTTTGCTCGAGTATTCACTTATATTCTTATACACTCTACCAACTTAAGCATCGAACGGTTTCGAAGGGTTTTTGGCGAAGAAACTTTCACTAGACTCGTGTATATTACCTCCGGGAAGATCCAAGAGTCTATCAGCAACACCTGCCGAGTCAACTTCCACTTGGGAACGAATCCACTGTCCAAGATTTGACCTTACCATTTTTGGTACTAGACGAAGGGCCTCTCAACAAAATGCTAGTGAAAAATCGTTAAAACCCGACGCACTGCACCGGACGGACCATCCAATATCCGTGACCCACCTAGAGACAACAACGAACATAATGGCAAAGTTCAAAGCTACCTTCAGGGAGAGGACCCTCCCACTGCTGTAGCTTACTGTGCTCCTAAACGAGCTACCTTCAACTCTATGGTGATAACGCATGAGCAACTTCCTGTGCTCCTGAATGAGCTGCGTTTGGAGAGCCAGCCTCAAAACACCATCCCAAGGTCGGTCCTCATGCTAGTTTCTCAACTTGCTAACATGTGCGATGTTCTTATGGTCGTGCATCCTGCTGAAGCCCCTCCTCACTCCTGCGAGAAGGTACCTTAGTGTTTGCATAAATTTTAGCACTTCTTGGAGACAAGGTTACTTAGGGTCGAAGTGACTAAGTTCAATAAGAAAACAGTGAAGTTAAAGTGAGTTTCGTGCATTTTAGTGTGAGTGTGCTAGTGTGGAAGAACACAAAAGTTGATGTCTTGATGATTTGACATTGTGTTATGTGTTTCTGTGTGTTCATTGTTCTAGCTCCCTTTATATGCTTCCAAACTGCAACAACTTCCCCTTTTATTTGGAGTTAGATAACTTGTCCTGACCGGGTCAGTCAAAGTGAACGGTCCTCCTTATTTCTTGATTGTGGCAGTTATGATACTTTATTTAAGTTTCAAATTTTTAGAATTGTTTGGCCTTTATTTAGGCATGTTAGTTATAACAATGCCTGATTTATCCAATCTTGTTATTATCCTAAAAACCCACCCCCCCTCCTAAAAATAAGGGGTTAATTTGGACTTTATAACCTTCATTTATTTTATGATTTTATATGTTTCTGTTGACTTGGGCTTATGGGCCTCCGTTTCCTTTCAACCCAAGACTTTAATATGGGTTGTATGTGTCAAAGTGACATGGGTCTTATTAATTTATTTCGGCATGACGAAAAGAAAATACCTTAATCAAATAATGCCTCCCGCAAGCCTTAATCAAATGCCAAATTTGGTTGAGGCTTGCCAAACATTTGCGCACACTCATCTTTTCCAGGTCCTTTTATTATACTAAAAATACATATACCACTTATATATATATGTACATATATACATGTATACATATATATATATATATGCATACTATATACATACCATAGAAATGGTGGTTACTTATCATTTGTAGCCCCAAATTCCCCTGTCAAATTTAAATTATCGCCGTTATTGGCCCGATAATGATGGCACCCTTCGGGTTTCCCAAAACTAGCCATTTCTCCACAACAAGTTCCTTCTCCCTCTTGAACTCTATTTAAACTCCAACTTGCAAGTCCCCCCATTTTCCCACTTCTTTTAATTTAGTGCTTATCTTCCAATTAATTAGAGCTAATCCCTAGTTGTCACGTCTGATTTAACTCTCATCGTCCCTCTTTACTCTTCTTCTTCATTCTTCCCAATTCCAAACCCTAACTATTTTCTCTTCTCTACAACAATGGCACACAAGACCTTTGCCCTTTTTGCTTATGAGGGTTCTTTCTCTTTGGGCCATGTTCTTGACAACAAATCCCACAAGATCATCCCTGTGACCTCACCCATTTCGTAGAGCGCCTGCCATGCCCGACAGGCCACATTTTCGGCACCTCCATTCGCAATTGGCCCTGGTCCACAAACTCAACTCTCCACTATGACTACGTCAAATGGTGTAATCAGGTTGAGGCCGTTCATGGCCAACTTGGAAGGAGATTGGGATTTACGAACCCATCTAGGTCTCTAAGCTCTCTTATTCTCTTGATTTAGGGTTTCTACAAGCTGCCTTGCCTTTTTAGTGCAGGATTGACAATACCTTCTACTTTGCCGCCGGCCCCATGACCATCACTCTCCTCGATTTGAAGGAGTTGGATGGGTTCATGCCAACTAGCCAACCGACCAGCGTTGAGGTAAGGTATGATGACCTCGACCTCCTGGAAGTTTCTCACTTCCTTGATGAGAACAAAACCATGACTGGCAATGGGCATATAGTCTCCCACTTTGTCAACAAGGCCACCCCTATTTTGGATGAGGAACATGTTCGATTCTTGGCCTTGTGGTTGTGTAGGTATGTTTTTTACAGCCATTCTTACCAACAAATGATGGAGTTTTACTATATGGCTGGTGCTCTAGTCGTTGGTGTCGATTTGGCCTTAGGCCCAACTGTCTTAGCCTTCATTTATAAAGGTTTGAGAAAATTGGTCAAGGTGAGGCAAGACCTCAAAAAGAGGGAGATTCATCACGGGGCTCTTTGGTTGGTGCAACTGTGGCTTCAAGCCTACTTTCCCTACCTATGTAGGAGGTCTATTGGCATTAGAATGGAAGGGGAAGTTTTTGCCCATTTTTGGGTGCACCTTGTTTTGACCGCCAACCCAGAGAGGGCCTTTAACCTCTCTATCTACCCCGAGATGGCAGTATACCAGAGTGGACTGTTCTTTGCTGTGGTGACATGGCGTTTTACCATCATGGGTCTATGGCCCCCCATCTTCACAACCAATGGAAATGGGCTTCTTACCTTGTTGCAAGGGATTTGCCATATTGCTTTCACTTCGACAACATGGTCTCTAGCCACATCTTGCCATATGCTTCTCACTATGTGGCGTGTTAATTTGGCCTGGTCTAGTTATTAGCCACCCCTATTTCGACGATCAATTCATCCCATTTCAAACTAAACAAATACAAATCATTATTATTCTAACTCTGCTGCATTCATTTCTTTTTTTTAATCTTGAGGCTTTGCTGACACTTCTCCTTACTTTTGTTCCCAGATTCCCGTAAGAAGACTGAGGCTATGGTGATCGCTGCCACTTCAATTCTTACTCGCATTCCCATTCCGTCACCTGCTCCTGTTCAGGTTAGTGTTCGTCATTCGTCCCGCCATTTTCATTCCAAAAAGATTGAGGGGGTGATTGAGGTGTCTGACTATGACAATGACGAGTTCAATGCTACCAGTTAGGTATCTATCGACTAATCATTCTTTTGCCCCTTCGATTTTCACTATTCCAATTTTCTTTACTTATAGGCTCCCCATCGAAGTAAACGTAGAACCACTGCCTTTGACCAGAGGCCAAAGCTTGTCAAACAAAAGGCAACAAAAAAGATGTCTGATGATTTCTACCCTTGACCCTGAACCTTCTCCTACTGCTACTGTCTCTACTTCCACTAATCCTGCCCCCAAGCCGAACGTGCTGGGGAATCTCTTGCTGATGAAGACGTTGATGTCAATGAGGCTGTCGGCATAGTTTTTGCATGAAAAGATGGTAATGCTACCTTCTCGTCCTCTCCCATATGCCAGAGTGATAGGAGTAACTTTCTCTTTTTGATTACTCTTACAATGCTATTTTATCGAGGCCTTCTGATGGCCTGCTTTTGATGTGGTAGTCTATTCTACAGCTTGCTCCCTAACCGACTTTGATTGCATCATCTCTTGTTGAGACCCCCATTGGCGATTCTCAGGTAGCCCCTTTCTCTTTTCATGTACGTTATCATTGCAGTTTTCCTTCTTGTTTTTACCAAGTTGGCCTAGCTTTATTCAATCTTTTGTAGACCATCTCTCAGATTCGACCCCTTTGAGTAGCGCCAAAGATGTGGTGGATTTGTTAGAATCCATTTTGGGAGATGATCTTATTACAGAGGTTGCCACCCATCCCTGGGACACAGGAGGAGCCTCATTGCTAAAATTCTAGGGGAGATTTCTCGCCTTGCCATAGCCCCCCAGCAAGAAACGTTTTTATGAGGAGTTGGAGAGGAACCTGCCAAGTCTGGGATCAAAGTGCAGGAAACAGCAATGCCGCTCTTCATGCTCCTTATATTTCTAGCACTAGTCCACTAGTAGAGGAGCTAAGGTCACTTTGTGTTCAGCTCAGTAAGAAAGTTGAAGAGCAGCAAGTTTTGGCCACAAAAAGAAACAACATGGTTGCTAAAATAGAATGCTTGATGAAGCTACTTGCAGACATTGATCAGCAAACCCTTGGCCTTTTGAATGAAGTCAAAGAGCTCAAAGCTAGCTCTAATGCTTGAATTGTGGCTTATCAGAAAGCCAAGAGTAGGGACCTCGACCACAAGCTTCAAGTCACACTACTAGAAAAAATAGATTTAGCCACGAATTTTAGCCACGGATTTTATCAATGGCTAAAAGTGGCATGGCTAATTTTAGCCACGGCCTTACTGAGCCCAACCCACCCTCGAACCACCCCGACACCCCCGAAGAGCCATATTGATAATTTTAACATTTCCTGTACTCCATGGGGTTTGAACCATGGACCTTATGGTTATAATTGTGGCATCAAATCACTACGCCACTCGAGATCTTTTGTTGTGAAATGATTGTCCTTATATTTAAGACATATCTACATTATATTTTAATTGTAAAGTATCTAAATAAATTTCATTAATTTTATCCATTTTTATAATTTATTAGTTTTACTAATTTTTTATTTATTAACCAATTTTTATTTTTTATTTCAAATATTTAGGTAATATATTTATTTCGACAATTTCAAATACTAATGTTTATTTTCCTATTTAGTAAAATGAATAATATTCCTAAATCAATTTAAATACATAAATCAAATATTTGAATTTATTTTATTGAATTAGTTATTTAAATTAATTTTTGACAAGTTATATCAAATGATTTTTGACTAGTTAAATCAAACTCGATTTATTCTTTTGGTTCATCAACCCAATCAAGTATAGTTTTAACTTTATATTATGGGATAACTTTCATAATTTAATGAAATCATTTATTTTGTTTGACAAGTATAGTATCAGGACTATCGGAGGGGTTGTAGCCACATTTAATCTTATATTCTAAATACATGTTTCATTTTCTTCTTCATTGCATAAATATATATCAATTGTAAAGATTTTATCAAGTGTACAATTAACAAAATAATTTTAGACACATAATTTTCTAATATAAATGTGTATTATAAAATAAAAAATAAAATATCATCTGAAATAGGAGATCTTATTAGGGTCGTAGCCTTCAAATATTTTGAAAATCCAATATATATCATGTTATATGTAATGGTCCAGTCCTAATCTTTGTCTTTTTTTATATTGAAAAGTATTTTGTGATTGAACTAGTAATTTGTTAATTATAACAAATATTTAATAAATTAATAGCAAAAATAAAAATTATCACAAAAATTTATTTAGATAATTTATATTTAGAATTTCACATAATTTATATTAGTTAAGTACAAAAACAAGTAATTCTTTAACAAAAAACTACGATCGTATAGTGGTTTGATACTTTATTCTCAACTAAGAGGTCAATGGTTTGAATCACATCAGATTCAAGAAGAAAAAAAAACTTATTTGTGGCTAATGGCCACAGTCCGTGGCCACGACTAGACCATGCCTAACAACTAGCCACGGTCTACTAGCCAGGCCAGGCCGTGGTTAATCGTGCAAGTCTATGGCTAATAGCGATGATCAAGCCGTGGCTAATTTTACATTGAAATATTGTAAATTATCAATAATATTACACATTATTAAATTATAGATAAAACTATAGTATAAGTTATGCCAATTGATCAATTATAAACTTTTACAACCAGATAATTAACTTGTATATAAATATATATATAAGTGATCATAATATATATATACACATATATATACTAAAACTCAATTGTGATATTATAAAAAAGTGATAAAGTCTAAAAAATTAATTATGAAACTTAAGTTCTGATTTAACTCAATAGAACATTATAATATCGTCAAATAATTGGAATGATCATTGGTCATTCGAATTGATATTCAACACACAAACGTATCATGATTCAATTATATAAAAATTTAAAAGATTTATTTGTGTAATAATAGTAAATCAAATGAGGGTTATTATTTGTTATATATAATACAATACTTATGAAAACAAATTACACGTTTGAATTTAAAGAACATATTAAAACGAGAACAAATAAAAAATATGAATAATTTAACAATAGAATAGCCACGGATTAGCCACAATCCAATCTATGTCTAAATAAAAAAAATTAATTGGCCACGGAATAGCCATGGCTAATTTTTTTTGTATTTGTTTTCATATCCATGGCTAATCTATTAGCCATGGATTAGCCACGGAAAAAATCCGAGGCTAAAATCCATGGCTAAAAGTGATTTTTCTATTAGTGTCAAAGCTACTTCCGTTGAACTTGATGAGCTGGCCACTTCCCTTCATTGCTTGATTCTGGGCGGATTTCTAGGATGAGGGGACTCCGTAGGCTAGTAGAATGGGAGGTGGTGTGGGTGGTCCAATGACGGAGGCGACTTCGACATCCAACCTCCCAGCAACTGGGACGGTAGGGCCAAATAGTGTGCTTAGCAAAAGGAGGCTCCGGTGGCCTAATTCTAATGACCATGAGGGCTATAGCTTGTTTCTAGGGACCATTCTTATTTTATTATGCTAGTGATTTGTTTGAGAAGCATTTTGAGCCTATAATTTGGACTACTTTGAGTGTATTCCTATTTATTCAATTTACTTGGTGTTTTTGGTTTGCCTCAATTAAGATTTCTTCCAAAAAAAGAAAAAGAGGGTGAAAAAGAAATCCTTTAACCAAACCAAAATATGATATTTTGTTTGAAATAAAGAGGGTGACTCTAAGTCTGGTTGGCGTTAATCGCCATTTCAGCTTAGGTCATTCCATCATTCTAACGGCAAGATCTCCCATAATATCGGGTAAAACCTTTTTAAGTACTTGGCATTTATTGGGTCCTCAAGCAAATCTCCATCTAAACCTTCTAATAAGTAGGCATTCCCTTTGGTTATAGAGTAGACAGTAAGTGGTCTCTCCCAGTTGGGCCTCCATTTTCCGTAACATGGTATCTTTCTTTTCTAAAGGAAAAACTACTTTCCAAACAAGGTTGCCAATTTGAAATCGTTTGGCCTTGAATTTCTTATCATAAGCTTTGGCAACTTGCCTTTTCTGGGCTTCAATGGAATCCAACACCTGTATCCAAAATCTTCCACGACATCAAGTTCATCTATCATTTTGCAATGGTATTCATCAGCAGTGAGATTGCTTTGTAGTTCCTGTGCTTGTGTGTTTGCTAGTTCAATATGGCCATAATGCTTCAGAAAGCAATAGATGCCATGCTCCAAGGTTATCCTCTGCCTATTTTTGAAATGATGCTCTTCAGAGTTTTATTGGTAGACTTAACTTTACCATTCCCCTACACATAGTACAGAGTGGAATACGTGAGTTGAATACCATACTCTGTGGTAAAGGCTTGGATTTTGGATCCTGTGAATATGGTTCCCCTATCCGTTACTGATAGTTTGTGGGATTCCGAATCTGTGGACTAGATTTTCCTTGATGAAGTGAACTACAATCCCTTGATCGATTTGCTTAAGTCGAATGACCTCTACCCACTTTGTAAAATAGTCAGCAGCGGTGATGATATGTGTGTGTGCTCTGAAGAGGGAGGAAAGATGGTTCCTATCAAATCAATGGCCCAATATTGAAATGGCCATGGTTTGATTTTAAGATTCATCTCTACGGTGGGAACTTTTTGAATTGGGCCATGTAGTTGGCACTTTTCGAAACCCCTGGCCAGCCAATGGTAATCTTGAACCATGTTTGGCCAAAAATAGCCATATCGTTTGATTAATCATGCCATCTTGCGGCCACTATAGTGGGCTCCACATACTCCTTCGTGTACTTCTATCATGATCTTCATTGTCTTCCTCCTGTTTGACACATTGTAAGAGGACGTCATCATGACTTCATCGATACAACAAGTTGTCTCTTAGAATCACGTAGTTGGCGGCTCTCATTTTAACTTGTCGAGATTCTCCCTATGAGTGATTTTTCAAATAACTCAATATTGGTTTGCGCCAATCTTCTGATTGTTTCATGGTACTTTCGATGGCACAAACATTGCTTCATTCAAAGTTAGAAGGGTAGGCCTTTCTTATGATGGTATTGCTGGCTGTCGTACAACCTTTGGAAAACTCGGCTCCAGTGGCTATTTGAGCCAATTCATTAGCTTCAAAGTTAAACTGTCTAGCCACGTGTTGAAAGGTTACTTCATTAAAACCCATTAAAAATGCATTAACTGTAGAAATATACCTATCGAGGATGGGGTTCCAGCATTGAAAAGCACCTTCAATCTGTTTAATGATGAGCTGGGAGTCTCTAGTCACAGTGATATTGGACGCCCCTTGACTCAAGCCATCGTTCTAATCCAAGAATCAAGTCCTCATATTCGGCTTGATGGTTAGTACATGGGAATTCAAACTGGATTGCTAGACCGATCTTGACTCCAGATGGTAAAATGACTATTATGCCAGCCCCAAACACCTTGTCTATTCAAGATCCATCGAACTGAAGATTCCATGGCTTTAAAAATACTGAAAAAAAATTCGATCTGTTGAGCTACTTTGTTATCCATTTCAACAATGCTTGGCCTTTCATTGCTTTCTACTGAACAAATTGCAATTGGTATTCCATAAGGTGGATGGCCCAATGGCCAATCCGACTACACACTATTGATCTCAAAAGCATGTACTTGATAACATTGACACTATTAATGCATGCAAAATAAAGCTTTAAACACAGCTTTTCGATAGGATGGTACCTTTGTTCCTTGTCAATCAAATGCCTACTTAAAGAATATGTAGCCTGTTTAAATCTATTCTCATCGTCTTGGGCCAAAAAGGCCCCAATAGTTTCATTGGCTACCGAAATATATAGTTTAAGTGGCTCTCCGTTTTGTGGCAACATCATTACAGAAAGGAAAGTCAAGGCATCCTTGATCTTTTCAAATGCTTGATTATGCTCTTCTGACCATTCAAATTTATCATGGTCTTTTAGTTTTAGTAAAGGTGAGAAAATCTTAGTTTTACCTATGAGATTCGTAATTAATCTTCTCAAATAATTTACCTTTCCAAGAAACTGCTGAATTTCTTTCTTTGTTCGATGTAGTTGAGTGGTCAGGATAGCTTTTGCCTTGTTAGAATTCCCTTCGATACCCTTCTTATGCACCAAAAACGCAAGAAAGTGTCCTGCAACCACTCCGAATACCCATTTCAGTGGGTTCAACCTCAATTGGAACTTTCTCATCCTTTCAAAAGCCTTAGTTAAATTTTCTAAGTGTTGAACGAAACTTGTAGACTTAATGATGAGATCGTCATTTTAGATCTTCACAAAGTCATTCATGTAGTCGTGGAAAATACAATTTGTGGCTTTTTAATATGTGGCCCCGGTATTTTCAAGAACAAACGACATAACCTTCCATTGGAAGGTACCAATGCCCCCTGGGCATTGGAATGCTAATTTCAGGATGTCCACTTTAGCCATGAAGATTTGATTGTAACATACATTACCGCCGACAAGGGTTAGAAACTCATGTCCTGCGACGGGCATCAATTATCATGTCAGCTATTAGCATCGTGTATTCATCTTTCGGTGACACCAAATTTAAACCCCTAAAATTTATGTAGATTCTCAATTTGCTATTCTTTTTTTATAACTGCCACAATGTTGGCCACCCATTTAGGGTATTTAGGCCACTTCGATGAAGTTTTCTTTAAGCAATCTCTACATTTTCCTCTATGATTAGAACACAAACTTCTTCGAAACTACGTCAAAGAGGCTGTTTCCGTGGCTTGAACCAATGCAAAATGGGTACATGATGTTCAATCAAGTCCCTACTCAAGCCATGCATCTCATCTTAATTCCACGCTAAACAGTCCTTATATTGCTTAAGTAAAGGGCCATAGCCTCTTTGTTTTAGGATCTAGCAAAGCACTAATATGTGTTGGCCTATGTTCATTTTTAGTGCCAAACTTTACTTTGATGACATGATCCTGAACTTGGATCCTGATGTTATCGAGTTTCGTTGGAGTGGCACTTAACTCTTCTAAAGTGATCTAATCTATCAAAGTGAGATCTTTATCATGTTCATAAATTACATCAGTGTTACAATTGTAATAGTCAAAAAGGTCTCGAGCCAACAAGGCCAAAGTTTCATTTATTATTTTTGATCTGACATTGTTTGAAATGATTACATCTTCATCAATATTGATCTTATTCATGAAAAACTAGTTCGAGGAACAGAAAATGGCCTCTCATCGATGTTACAAGACCTGTTAACTTCTTTGGTCATAGTGACTTCTAAAACGAGTGGTGCCACAAACGAGATGACACAAAGCAGATGGCCAAACCTATAGGGTCTGACATTATCGGAGTAATACCTAGCTTCTACTAGGTTAACATTGGCCGCAAAAGGCCTCTCCTCTACCTTCACCACTACTGGTTGATCCTTGCCATCTTCCAAAAACACCAAAAACTGATGCAATATTAACGAGACCAACATTACGGAATGAATCCAATCCCTTCCTAATAAGGCATTGTAAGAGGTTTTTGTGTCGGTCACAAAGAACGCAAAGGTGACGACCTTATTCCCAATGCTCACCTCGATAAGTAGAATGCCCATGATGTCAGCCTTCTCGCCTCTGAAGTTGCTGATTACTACATTTGTTTCCAAGAGGTCAGCCTTCTCGCCTCTGAAGTTGCTGATTACTACATTTGTTTCCAAGAGGTCAGCCTTCTCCTTTCCAACTTGTTTCATGTTTGGAGAGGCATGATATTCATAGTAGCTCCATTATCTACCAACATCCTTCCTGTGGGCTTGCCATCAAGATGGCCAACCACAAAAAGAGGTTTCACGTGCTTTGCTATGCATGGCGGTGCTTTTGGAATAAAGCTTTGATCTCTTCGACCGTGTTACTTTTCTGGCTCACCTATTTGGAATCTCTAACAAAGAAGGCCATGGGCTCACTGTCATCCCATACTTCATTGCTAGCAATTGTGTCATTATCAAAATCATCATTAGCCATAAAACTAGGACGAAACACCCATACCATGTTGCATTCCATGTGAGTGGTGTCGCCATTGGCTGATGCTATGTTAGAAGCTTTGCTTTCCACTAGAAACTCCCTATTTTTTTGATTCAACTCCTCTATCTTTTCAATCCATTCTTTCAAAGGGCCTTCCTCTTTGACACTCTCTGAATCATTGGTGGCATCATCTTTTGATTCGTAGCTTTCCGGACATAATCAGAATGACAATCCTTTTTTTAATTGGATACCCATCGAGATGACTTCTTTGCCTTTTAGGTCTGTTGAAATGATAGGTTTACCTTTGGTAGGTTTGGTTGTCTCCTTCCTAAATAATTCAGCTTTCTTGTGTTGTCGCAAGTACTTTCGATACTGTGTACGGGTCATTTCGTGAGGGGTCTTCCCGTTAGGGAAGTTGGGATGCCTCTCTGTTGTTCAATGACCTTTTGGGGCTGCTGGTGGCTTGATATATAACGATCCTGGTAACCAAGTTTGTTTTATATAATTTACATTCAAAAGCAAGTAATAGAAAACATGCTTAAATATATAACACAATGTTAAGACAATACAACCTGTTCAAAACGCCGGACACAAAGGTGTGTTCACAACATACATAAAGTCAACAATTACAAAATAATAAGTACGCAGCGCAATTTCGTCGCTCTCTTTCTAATAAAAGGCTTCAAGGGGTTCTTCCTCCTCGCCTTTATTTAAGCTAGTATCGGGCTCATCTAAAAAATATATCATATGAACACGATCAACATACCGTTGAGTAGAAACATTACTTAAGCACATAAGGTGCTCGTGTGTGTGATTTGCACATAGGCACAAACGGTCATTTTACACATAAAAACGTAGGTTTTCATTTCAAACCTTTCTCGTCACCTAACAGTGACCCTTATGACTCCCCCGGCCGAAATTTACAACCAGCACATTACTCCCGCCTGCCTTATTCTCCAATGGTCGTACCCCGGGTGTTACGCCAACTTTTTCCTACGACCCTCTCTCTTGAGTAGATCTCTTCGTCTACCCAAGGAGGGATTAGAAGATGGAGGGAGTGAGAACTCTTACAGCCGGCTACCCCATTGGTATGTCCCGGCGGAACTCACCGAAACCACTCCGATATATTTCGGTCCCATTTCACATTCACAATTTATGCACATAGCATAATTTTGGAAGTCTTGCTTCCATATTACAACATGTTATTCCAACATCTTAAAAGAATATCATTAATATAAAATGAAATTAATAGAAGAGAATATTTTAAACCAAAAATCTAGTCAAAACATAATAATATGTAAATATATATATACACGGTCTCACATACATATATATGTATATATATTTTTATATATATATTTAGACTAAACATATCATTAAAATAGAAACTTAGACTAATCATAATAGAAATTTAGATTAAACACCTAATTAAGCCATAAATCTAGATTAACCATATAATTACCCATAACTATATTTATATATATATATATATACGTACATCATATATATATACTTATATAATATCAACCACCCAACATGATTATATGTACGAATTATATATATATATATATATCTTTACCATATACAACTATATATATATATATACGTATGATATATATATATATACGTGTGATATATATATACAATATAAAAACAATATAGTTTGGTATCTTTAAGTAATATATTTTTGTGAAAATAGTATATCTTTTCCAAAACTCATACTTTTCCTAGAAACATATTATTTCCCCAAATAAGGTGAACATAATTTCAAATATACTATATTAACACAAAATTAGTAGTAGAGTATATTATATTTTAGGAACATCTAAGCACATAGCACTTTCATAAAATACATCATACTTCATAAAATTTTCATAATTCTTGCAAGATCACAAGATAACACATAAATAGCACTCAAGTAGTGAAACTAACTAGCATGGCTTCTTGAACTCAAAGAACCAATACATACTTTATCTTTCAAAAGACAACTTGCACATAAAGCACATAACATAACAAATAAATTCATACTAAAATCAAATAATATTTGCAAGACCATATTCTAGCACATAATTCTAACTAAGAATGCACAAAGTAGTGAAACTAATTTCATGACTTCATGTAACCTTCTTCAAGAGATAAGAAAAACCTCTACTTATATGATTAAGCAAGGTTTCTACCTTCTTTCTCTTCCTTTTTGGGTGTAGTAAATTGTGGGGTAAAAGAGTTGGAAATTAGAGTGTTTTTGGGAGAAAATTTAGAAGAGTGTGTGAAGTGTGTGTTGTGGCCGGTTCTTACTAGGAAAAAGAAGGTGGGATTTTGTCTTGTTTATTTTAATAAGATGAAGAATGAAGTAGATTTTTGTTGAGGGTCATTTTCTTCATTAATGCCAATTTACACCTAAGTGAATTCAGTAAATGAATTCTTCCAAGTCGGAGATCTAATTTAGGCTTGGTGTGCATGCTAGCACATGATTCACAAGCTACATAAATGTGAGCCATGAAACAATATTTATTTATGGTATATTAGAGAAGATTTTTCTTGTAAAATATCATGAAATAGATTAATATCTAGCATTTGCAATTTTCCTTTAATTAAAATCCGAAAATCAGGTTTTAATTTGTTAAAATTCAAAATTTACACTTATAATTTAAGGAAATATATTATGGTAATTAAAAATTCGAATTTTATAATTTTATTTGGAAGTTTGTAATTTTATTGGGAATTTATGATTTATTTTGAGCAAATTTCGAAAATTAAGGAAATTAAATTCTAATTTTTGAAAAATATATTTTTCCAAGTCATAATAGTCTAAGATATGTAATTATTAATTATTAAGGAATAAAATACAGTTTTGAAAAAATATTATGTGTAGGGAAAGTAAATTTATAAATTCTTATAAATAAGAAAATTAATTTAAGAAGCTTAATGATTTTAGGAAATTATTTTTCTAAATATATATATATATATAGATAATGGTAGGAGAGAGAGCCAATATACAATTATATATGAATGGTAAAGATTAATACACACTTTGTTAGGTAAAATACTAAGAGTGAAATTGTACAAGTAGTCTTTCTTTTTACCATATTTTACATGAAAGTGACATAAATAGGTAATTAAACTAATAGAAAACATATTTAACTAATTATATGTATTATTTTATGGGTATTTTCAGATTTTATATAGATATATATATATATATATATTTTGATAACATTATTTCAAAAATGTTAAAATTGTGAAGTAAATAATTAATTCTTGTAATTGTATAGTTTCTAAAATAATTTTTATTATTAATTTCTAATTTAGGGAGGAAAATGAAAATTAAATTTCATTATATGGAGGCAATATCACCAATATTAAAATTAACATCGGCAGTTTAGGTTTGTGGGTAGTTTTCGAAAAAAATTTGAGGGAAAAATCGTAGGTTTCAACTTCACAATTAACAAATCGCATTTTTTAATAAATGCATGTAATGCAATGCACATTTATTCACAATAAAAGGATTTCCTCATTAAATAGTAAACATACTTCATAATTTCAAATTTAAAATAACGTGGTTTTACCGGGTCGTCACATGATAAACCTAGAATGAATTGGCTCACGACTTGGGCTCACGCCTTCGAGGTAGGCTAGGTAGTGCCCTCCTCTTATCACTTAGTTCTTTGTCTGTCCTTCGAAATGGACTTCGATCCCATTTGCTTCTATTCCATACCTATTGTGATGATTTGCTATTGGTACAATGCCCCTCCGAGTGTATAAGGGGGTATGGCACCATAGGCGGTTGTGGAACCATAGAAAAGTTGGCCATGGGATTAGCCCAAGGGTAATATGGACTCATTGCTCTTATCGGATAAAACCATGGCATTGCTGCCATTTCGGAATGGCACCTGGTACAGAGGCCCAACTGCAATTCTGGTTGTACTGCCATGTGTTCATTTTGTTAGTCTTTCTTTTCAATTGTCCCTTCTTGTATATTGACCATATTCACTCCTACCTGGAATGGATTCTTATCGGTCCCCATCTTTTTGCTCATCAATTCTAACAAGAAACGTAAAGTACCAATAGCTAAGCAACTTTGAATCATCCACTTGAAAACTAAGCAATATGATGAGTCCAACCATTGTGAAATTTGCAATAAGTCTTACCTTCCAGCTCTTTGGCTGTTGGCATTCTATGATCATTAGGAATTCTGATTTTTCCATCGGCCAAAAGGTGGATAAAGATGGCCTCAATTTTTTATACATCAAAAGAATAACGCCTTTCCGTATCGGAATGGAACTCTGGCTTGTTCAGCATGCCAGGAGACATTTTGATATGAGGCTACAACGCCCTTGGTTTTACTAAAGTTGGACATACTATGTTCTTTTGGCAAGCGGCTTGGGCTAAGCCCACTTCATTTTCCCATTGACTCTCTTCGACACTAACTTGGTTATCCTCAATTTTAGGGTCCACTTGATAATGAGTGGCCTTGCCATGATGACCTCTACAGTTCTCTTCTCTCAGTAATTTTCATACTCAGTTACATGTTTAATTAGGTCAAATATTGATGTGATTTGTTGGCTAAACATTTTCTTTTTCAACTCGAGGTGCGTTGGGATGCCCCTCCTCGCTAAGACCATTCTATACGAGTAGGGCTCACTTAACGGTCTTGCTGAGTGCCCATTTTTTTCCCAATCAGTACCCAACACTTACGACTTAATTATTCCTACTGAATACTTGTTTATCAAGAGAAAATGAGATACGAATAAAGCACAATTAACTTGTACGGAATCGTAGGGTAACAAAATATCTAAGAACCAAATTTCAAGTAGTGACCTTCCAAAACTAACTATTTTGTTACATAAGATAAAGGATTAATAACTTGTACTGCACTGATCATCTTAACCGAATCCTCTCGATCTAATTTTTCTGAAACTGAGGTAATGAATGGAAAGAACTTGGGGTGGTAAGTCCAAATGACTTAGTGAAGTTGGAAATATACATATAGATATATACAGTGAAAATAAGATTCATAAAACCAATAAAATAATGAATCATAGAAAAGTGTGTTGTAGTATGAAGCACGTATATACAAACTGAACAAGACGGATAGTGAGCCATGAACGGAATCTCCAACCTTATGACTACCCAAAATAGATAAACATAACAGAAACCCTTATGCCTCCCTCATCAAGGAGTGACCTTAATATTAAACTGGACGGAGATGTACCATGCGTTCGTGCAATACATCACTCCAATCTCTATTATAGTTATCCTCTAGCTGTACGTAGAAATTGGTTTCAAGGAATGTTATCATATAAAAGGTTCCATCTACGGTCCGTTCCGCTCGATAAAACTCCTCTTATAAGTACCTGGGCCCAAACTTCCCAAGGGTAGACGAATATAAGTGGACAGATATGGTTCACAAACTATCAATAAAGCAGTAACTTGTTTCTACACCCGTGATACATAAAAATATAATTAAAATATGATATTCCAAAGGTGTCAAGAAATTATTTCGGAATAGATATAACTGATAGTATCAGAAATGCAATATTTTCAGATATAACTTGACTTATAATTTGGAGAAAGATTTCGTTGAAATGTGAGAAGCAAGATATAATTCTAAAAGAACGGATAACATAAATATGATTGGGTAGGCTATACGAATAATAATATTTATAGCATATAGTTCATTGCCCCAGCAAGGAATGTAATGAGCACTCACCTTAAGAGTTTATTATCTCACCAAGTTTATGAATTAGGTTGACTATTTCATCTTGGTAATCTCCTAGAATTCGCATCAATAGCTAAAGTTAGGGTACTACGCCATAACTAGTAATCATTGTTTAAGGGATAACATAACTACTTTAAGAAGAATACTATGCACAAGTAACAATATCTACACATGCATACATATTCATAACTTTCAAAATAACTTTAACTTCATATATGTATATAGTTTATGAAGAACAATCTTAATCTTTTAATTATATAAGTATATACATAGGTTTATGGATAATCCTCAAGTTACTATATTTAAACATATAAGTTGGTTTTACATGTATAGGAAAAACATGTATGCAAGTATTACCATAAGATAGCCTAGTGCACATATACATATGTACATAAAGATATAAATTAACTATTTACATTCTCTATGTAACACAATAGTTACATAGTCATAATTCTATATCATGATGAACTAACTTATACCTAGTATCCACTTTAAGGAAAATATTGCACATATTCTCACATAATTTAACATAAAGAATATAAAGAACATATATACTTTAAAACATAAAAGCATACTAAAACGATATTTTTGAAACAATGACTAAGCATGCTTTCTTCCTAATAGAGTTTAAGTACAACTAAAAACATGCTTTCTAACAACTTGTAGTAATATAATAGAGCATAATTAAAGCATAATAATACATAATATGAGTTTAGGCATAATAACTCCATGCTTATCATTATTTTTTAAGCATAAAGTTATTGCCCTCAACTTGTAAAGAATGATAATTACTCTACAATGAGAATAACAACTAGCGCTTAAATTCCTAAGTCCGTACACTACTTATGAATTAATCCAATAATTCTACCTTTCAAGAGTATTTTATGGAATTAAGGGCATGTACAGAGTGCCAATATGTATATATGTATGTAAAAAGAATGGTTTATATATATATATATGTGTGTGTGTGTGTGTGTGTGTGGGTAGAAGATATACTATAAATATGGAGTGTTTTGTATGTTTAGAGCAAGGTAAGTGTGGGTGTGTGTGTCTTAGGTGGGATTTAGTGTGTGTGGGTGGATGTGTTTGTGTGTGTTGTGTGATGAAAATGGAGTGCCAAGCCCCTCTATTTATAGTAGTTGTGGTAAGAAATAGGATTATTAAATAATTAAGTCATTTTCTAATTATTATCATCTTTTAACGTAAGTAGTGTACTAAATGCTTGCACACACAAATGTGGATATAAATCATACATATGTTAACCTTATCATGAGTTGTACCCTACATGAGTTTATGTATTAGTCTACGTGGAGATGATGATAACAAGTGTGTCTTCTTTTCAAATCACCCATACAAGTGTAAGATGGTATTGAATAGCATATCTTATCCATATCTAAGTGTATCATAGCATATCTTATCCGTATCTAAATGTATCATAGCATATGTTATCCATATCTAAGTGTATCATAGCATGTCTTATCATATCTATCCATCCAAATCTTATCAAGATCTTAGCATTTAAGAACATTTATTAAGAGAAAATGTCATGAGGTAAGAGAAAATGATATTTTTTGATAAGTATATATATATATATGATAAAAAATGACCTATTATATAATATATACATATAAATTCAAAAATTACGTATATATATAGCTATATTTTCGAAATATAAATATATTTATACATATGACTTTATTACAAATAATTTAAGAAGTTTTAATTCTTGAAAATACATGTATGTACACACACACACACACACATATGTATATATATCAATTTATAAATTCAATTGTTTGTGATAAACATAATTATCATATCACATAATTAAAAAATAAGGATCATATAAAACATGTATATAAAACATGAAATATAATTAATCATGCATGTATATATCATAAGAACCGGTTTTTAATCAGTATATAGTTATTAGACCTATTTCGAGTATAAAAATTGGGATGTCATAGGCATGCCTCCGATGGCCAAACTAAGGTAACTCTCTTTAGTCATAATTACTAGACAAAAATGCCTGGCCCGGACAAATCTTCCTATGTACTCTTCGGCTAACTCCCCGGGCATTTGTCTCATATTGGTTAATTTCGGTGTGGATACCTCAGCGGATAGTTGATAGAAGTGACTATGGGATAGACTTTCCATAGTAGACCAGTCTAGAGCAAAATCTGGTTTCAATTTGATACACCACAAGAAAGCTTCACCAGTTAAAGAATTAGAAATTAATCATAATTTTAGGTTACCATCTATTCTGATTTCTCCACACTGTGTAGTGAATTTAAATATGTGCTCAATTGTGGTTTGTGATCCATCCCCATTAAACAAAGTGAAAACAGGGTCCCTAAACCCTAGAGCAAAAAAGGATCATATCGATTTGTGGGGGATATGGATGAGAATACCTAGACTGTGAGGTTGAGCGCTTAAGCCTCACGAGCTCTTGTTACAGCATTTCTTGTATCTCTCGTCGAGACACGACTGTGTTGTCATTTCGAACTGTGGTAGGTTGGGTCTATTCGTTACATATGGCATTGCATAAGGAATATCAGACCCGTCAGAATGGTTCTTGGAGCCTGATGTTTTTCCTTCCAAGAGCACTCCCCTAGATTCGAATGTCACTCTTTTACCAATATCAATATTAGGGCATCTTCCATGATGATGGTTACCTCTAAGATTAGTCACTCTTGCTGTGAGTCAGTGTGCTCAGGCCTGTAATGTTGTTCGGCCTCACTTCGTTGTGGAGGTTCTCTTGCTGGTGGAATGTTATCATTTCGTAATGTGGATCAGACAGTCGGAGTGACTCTAGCATGGCGGCCATAACTTCGACCCTCTCTGATTCTTCTCTCCGTTGTTTTTTCATCAACTCTTAGAACCTAAGGTTTGATTGTGAGATCTACTTCTCCATGACGTATAGTGCGTCTTCACCACAGTTGGCCACTCTTGCCAATAAGGTAGGTGCTTCTTGAATTGACGCCTCTTCAGCTGCTCTTTGATTATGTTTGAGTCTGTCAATGATAGCCTGAACATTGGGAGATGGATTATGTCTACTTCTGCCTTCATTCTCGTCATTTCTTGCCTCGTTCTCATTGTCTGAATCATGTTCACTTCGAGTTTGGCTTCGTAAACGTGGTCTCATAATAACTTTCTTTTTATGACTTTTAATTTTTCCTTTTTTAGGGGTTTTCAATAAAGAATGCAGATATGCAATTGAATGAAATAAAACATGCTTCTTAGGATCTATATGTAGACAAAACCTTCTCAACAACTTAAGGATTGTCCCACTGTTCATGCCAAAGAGATATGTTTGCATAAATTTTAGCAGTTGCATCGATGTGGTTACTCAGGGTTCGAAGTCACCAATTTTGATAAGAAAATAGTAGAGTCGAAGTGAGTTTTGGCATTTAGTGCAAGCATGCCAGTGTCCAAGAACACACGAGTTGAATTCTTGATGATTCGAAATGACAATTTATTTTGTGCCTAAGAGTTCTATCTATAAAATGACTGAGTCAGAGTAGGCAAACACTACCATGAGGTTCTACTTGCCTACAACTTAATGTAGGAAGTACTTTAAGATTTGAAAAGGGTCTAAAATATTGAAACGAAAAAGTGCATTGAGAGATGATGGCTACTCGCCACTGGACTTTACAAAATTTAGCTACAGACATGTGCATTGATGGCACAGGCTATATCTATAGCTAAAGTGCATTGAGAGACTACCGAGGACTCTAACTACAAATCAACCACATTGATGACTTCGTACGATGGTAAAGCGTGAATGCATTGAGAGATTGCTCAATTCGACGAGCATTAATGACTCTAGCTATACTTCTTCATGCATGCGCTTGACATGAATGAAGGATACCACTCCGTTGCATTGATGTCTCACCTCGAACCTGGCCTAATTTGAGTGAGTGATGGCTATGACCTCGTGACGTTATAGAGTGAATACATTGATAACCTCATCTTGAGCCAAATAGGCATGGCTACAAACACTCATATAACGGTTTCCTACATACTGAACTAAATCTAATCTTTGTTCATTTGAGTTAAAAGAATCAGAGAAGTGTTGACTTCTTGATTGAGAATTGTGTTGTTGGATGTTGTGTTTTTGTTGTGTGCATTCTAAAAAATAACTCCAGCTCCCTTTTATAGGCTTTCAAGCTGCAACCATTTCCCCCTTTATTTAAAGTTAGATAACTCTTCTTGACTTGGTCAGTCGAAGTGAACAGTCCTCCTTATTTCTTGATTGTGACAGTTATACTACTTTATTTGAATTTCAAAGTTCCAGCATTGCTCAAGCTTTATTTTAGGCATGTTAGTTATAACAATAGTTGATTTTAGCCAATCTTGTTATTATCCTAACAACCCTTAAAAGCAAGGGATTAATATTGACTTTATTACTTTTTTTATTCTATTTTCTTATTTTTCTACTGATCTGGGCTAATGGGCCTCCAATTCATTCCGGCCCGAGCATCTAAAATGGGTTGCCCTGTATGCGTCGAGGTGACCTGCGCCTTACTAAGTTATTTCGGCATGGCGAATAGGACACAAATCAACCCATTCTGAATTTATACAAAAATTCATTTTGGGGCCCGAACATCTTCTTGAGCCAAAGTGCCAAACCATAAATATGAATGAATCTCGTCGTAATCTATATTTTCTATAATTAATTTATGGGTTCAAATCCATTTGTAATAGTAATTCATGAAACAATCACTTACGCGGAAAAAAAAATTGGCACCTTTGTGGGATTACGATAGCCTAACTATATCTCAAATAAGATATTTTATCACAGCGTTGTGAGGGCTCCTATAATGGTCACTTCAAAAGAGATGCGATGTTAGTCCTCCTTCTCTTGCCTTTTAATAATAACTAGCGAGTGGGACATATTCGATGCATGTGTAAAGTAAAAGGAAAAAACAAAAACAAAAACAGGTATAATCTAATCATATGTTTAAATTTTGGAATTTCATAAAATTAAAAATTTAATTTTTATTTTGGATATATATAATTTTAATTTCATATATATTCATTAAATTCATGAAAGATAAAAAAAAATGAATAAAATTTTATTAAATTATAGAATTGAAAAACTAGAGATACAGAGGAGAGAGAAGAATAGAAAGAAAATTAATAGTATTAAGTAAGAAAATGGAGAAGATATAAGAGATAGGGGGGAGAGGGAGGGAGAGAGGGAGAGAGGGAGAGAGAGAGAGAGAGAAGAAATGCCAACCAAAGACACAAAGCATGCATTAGGGAGTGCTACTGCTTTATAAAAAAAAAATAGTAATATTAGCACATTCGATGCATGTGCATAATAATAAAATAATTTAATTTAGCAACTTACAATTTTTTGTTGGTAGCATTTATACTATCAAAGTATATTTAATTATTTTAATAGAATTATAAAATTAGTAATCAATTAAAATAAAATAATTTAAGATAAAGAAAACTAAGGAAACAATTATTAAAAACTTTTTAAAAAATAACATTAAAGAGTATTGAGAGGTAAAAAAAGATGACGAGTATAGATAAAAAGAAGATAAAGAGTGGCGAGAGGGAGGGGTAGAAAATAAAAAGAAGTGTAAGATAAAAGAGAAAGTTAAAGAAATTGAAAGATCAAAAAAATAAGTAGACTAAAAAATAATTACTAAATGTGCTGCCCTTTTATATAATACTCTAATAGTATGATATATATGATAATAATAATAATGAATAATAATAATAGATTCCGCACCACAATCATGGGACAATTTGATTGGACATTATAAAATATGGCGAAGAAAGCATATTCTGCAATCGCAATGGTATCTCCAAATTGGTGATTGGCACAAGTTATATTAATTAATGGGACTTTTTTTAAATTTAACTAAAAAAAGTGTATTGTTTAAAATTTTGACTTGAAAAAAAATTCTTTATAATTTTGTCCTAACTCGCCGTCGATGTCGGCGAGTTTATTAAAATATTATTAAAATTTGTAATTGTTTAATATATTTTGTTAGGCAAAAAAATAAAAAATAAAATAATGAAACTTGCCAACACTGTTGGCAAGTTCTGGAATAATTTTTTTTTTTCCCGTTGAAGAACTCGCCAACAGTGTTTTTGGAAAACGGAATTTTTTTTTTTTAAGTTGCCAACACTTTTGGCGACTTCACAAGGTTTTTCTTTTTTTTTTTTTTCTGAAATTGAAGTCGCCAACAGTGTTGGCGACTTCAATTTTAGAAAAAAAAATGAAAAACATTATAAATTGAAAAAAAAAATGCAAGTCAATAACTTTCCAATTTCCAAATGAATGAAAAATGATGAAAAGAAAACAAACAATTTTGACAGTACACCAAAGTCAGAGAGACAAAATCTAAGCGCCGCCCGTGTAATCATTCACAGAAGCCCTAAGCCAAAGGGATATATGGAAAAAGTTATTTTAACTTTGCATTGAAACTAGTAAAACAATATATTTTAACTTTAATTAATATATAATGTACAAAAGGTTTTTCTTTTTTTTTTTCTGAAATTGAAGTTGCCAACACTGTTGGCGACTTAAAAAAATTTCATTTTTTTTCCATTTTCCAAAACTCGCCATCAACGATGACGAGTTTAATTTTTTTTTTTTCGAAACTCGCCAACACTGTTGGGAGTTTTATTATTTTATTATTATTTTTTTTTCCAGACAAATATATTAAATTATTATAAATTTTATTAATATTTTATTAAACTCACCGTCGTCGACGGCGAATTAGGTTAGATTTTTATGGCATATTTTTTAGAGGTCAAAAATTTAAATATTATATTTTTTTGGGTTAAATTTTAAAAAAAAACCTAATTAATGGATACACAAAAGGGAATGTTACAGCTAACCTAGCGTCAAGTGTGTTTTTCAGAAAAAGAGCCAAAGGAAACACAGGCCAAAAATGGCTGTCACCTTTTCAAATGGACCCAACCACACGTGAATTCACCAAAGGAACCAAATCAATTCCACTTTATTCTATGCTACAGCCTACTCTAGCGAATGATTTGACTGCATAAATCTGTATTCGAATTTTATATAATAAATATAGCTTACTTAATTCAATAAAAAAAAAATCGTACTGTGGCATTCCACATTGGATAAAAGAATAACAAAGTGGCCACTTTGTATAAGCTTTGGGCCAAAAAACTCTAGTACAATCATTATATGTCTTTTCTGAACGAATTTTTCATAATTTAACTTTATAGTACATTCAATAAGTTTGGGGGTAACTTTTGATACATTTTTACAAGTCCTTATAATATGAAAAATCATAAATACCCTTTTAATATTGGTTCTATTTTACATATCTAATATGTTGTTAAGGAGGTAAATAGGTAACCATGAGGATAGACCAAAATATTTCCTAAATATGAGAGATTTTGTGAAAACAAACCAATCTTTACAAAGTTTTATTATTAACCCTTATATACAAATAACCAGAAACCATCCACTGGAAAAGAAATTGTTCATGTTACCTAATTGAATAGTGTTCAACTTATTTTTTAAGTCGTTGGATTTGAATATAATGATGTCAAAAATATTAAAAAATAAAATTATTACATTATCATACTCAATCTAACAGATGAAAATACCTGTTGGGTAGTGCCCGACTGGATAACATCCAATATCCCCACCAAAAAATGGGTGTTTTAGCCAAGTGTAGCACCTTGAAAGGGAAAACTTGTCAACAGGGCAAGCCATTCAACCATGGAGTTCAGTAAGTGCAGAATGGAAGGTGAAATTTTCAAAGTGGCCACACGATGAATTGGAGGAAATATATACACCATTAATACAGATTAGAGAATGTGATCATAGATCAGTGCCAAACTTTGGACACTTTGGTTTTACAAAGTAAGCCACGATGTACATCATTAGAGTGTCGTTTAACTGGCAAACTCTCTTTAAGATGCTAAAATGAAAAGAAAGCGTAGCCCAAAATGCGCCTTTCAATGATGGTTACATTTCTAAATCCTACGATACGGCAAAGTAAGAGAACGACCAGATACTATTTTAGCCGAGGCGATTCACCCCACAACTGCCATCTACAAGGAAAACAAAGTTAGGCATAATCACACTACTCTATACAATTGCAGTTTCTAAGTTAACTCTTTAGGCATCAACCTCAGGGATTTGTAGCATCAGCCAATTGTGGGTGAAGTAATTGTGTGAAGTGAAACTCTATTTGTAGTTGGTGATGAAGAGGAGTCAACATGGTAAAACCTTTCTTGATGTCTGCCTGCAGTTCTCTAATTGGAATTGCAGCCAAGAAATTCTTTATGTACTCTTTGCAGGACTCTTTACCTCGACAAAGGACCTCTTCTTCCTCCTCGTTCTTTATTGATACCTCGAGTCGTGTAACCAAGGTCACTTCTTTAGCATCTTCACCACAAGCCGGCCCAACAACAGATTTATTTTCTACAGATTGAGTAGTACTGCTTTTTGGCAGGTTATATATTGTTGTATCCCTGTCAAATTTCACTATGTAAGCCTGATTACAACCTTCATGCAGACGCTCCCCTAACGTGTCGATAATGTAGTAAGCGTCCGTTTCAACCTTGAGAATGAAAAAATGATCATTCCAACTGACAATGAAAGCAGGCGCTTCACTACAGCTCTCCGACTGGCTAATCTCGTCCCAGATATTGTCAAACGACATGGCACCATCCAAAAAGTCAAAATTGGCCACTTCCATACCGTCCGGATGGAAAAACCCAATAAATGACTTCCCAGGGTCTACAAAAAGATCGCGAATTTTAGCTTGAAGGACAGTCTCCAGATCAAAGTGTTTATCAGGGAAACTCTCCCGGTAAGTTTCATTCTCACAAAGATTTCTCCATTCCAAGGAACCACCTCTGATCAAACTATCAAACTGAGACTTGATGGGCATGAGATTGTGATTGTTCTGCAACCAATCAGCAATAACAGCAACAAGGACTGTACAAGCACTTTCTCCTGCAGCCCGCTCGCTCCGTTGATCAATAGAAGCGAAAAAAATCAGTGTCTGAATCTTCATATGTCCATCCCGGCTTGTGATTTCTTTCTGTTCCCAGGCGCCAACAGCAAAACTATCATCACCAAAATCAGAAACTGATGATTGATTTGCATTTGAGTCCTCGTCTGTTTTATGATGCTGCAGCACAGCATAGCTGTTACTTAAAAGTTGGAGATATTAAATAAATCAAAAAGGTACACAAATTTTAGTTTTATACGCAGGAGTACAAATGACAAATATAATATTATAAAAATGAAGGGAATATCAATCTTTTCTATTTAAAGTCATAAACATATAAGGGGTCATTATGACAAGGCCACAATTTTTATCGAAAGAGCCCCATACAATGATACATTACTATACATACATACATACCTGGACATATATACACACAGAAGACAATTGATATTTAATGTAACGATAAAACCAGTAGCCAACACAGTTGGGCTGTTAACATTAAACTGTGTTGTTAAGGAAGAAAATGGGTTGATTACAAAAAGCCTCCTCAGGTTTGAACTAGTATGAAACAATACAAATAACCCCCTAATGTTTGGTTTGGTATAACAAGTCACTTATAGTTAGGAGCGTATCCGTAATATGGAACCAAACATTAGGGGGTATTTGTAATCATACCACAAGATGTTGTATGGAAAAAGGCCCTGGAGAAGCAACAAGGTTCTTACCCCAGAAGAGAGAGATTCATCAGAGCTGAGCTGCCTCCGGTCAAAATCTATATCATCTCCACCTTCTTCACCATAAGCCTTTTTAAGCAATGGCTCGCCTTTAGCTTTAGGAGATCTGAAACTCAATTTCCTCTTCCTCCAGGGCAAGATACTACGCTTTGAGTTCTGCACTAATGATTGCTCAGCAGCTGTACAAACCGGTTCTTCCATAGGAGAACAGCTCTCATCTGACCCACGCCGGTTGCTGTAGTAAATCCAATCTTCATCCTCATTATTAAAACTAGAACTAGAATAACACGACAACCCTGCATAATTAGCATACGCCAATGTCCCATAACTAAATGACTTCCTAACAGCAGAGTTTTCCCGTTCTCCCTCTTCAAGTTCATCAAGTGGGTCGGAAGAATACATTCCATAACTATATTCTTCCTCCTCACTCTTGGAAGAGTATCTGCCCTCGCTACTACCCTCCCCACCTTTATGACATGCCTTTTTAGATTTTCGAATTGAAACATATTCGGTAAATATTTTGACCTTTCTAAGACCAGCTTTGAGTGCAGACACCTCATCTTTTTCATTGGACCAAGTTTCTCCAGGCGTTATTGCACTTTGCACCAGCTCTATTGTTTGTTGTGCACCTCTAAGTTCCATGAAGCTGAGAGATATCTGCAACATACATGAAGATTAGTCATGGTGGGCAGTAAAGCTTATACCTAAGAAACTAATTATAGTGCCCTACTGTATAACGTATACAATTATTCAAATATCCCCTCCTGTTTGAAAATTACGCACACATCCCTTGTAAATTATTTCCACCTTCTGTTGAATTTACACATAGTTGAACAGTATTATAATTCAAATTCCAGTATACATCTAAAATCGTTCTCGCATGTGTCTACTTAGACTATGTTATTCAAGTTTCTTAACATTTCCTTTCACTTTTGATTAGATATCGATGATCAAAATGGGGTATAGGTAACTTTGAAACCAAGAGAAGTTTTCTGTACTCACACACAGTTACAAGGGAGGTCAGTGTAATTGACTCACTAATCAGCAACACAACAAGATATAAGCATAGTATCATAAAAATATATTTACTTACATAGAGTGAGGGACGACGGTCAACAGCAATGCTAGAAACCATTAAAGGAATCTTGACTTTGGTCATTTGCTCCGGAGTCTTAGAAGCATACTCAGCAAGGTTCAAGGTTCCTAAACCAACAATGAAAATCTTGTTCTTCATACCTTGATTCAACCCCTGATACAAAAGTCAACAGTTTTAAGAACTTGAAAGAAATAGAAGTTTCTTAGTAGAGGTAACCTATTATAGTGTGTGCTATATAGTTTATTATTAGTGATAATCTATTATTAGAAAACAAATATTGAATTCCAAAATTGCACGCAACCAGCATCCAATGCACCACAAAAATAGATATAATATTCCAAAGGGAAATTCTAGCCCCGACCAGGTGTGGCAGAATCCTATGGATCATATGGCAAGTGTATTACAATTCATGTGATTGTTTACTCCCCCTAGAATATACACCAATCATATGGTCAGTGTAATACACTTGCCAAGTGATTATCACTAGTTCAACTAGACCAAGTCTGGGCTAGAACTTTGCTATTCAAAGTGGCAATGATTTCCATGAAAACAAGTGTCATTACACAGTCCCTGACTTGCGAGGATAACAATGTAAGCGTCACATGACTTGTTAGATCACTCTTTTTCACAGAAAGACATAGCTGAATTAACTGCTCAAATTCAACTAAACAAACACTCAAAAAAACACAAGGCATCTTAGGTTCTTGATGAGATAGTATCACACATATTTGACACACACAAAGATGGAAAATACAAAAATTATCATCTCACGCCACTATCATGCATCATCTAATTGTATCATTGAGTCCATACTATCCAGAAAAGAAAATAATATCTCAGCAAATCCCGTAATATAATGGTTAAAAGGTACACATGATAAAACAATTATGTTTATACAGTGTCAGATGATCATGGAGCATGAATGTGAAACCCATTATACCGAAAAGAGGTAAAAGAATTCAGTAATTTCAGCTCAGCAGACCATATACGTATTCAGAAATTTCATCAATACCTATAAAGGTGGACTCTATTGCTAGTTATTAAATCTTAAAAAGAGAAGAATTACAAGTAGAGTTATAGTTTGGATAACACATAAAATACATGCAAAAAACAACAATAATCCCTAAGAAAAGAAGACATTCTCGTATTTCCAAATGAACCTTAGGCAGAGTCACAAGACTGAGGCAAGTGCAAAAAGTAAATTGTACTACCAATAAAATAAAACCAGTGAAGAAATCATCAACAAAACCTACATATGAAACTATTTATCTTACAAAAATAATTCTTGCTTTTTTTCTTTTTTTCCCCTTTATGCGTGTTTTCGAAGAGAGGGTAGGCGGTTACATCACTAGCTCACATCACACTCAGAACAGATGAATAAAAAGAGAAACAGAGTAAAGATAGAACAAATTCAACGAATAAAGGAAAATTAAAAAAAAGAAGTTTAAGAAATCACAATAAGAATTCAAAGAAAAACAAGATAATACATTCACAAGGCTAAGAATTTGAAACAAGAACGAAGTCAAAGAAATTAACTCACATGCAAAACAGTGAAGTTGATCTCCCAAGGATGGAACACATTGTCCTTATACCCAGAAAGGCTACACAAGCTATGAAACTCTTCATCCCACTCCACCAAAACGGCGCCGTTTGGCCCATCATCATCAACCCTTTTCACAATCTGCTCCTCCCTTGTACAGTTCTTTTTCACAGTCCTCCTGAATGAGCCCAGCGAAATCTTGGGACCCTTCCACCTGATCTCCACCGCGAGACCACCATTATCTTTCTCTGCACCCTCATACACCCAATCACCACCCTCAAGCCTCTGCACTGTGAGTTTGACCTCGTATTTTCTGGAAATCAGAGGCGGCCATGGCCGCCACCTCATCATCTTCACCACCATATTCTTATTATTTCAAGAATTTGAAAAGAAAGAGAATAATCACGAAATGGGAAATTCACAAGAAAGATTCTACTTTTTTTTTTTCTCCCTTACAATTGGGGTTGGTGGGTTGAAAGAATCATCATTAATTCGAGCTGGTATGACAGAGAGAGGTTAGAAAGAGAAACCATTGAAAATTTGAGAATACTACGTGAGCTTTCGTAATTTCTTGCAAATGTGGATGAGAAAGAATTGCTTATTTAGGTGGAGATTCAAGACTCTCACCAATTGCTGTCTCGAGGACTTTCTCTCCGGAAATAACTATAAAGTGAGTTCGAGAGAGAGAGAGCGAGAGAGTGAGGAATATGCCGTTATTTTCCTGGATTTTCAAGATATATATAGTAGGGTTAACTGCAGTAAACTGCTTAGAAGGGCACCTTACATCCCTGGAATAAGAGCCTTTTTGGTCCCATACTTTAAGGATAGTTGCACTTTTAGTCCCATGACTATCATAATAGTTGCTTTTGATCCCGTGGATACTACTTGGTGGCGAAAGGACCGCCATTAGTTTTCGGATGAAACACATGCGGCGTTAGTCAACCAGCTAAAGAGTTTCTTTTTTTTTTTTTGGTGGGGGCTAGGGGGGAGGGCGGGCAGTAGTCACGTGTTGGTCACATGACTATAACTAGAATCCATAAACCCCCTTTTTTATTTCGTTTATTTTTTTACCAACTATCACAAATCACAAATTCTAAAGACAAACCCTAGTTTTTTTCTCTTGAACAAATTGATGATATTCTGAAGAAGCTTGTGTTCATTGACATCGAAATGAATTGGAGTCGTGATTACTTGGGGATTTCTTGGGAGAGATGTTGCTATTGCAAGGAGTAGACGTTGACATTGAAGAACCCTATTATAGTAAGTTGGTTTGCTCTTGTTTGTTGTACTTCCACTTTATTTTATTTTATTTTTTTTGTGAAACATGTTAGAATGAATGAATTTCTAGTGTTTAATAGTGTATTTTGATGTGTAAAGATGGCTATTTTTTTGAATATGGTGTAGGATATTTTTTTTCAGCATGTATGTTTGATTATATACTTATGATTCCCTTTGCTTTTTATAGTATGTCTTTGGTGGGGGACAACATTTGTGTTATATTTGTGTTTGTCATGCTGCTTTTTTGTTGTCTTGCTTTTCCACTTGTTGCTTTCTTGATGACTGTTTTTTATTTTCTTATTCTCGTTTCTTGTTGTTTATGTTTTGTGTGACAAGGAATTCTGGTTGGGAGATTTTGAAATTGCATTATGAGAGTAGGATTAGTTATAGTCCTAAGGCGGAGTATGTTGGTGGTAGTGTTGGTAATTTTCTCTATGATGACGCCCATAAGTTGATAAGGGTAATTCTAAATGATTTTGTTGCATGGATGGGTTATGTAGGGCCTAAAGAATACAACAGGATTGATGCCTTGAAGAAATTTAGATTAATATGTTATAAAACTAATTTGTACCAATCTGTGTTTTTCATAAGAAGGAAATTCATTTGCATGTAGAAAAAGTGATTTTGTAATTAATGATAATGTTGGTGTTGCTAAGTTTGGAACAAGGTTGGGTAAATCATCACCTGTTCCAAATGATACTTGTGGTGGTAATTTGGTTTTAAATGATGTGGAGGATCAATTTTATGATAAGTTTGCTTCTGTGCCTGAGGCTAATAAATCTAAATTGTGTGATGTTGATAGTGAAGATAATGATTATAGTGCTACCACCAAAGGTAGTGATCATGCGTGTTTGGAAATTATGTGAACGTGAGTGTAACTGAGTGAGAAAGTAGTGATGAATGTTCTTAAGATGTTGTATATGAATCATCTAGTGAGGATTTTAATAGTGAGGACCTATCCAGCGTTCAATCCTAAATTTGAGATAGGCCTTATCTTTAATAAGAAAGATGAATTTAGAGATGCTATACACTCCCATGCCATCAACACTTCAAAAAATCTAAAAATCACCAAGAATGATAAAAGGAAAATATATGCTAGGTACATGAATAATGGGTGTGATTGACAAACAACGCACGTGCCTTGCATGTGCACTTTTTGTCCGAAAACTAACAACAACCCTTCTTTTGCCACCAAGTAGTATCCAGCGGGACCAAAAGTGGCTATTATGGTAGTCACGGGACTAGAAGTGTAATTATGGGACCAAAAAAGCTTTTTTCCCTCACCTCCCTTGACTAATTAAATTTTACGTCCTTACGTGTAGTTGTGTTATACACTTTCTCAATTTGAGACTGATTCTCCAAGTTTGGAGTATGCAACATCATTTCTATCCTTAATTAATAGGAATATAAGTGAAATATTAACCATTTCTATATCTTTCTTGACTCTAGATAATTTTTAGAAGAGTGTTTGATAAAAAGATAGTATAGAAGGGTTCATTTGAGGAAAAATATGTGAAAAAAGTTAACATTTACTTATTTTCTGACTAAGGACTAAAAATGATATTGCATGCTTCGAAATAAGAGAATCCGTTTCACATTTTGCCAGTGAACAATGGAACTTCATTTGGGGTTAAAATGCTACATAAAGTAGTTTAAGGGGGTGAAGTGCCCCCTTTTTTTGGTTTAGGCTAATTTTTATGATATTTCACAAGGGGTTAAATGTTATTAAACCAGATAATACAATAATCCTAACATGAAGATACATATACACAAATATAGAGAGGGAAACCAGGGGGGGGGGAGCTTGAATGTTAAAAATATTCACAAAAAATGTTGAATGTGGATTGTAAAAAACACATTAAAAGAGTATATTTTCAATATCTCCAACATTAATGTGTTTATGTACATTTAGGGGGAAAAATTATGGTATCTTGATTACCCAACACTCAATTAACCATGATCATAGTAATAAAGCAATTAAAGTTTCGCATGCATACATTGCCCACTCACATGAATAACATATGTTCATTTATGATTGGAATCGCTTAATAAAAAGTTAGTAATAATTCATTGTACATGATTTGATTCATCTTTTGAAATATGAACTCATTAAATTTTATCTATAATCCTTGACAGGTGATGATCATTTTGACATCATATAAAAGGCATTCTTGGTTCCCCTCTTCGCTCATCAAAGTTCGCGACTTTTCTATTATAAGAGCACAACAATTATCAAGAGTAAGAAAGACAAGACACAAGATCCTTTTAAGTATCATACTAGTTTTCTTGATTGTCATATTTGCTTGGAATTGATTGCTTGAAAAGTACACTATTTAAAGTGATTTCATTTTTTAGGAATTTATTGTTTTACCAAGATTTAAAATTGTCTCAAGGTAAGCTCAATGTAATAGCAATTTGATTCATAAAATTCAGAAAAAAATCCTACCGATACTAATTTTCTAACATTGGAGACTTTGGAGTTATGTATGGACTATGTTTTAGCTGTGTGTGTGTGTTGTGAATGGAACGACGTGAGAATGCGTTAGTTGACTAAATTTTTTTCTTAATTTTTTGAAAAGCATTATTACAAATGTCAAAAATAGAATAGAACTAATCTAGGCTTCATCCATCAGCATCCCAAAAATATCACTAGGTCTATCTTGGATTAGAATGTGATCGACCCCAAGCCTTGTGGGCCAATAGATGTGCCACTATGTTACTACCCCCGTGAGCGAAACTAAAATGGACATTCCCTAAAGTGTTGCATGTTCTCTCAGTGTCTTCAACGATGTTATCAAATAAACATGCCACTATGTTACCACCCCCATGAACGAAACTAAAATGGATATTCCCTATAGTGTTGCATACTCTCTCAATGTCTTCAATGATGTTATCCACTACTAGAAAAAAGGCTTTTAGCCACGGATTTTAGCCATGGATTTGGCAAAAAATCCGTGGCCAAGGAGATTGGCCACGGATTAGCCATAGATTTTTTCCGTGGCTAAAAGTGGCGTGGCTAATCTTCGCCACGGCTTTTTAGCCACGGCTAAGCCGTGGCCAATTTTGGCCACCTTTTTGTTGGACGGGCGTGGCCGTGGCTAATCCGTGGCCACTGAAAAAAAAAAAAAAAAAAGCTAATCAGACCATACCCGCAACCCTACCCGCATCCCAACCCGCGCCCGCGCCCGAAACCTGTACCCGCGTCCCCCAAGCTTTTTTTTTTGCGCGCAAGAAGATTCGAACACAGGACATCAATGTTGTAATTGGAGCATGCAACCGTTGCGCCAAAGGAAATCTTTGGTTATGGATTGATTTTTTCTATACTTAAACTATATTTTACAATATTTTAAACTTAAATTATCTAATAAATTTCATTAGTATTATCAATTTCTGTAATTTTATTGTAGTAATTTTTATAAATTATTAACCAATTATTTTTTTTAAATTAAAGATATTTACCTACGACTTTATCATTCAATATTCAATTTTTCTTTTTATGACAAATATTTAATAAATTAATATATCAAAAACAAAAATTATAACAAAAATCTATTTATATAATTTATATTTAGATAATAGCAACTTTAATTCGTGATCATTTGCCAATATATTCGTATATGTGTGGTATTATATATATATATATATGTCAAGTATACATATCATGTATATATATATATATATCAATATAGGTATCTATTTTAAATATGTCCAAGTATATATGTATCAATATATATATATATATATATATATATATATATATAAATGTCCAAGTATATATAGATAATTTAAATTTAGATAATTAAAATATCAATAACAAAAATTTATATATGTGTGGTATTATATATATATATATGTCAAGTATACATATCATATATATATATATATATATAAATATCAATATATGTATCTATTTTAAATATGCCCAAGTATATATGTATCAATATATATATATATATATATATATATAAATGTCCAAGTATATATAGATAATTTAAATTTAGATAATTAAAATGTCAATAACAAAAATTTATATATGTGTGGTATTATATATATATATATGTCAAGTATACATATCATATATATATATACATATCATATATATATATATCAATATATGTATCTATTTTAAAGATGTCCAAGTATATATGTATCAATATATATATATATATATAAATGTCCAAGTATATATATGTCCAATATCTTCGTTTATGTGTGGTATTATATATATATATATATATATATATATATATGTCAAGTATACATATCATATATATATATATCAATATATGTATCATATATATTCGTGTATACATATCATATATATATATATATATATCAATATATGTATCTATTTTAAATATGTCCAAGTATATATGTATCAATATATATATATATATATATAAATGTCCAAGTATATATATATATCAATATATGTATCTATTTTAAATATGTCCAAGTATATATGTATCAATATATATATATATATATATATATAAATGTCCAAGTATATATATATATATATGTCCAAGTATATATAGATAATTTAAATTTAGATAATTAAAATATCAATAACAAAAATTTAGATAATTAAAATGTAAAAAAAAATAAAAAATTAGCCACGGCCAATCCGTGGCTAATATTTTTTTTTTCATTTTTTTCATTTTTTGCACCACATATAAATTTATATATATATATATTGATACATATATAAAATTATTTTGATACATATATATGTGTATATATATGTATCAATATATGTATATATATACGTCCAAGTATATATATATCATATAAATACATATATCAATATATATATGTCAATGTGTATCTTATATATATTAATATATTATATGTACATTCTAATACTCTATATATAGTCTATATGATATAACTATATATCTATATATAACATATCTAATATATGTTAGCAATGTGGAGTACGTCCATATCGATCATATATATATATATATATATCTAATCATATGTACTATATATGATCAATCATCTATATGAAATAAGCATATATTAGTGTATTATATATCTAATATATGTTATATATGTACTTATATATCTAATATATATACATCTAATTATACATAAATATACATATATATAAGTATATCTAATCTTGTACGTATGTAATATATCGAATCATTTATTATATATATCAATATATATAATATACATATATTACTTAAGTATAGCAAAAATTAATTATTAAACAAAAAGTTAAAGTGGTGTAGTGGTTTAATACTCTAACTTCAATTAACATGTCAAGAGTTCAAACCATACCTGGTGCAAAAAAAAAAAAAAAAATTGCCCAAGAATTTTTAGCCACGGATTAGCCACGGCCTGGCCGTGGCTAAAAATTAGCGCCAAATTTCACGCTAATTTTAGCCACCAAAAATAGCCACGGATTGGTCGTGGCTAAATTAGCCACGGTCAGGCCGTGGCCAATCCGTGGCTAATTATTTTTTTTTAATTTTTTTTTAAATCGTGGCTAGTCCGTGGCTAATTTGTGTTTTTCTAGTAGTGATCTATAGTAGAGAGATCTAGATCCTACGTTTCAAGGCCTTGATCAGGTTAAGTGCATCCCTTTCCAAAATGATCGATCTCTAGCCATATGCCTTTGCGAGTCTCAATCTGCTTCTCAAGGTCAGCTAGATTTCTTTTGTGTATTGCCAAACTAATGTCGAATTCATTCACTAAGTCCTTTCCCACACCATGCAAAATTCTGCCTAATTTTGTTCTATAAGATTAGCTCGCGTGGTTGGATTCCAATTGATAAGTATCACATTCTACTAGCCTGGACATCAATCAATTAACCTCAAAATAGAATAGTTTACCCTGATGCCCTTAGTTTGCTTACATCCGCCCAAACACAATTTTATAAGCACGTGATCCGAGTAAATAGATGAAAGACGGACCACGCCGGCCTCTGGGAATAGGTTAATCTACCCTATTGTAGCACACACCCAGTCCAATCTCTCTCTCACTATAAACAATAATACTCTATTATTGGACCATGTAAAGGCAACCCTTTAGAAACCAATACATGAAGTTAGCAGTCTTCTAATTCTTGTCTAAAATCCCTCAACTAAGACACCTGATTCCCATCTTTTTCTTCTTGCAAGAGGATCTCATTAAAATCTCACATATATACTCATGGTCTAACTTATTGAATTCCGAGAAGCCTAAATAGGGACCACAATTAGGTTTAACTTGCTACCACTAGCTCCCCATATAACACTATAAATCACCATTGTGTATTATCCAGACCAATCCTAATGTAGTATCAATGTGATTTTTAGAAAAAATCCTTGTACCACTGAAGTATCCATGTACCATAATATCGCAAATCCTCCCCTTTCGTCCGACAATCTCTATGCAAAAACCAAACATAATGAGTATTTCTTTGACTCTATCAAAAGTAGCAATTTTACACTTGATCTCAAAGAGGAAGACCAAGGTGGGGTAGTGTTCTTAGACTAAGCGGCCAAGCTATTGAACCGTCGAGGGATCCCCTATCCCTCAAGAGTTCCACGCTAAGGCCATCATTGTTCCCAGTGGCCTTGCAATATGGAGTCCACGGTTGCTAGAGAGGAATCCATATCTCTAGCATCCAAGCTATGAATACACTTAAAGATTTGAGTATTCACCTAACGCTCGTCATTTTCGTTGAGCAACTTCCTCTTCTGATTGTCTTCCTGATCCTATAAATTCTAGGCTTGAAAATTTTATGTTTTCCTCATACGACTTGTAACGGACACGGTTCTCCAACATTTATGGTTGGGTTTTTTATTAGTTTGTGGAGAATGAGAAGTTTGAGTTAGGGTAGGAGAGTTAATCATGAAAGGGGGTTTTAGTCGAGATAGAAGGTTAGTTAGGTGTCGTCTCAGGCTTGGGTTAACATAGATGTGGTGAGTTAGGTTGGTGGGTATTATAGGTGATAGAGAATTGATGGTATCTATTTAAGCAGGGCCTAAACAAGGACAATTGAGAAACACAAGGCTATAGTTAGTTTGTAGCATGACCACCTTGACATAGGTTGGGGGTATGGTTTATAGGGGCCCAGGGTAGAGGTGTTATGTAGATGTTGGGTCATAAGGTGATGTGGGCTGGAAATAATAATATTTATTGGATCAAGGAAGGTGATATTATTTAGTTGTTAGGTTATAGTATCAGGTAGATTAGGCTTATTGCTCATGGATTCCAAATTGAGTCTGATATCTTTAGGTTAGGTTTGTTGACTCGAATGTGACTTTGTCCATATGGCCTCACTAATAAAGAGGTTTGATTTTAGGGTTAAGACATGTAGATTGCTGAATCAAATAAGATTGGGTTCGCTTGACAACGAGTTCGAGAAGTTTGGATCATTGAGAAATCCACCATAGAATCTTCTATCCTTGATGGGTGATTGGGTAGGTCTGAAGATCCACAATCTATTGGAAAAATTATAGGGAGATGATTCTTTCCAATAATAGAACCTTCTATATTGCTTCGTCGGACTGGTGACGGCACTGTCGAGTTTGATTCTGGGAAAATCAATCTAGAATCCTAACCTTGAAACTTAACTAATCAAAACCCAAAAACTCAATTTTTGTCCATAATATCTGGTCATGCTCGGAGTCAAGTCCCACACGACAAATCATCCCCCAAATCACCGATTCTTTGTTGAAGTTGGTTAGGGCACAAGTCCTTCATATAGCCTAACAGAACACACCAATAGTAGAAATTTGGAAGTCTCTTGTACATCATCATAACGATAATCTCTTCAGCAAACAATCCTTTCACCTTCAACGCCCGTTTTAGAGGGTTATTGACATTTATATAGACCTTGATGATGAACTTTAGAAACCCTTCACATTTGATTCCATATCTCTGGACTCACTAATTCTATTTTCTATATGAAATGCAATCTCTCAAGTTCCCTTGTTCCACGATAAGCCGTACACATGCGCAAAAAAATCATATAAGTTGAGATGCGCCTTCATTAGGTTTTAATCCTCCTCAAGGTTCTTTAGTACCATTAGGTTCTTATTGAAGGCCCAAGGTCTGCTTTTCATAATCCAATTTTGATTATTGACAAAAGAAATTAACTCATCTAGCATCATCCATGGTTCGCCTACTCTCTTTTTGTTTCGAATAAGCCAAATTGCCTAGATTATCGTAAGGAATTGTTCACCCTCCTGCTCCGAGAGAGCATTAAACACTGCAAAAATCTATCCCTTTGCGTCCCCTTGCCATTTCGACACAACCATCCATGGGATATTGGACAACACCCATATCATACACGACATAGAGCATGTTATAAAAGCATGGGTAGTATCTTCTTCTTTCTCGCTACAAAACGAGCATTCATGCTCGTTTGGGCAATGGCGTCGCTGAAGATTCACCGCGGTAGGGACAACTTCCTTGCAAACTCTCCATGTTAGCATACAAAGTTTAGGTGGAACCTTTGCACGCCACACCTTGGGCCAATTTTATCTTTGTATCATCGCCGATGTTGAAGCTCGAGACCGTGTGTCCTCCTTAACCAGCAGATGATACGCACTGTGAACTATAAACAAACCATTTTTTGAGTAGTGCCAAACATGGATATCCGGATAGTCCACTCAGGCCAATGGGATCTATGACGACCCCGAAATCCCTTTATTATTATTAGTCTTGTTGTTATTATTATTATTATTATTATTATTATTATTATTATTATTATTATTATTATTATTATCATTAGCGGTTACATACATGCGTACATTATTAATTACAAAACGTACAAGACACATTACATAACAAAAGGGTACAACCTAAAGGAGAGTATCGACTTGCTAGTTCTACTATATCTACATAGCAAATGCAAAAACCACCAAATACAGGTACGCAGCGGATATCCTGCATCTTTCTTTCTAGTAAAACGCTTCAAAAGGTTCCTCCTCCTCATCGTCGTAAAGGCTAGCTTCGAAAGCATCTAAATCATTATATAACACGGAATCAACATACGTTTAGTAGAAACATTTCTTTATACACATAAGGTGCTCGGGTGTCAAGTGCACATTAGTTACACATAGCACACACATAGTTTCACACTTTCTACCTTTTGTCACCTGATAGTGACCCTTCTAACTACCCGGGCCGAAATAACAACCAGCACATTTCTCCCGCCAGCCTTATCCTCCAATGGTCGTATCCCGGGCATATGCCTAGTATTGTCCTACGACCCTCTCTCTTGAGTAGATCCCTCCGTCTACCCAAGAGCGGATTAGGAGATGGAAGGGGTGTGAACTCTCCCGGCTACTCAATAGTATGTCCCGGTGGAACACCCCCCACACCATTCCAACAGATATGGGCTCATTCACAGAATTGCAATTTGTTCACATATGCACATAATCTTTGGAAGTTTATATTATAGTTTAGTAAAGTAAGCTCCGCACTTATAAATGAAAGCTTTATGTTTGCTTATTAAGCATACTTACTTGGACATGTTAAATATGTAAATAGCTAGTAGCAAAAAAATGTAAATAGATAAAATATAAATATAAATATATAAATATAACTAGTATAAATATATAAATATATAGATTAAAATATGACTAGTATAAGTATATAAATATATAGATATGATACATATATACGTATATAAAATATAGGTAAGTATATATATAGATATGTTAAGAATTATCTACATATACATATAAAACTAATAAAATGAATATAAGTATATATATATATATATACATATACGTAACATATATATATATATAAGTAGTGTATAATAACATATACCTATACGTACATATAAATATATATAATTAGGCTATCATTAACGCATAATGAAATTAGTTAAATGAATATATAATGACACTTTAAATATTTATATATATATATATATATACGTGCATATATATATATATATGTAATCATCTAATCACTTACTAAAACCTTAAATAGGTTTATATATAGGTAAGGACTAAAGTAGGCATAAATCTATAGGATAAAATATAATAAAAGTTTTATTTATCAAATAATAGATATGTGGAGCTTTCTTTACTAAGACTTTCAAGAACAACATATGATATTCTCCTAATACCTCAACTAAGGCATAAAGGTTTCACAACACTTCAAATAAAGCATAAACTCACATAATACTTCCAATAAAGCATAGAGCATAATAATCACATATTACTTCACATAAAGCATATTAATCACATAATACTTACAATAAAGCATAATAATCACATATTACTTCAAATAAGCATATTAATCACATAACATCTTCAAAATCATGCTCACAAGTCTAATCACTCTTCAACTTCCTCCCAACAAGAGTTATATTATGACAAATTAACCATAAAGCTTTAAAATAGCATGATAATGGGAAAAATAACTAAAATCCTCTACTTAAGGTATAAAGAATGTTCCTACCTTGTGTTCTTCCAAGTAGTGTAGTGTTTTGAGAGAAAATGATAGTGTTTTGAGAGAAAATGAGAGAGTGAGGATGTGAGAAAGGGAGAGCACAGGTTTTGGGGCTAAATGGGGCTGAAAAATGAGGAGTGTGGGTGTATAAGGTCTTGTGTATTGATCTTCCAAGTATTAGAGGCAAATATCTACATATTATATTTGTTTAAATACATCTACCATACAATTATACATGGTTGGTTATACATACACCTCACTTTACTAACCACCATGCATATGTATGTGGGTATGGGTGTGTGTATATGTAGCTATGTATATCACCACTAATATATATTTAATATGTGTATGAGGCTAGGTTTCAAGAGTGTATTAGTAGAGATATTTTGATAAATATAGAATAAAATCAACTAAAATCAAACAAAACCTATAAAATCTGAAAACTCTTATTTATTAAGTATTTTTATTGTTATGTCTCAGCAAAACCGAAATTTGGGGTTGGAGAAGTGAATAGACCAAAATAACCCTTGTTTTGCCCTTTTTTCGAAAATCGCCCAAAAATAGAAATAAAATTCTAAAAATTCGAAAATTAACTTTTATAAGTCAAATAAAATCTAAAATATTTATTTATATTATTATTTTCATTTTTTTGATAATAATTAAGCATTTTAAAAATTAGATTTCAAATTAAGAACTTAAGATAATGTTTTTCGAAAACTGCTAAAATTTCTCGGAAAATAGGTAAAAGTTGAAAATAATTTATTAAATAATTTCTGAGAGTTTATAAAGATTAAATGCATAAATTTAAGAATATTTGGATTTTATAATATTTGCTAAAAATTTATGCAGTAAATGCTCATTTGTTCGCAAATAAAAAAAAATAATACTTTGAAGAATAATTTCTATAAAACAATACTTCACAAAATAGTTCTAAAAGAAAATTATTCAACAAAATAATGGACACCCAATGTATAATATAAAATATTTAAATAAAGGATTTTTCCAGGGTCGTGACAGGATCCCCTTAATTGTTAATTCATCTTCATGTTTGAATATTTCGTTAATTAACTCACTATTCCAGGTTCTACTTGTGTGAACAAGAGCTGACTTACTTTTGTGAGCCACTCCATAGCTTGAAAATTTCGGGAACGGCTGGGAAGAGGACCTTTTCGGTAGCTAATTGTCACCCCATATGTGGAAATTTGTGCCATCCCCGACCCGCCATCTAATGCCTTTTCAGCAGCACTTCTCGAGCGGCCAAAATGCTTTGCAATGTATACGATGGTTTTCTACGCCGATCAGCCTCAAAGAAGCCTGTGGACAGGAAATACTGAGCTTTGAACATCCGACTTAGCAATGAGGGGGGCTGCTAAATTAAATGCCACCCTTGCTTAGCCAACAAAGCTAAGTTGAATAGGTTAAGCCTCCTAAACCCCAATCCTCTATCCTGTTTCTTCGAGCACAAGTCCCTCCACCCCATCCAATGGATCCTTCTATGTTCCCCATTGTTCCACCAAAAAATCGCAATTGTGCTCTCCAACTCCTTAAGCAGACTATCCGGCAGTTTAAAGCAAGTCATAGTATATGAGGGGATAGCTTGTAACATAGCCTTCACCAACACTTCCTTCCTGGCCGACGACAAATATCTCTCCGAGTAACCTTGGATTCTATTTACCACTCTCCGCAGGATAGAGGCGAAGACATCTCATCGCGTGCGGCCTACAATGGACGGTAAGCCAAGATATAAATCTTGGTGGGCAGCGATTGGTACTTGAAGGATTTTCGCTTGGGCTAGTCACTCCACCTCAAGGACATTCAGGCTGAATATAATTGACGACTTCTGGTAATTGACTGCTTGTCCTGAAACTTGGGCATAAAGTTCTAGAATCGTCCCAATAGCCCCCATAGCTTGTCGCGTGACATTTCCACAAATTAACGTGCAATCCGCGAAGAGTAAGTAGCTAACTCTAGGGGCTCTCCTAGCCATACTTATCCCCTTCAAGCATCCGTTTCTTTCCTCCTATAGGATTAGGCAACTGAGAACCTCTACACAAAAAATGAATAAGTACGGGGAGAGAGGTCACCTTGTCGAATGCCTCTCTCCGGGATCATATAACCAAATTGGATGCCTTCCATAATAAAAGAGTAAGTGACCGTGGTAACACATCACATCACAAGTCCCACAAAGTTAGGGTGAAAACCAATTTTACGTAATACATGATCAAGAAAGGGACCATTCGACACGGTCATATGCTTTACTCATATTAAGTTTCAGGGCAAAACACCCTTGTTTACCTCTACTACAATTTTTGAGGTAATCGTTTAACTCAAAAGCAACAAGCACATTATCTGAAATAAGGCGACCTAGGATAAAAGCAGACTGGGAGAGTGAAATAATATCATTCAAGAAAGGTTTGAGCCTATTAGCTAAAGGTTGGATACTAGCTTATAAAGCACATTGCAAAGGCTAATAGGGTGGAATTGAGTGATGAGAGTGGGGTTTTTGCACTTAGGGATGAGAACAATATGTGTAAAGTTCATTTTGCGCAAGAAATCATTTCCGTTCAAAAACACAAGAACACAAGATATGACATCGCATCCAACAATAGACCACTAACTTTGATAAAAAATAGGGGGCATACCATCGGGTCCCAGAGATTGAAGGGGAGACATTTGTTTGAGACTTGTGGTAACCTCGTGCACTGTGAATGGCTCAAGCAGGCGATGTTAGTCTCATCAGTCACCCTCGGACACATTGCCTCAAGAATATCTGCCATCTCCTCACTAGTGCACCCTTCTGATCGAAACAACCCCTTGAAGTAGCGTTCAATAATATCCCTTATTCATCCTCTCTGTGACACAAATCACCCTCTTCATTTTCCAACCTAAGTATCTGATTAGTTCGCCACCGTACACTGTCTCTTGAATGGAAGAAGGCGGTATTACTATCACCAGCCCTAAGCTACTCTGCCTTCCCTCGTTGTTGCCACAAAGACTCCTCTTGGCTTCTCAACTCCTCCATTAAACCCCACACTCTCTATTCCTTCACCTTCGATTCGCCAGTAATCCTACCCACCCTTAATCGCGTAACTCGCTCTTCTAGCTCCCTCAGCTTCCTCCTAGGATCACCAGATCGAGCACTGCTCCACCTCAGCAAACCCACCTTACAACTTCTGATGCTATCCCAAACATTCATGATAGGAGATGCATGGGTTACCCACTCTACTCTCTCTCAATCACCTCCGGTCATTCCAACGATTGATCCACATGGCCTCAAACCTAAACTTCTTCTTCTGCCTGGCACTGCTTACGAGGTTTCGATTCCAGCTCGACCATAACTGGTTTATGGTTCGAACGGATCGTATCCGAGTGGGCTACTTTGTAGTATGGGAAGAGCCGAATCCAGGTTTCATTCGCGGTCGCTCGGTCCAACCGCTCCCTGATCGTATACGGTTCGCTACGATTATTGCACCATGTGAAGCAATTGCTGCTGAAGCCAGGTCTAAAAGTTCAGCCTCTCACAACGCATCATGAAACGGAAGCATTTGGCAATATGGTCTTGGGTTGCGCCCCTCTTTCGCTGTTGGGACCAAAATTTCATTGAAAATCTCCTCCACAAAGCCACGGTCTCCTCAAGGCTTGACTGAGGCACTCAAGTAAATGCTATGAAGCCGCTCGATTCTGAATATTAGGTTACCCATAGAAACCCCATAAATCTCCACACTTCAGTCTATCTTCATCTTGAACCGTAGCGTCGATATGATTCATCGATGTGCTTTGAAGGGTGATATTCAAGCTTTTGTGCCAAAGCAAAGCCAACCCACTGCCCTTCCCTCTCGCCTCAACACCAAATGCCATTCCAATTCAATCTAGTCTTAATTGCCTCAATTCGCCGTGCACGACACCTTGTCTTGGATAAAAAGACTAGTGAGGGTTGATGATCACGAAGCAGTTGCTCCAAATAACAAACTGTCTAGCCCCTCTCCCCCCCCCCCCCCTAAGCCTTGGCAGTTCCACATTAAGAGAATCATTATGCCTGGTAGGGCTACATGACAGCCTCCACCGATTCATCAAACTCATCAAGAACTTTCACTTAAGTGGTTGCAAGTTTCTAGGCCGAACTCTAGGGCATTGGTTTGTGATTGGGGGATATTGTGGCTTTTCGCTTACTAGCAGGCAATTTTGGTTTGCGGGGGGAACTTCCTGGGTTTCGGGTTGATGCGTTTGGTTTTAGGGTTATTGGCATAGGTAGAAAAGGATTAGCTAGCTAGAGCAGCACATTAACTAGAGTTGTTAATGAGATGGACCAAGGCTGGAGTATATCTGTGGCCGTAGGGTTAGATGTGGGGGTTGCATAACCCTCAGTGGCATTTCAGGCCCCTCCCAGAGATGCCCAGGGTACTATTAGGTTCTCGGATAGGACATGGCTTAGTATAGAGGTGAGATGGTTTGTGGGAGGGAGGCTCTTTGGATCTGGCTCAGGGGGATAGTGTATATAGGGTTGTTGTTGTATGGTTTATAGCTTTTGGGATAGGCATGTGGAGTAAGGCTAATTTTTGGAGTTCGGAACCACGGGATTCTGGCCGAAGAAATGGTTGCATCCTCCGGGGGCGCCTTCATCATTTCCATACATGATAGAGCATCGTTGAACCGCCGTATACCCGTATTGCTTGATCCGGGTTGGCCAATATGCCAGTCAACAGCTACTACTCCAAAATTCCTCCGATTTTCCCCTCGTCCTGCTACCCAGTGCACGAAGCCAAGGTCCGAATAGGTAGTCCGCCCTGGTCAGTGAACCCTCCTGAAATAACCCAACTTTCACGAACGCAATTATGTGGTCACAGTGGCCATAACAGGATTAGCAAAAATTCTCCAACCGCTCATAGGAGAATGGGATAAACTAATTCTTTTCCGGGACTAAGCAACGTATCTTCAGTGATCTTCTTAATCAGCACAGTCGCATCCATATCCATTCGGACTCGCAAACTATCTCCTTGGCGAGCTCATCCCAATCCCACGTCCACATCCTTGAAGTTGCCATGGCCATCTCCTTGGTCATGTTAAAAACTAGAAGCCTCATGCATGTGAACGTATAGATCCTTCCAATCAAGGGTTCACTTCTAGTGGGTCTACATCCGGTCCACATGTTTAAGAATAATCAGATACTTTTTCGAAAAGCCACGACACTCTCTCCATCACTCGGTCCTGATCCACTCTGTGGTTAAGAATAGCAAGAAGCGAGCCGTGTTGCTAGTTGCTTCACTTCCATACCCATAATAGGACTCATCATGGCTACAAGAAATGTGTGCAGCCCTTCAAAGTTCCAACAACTTCTGGTTATGGACCTCTTCCTACCAATAAGATATGTCCCAGTGTTGGGATTCAAACACCATGCATGTCGCAATCTCAACAACATCCAAATCATTGTCCCTGAGATCTAACCGGTTTACTCATCCACTCTAAGTGTTCCTCCATGGAAGATAGTAGCAGTGTGAACTAGGGCACAACAGTTGTCGCCGGGCACACACAAGCCAACAAGGAGACCTAGAAGGAAAAGATAAGGAAAGGTGAACTTGATTTCAAAAAACAAAATAAAGTAAAGAAGAAAATAGAAAATATGAAAAGGAATAAGAAAGGGAAAAAGATATTAGGCAAAAGAAAGCCGATCAAGATAAATAATGTGCAAACTCGCCGTCAAACCCTCATACAAGGTACCCCTCTCAACATGCGTTGAGACACATCTACGTTTTTTTATCAATTAATTAGTGACAATTAAAGATATTTTAACTTTTTTTAATTCCTTAGTTTTAGCCCAATTATATCAACTTCTCTATTGTTGCCTTTCCTTTAATTCCAAAATCATATAATCCACATGTTTTAACACATGTCAATGATATTGGGTCATTAATTCTATAATCATATGTTTGCTAGCAATTCCCTAAAATCATGCACAAATATTATTGCTATTTAACTTTTCAATTAAATTAGACTACAACTAACTAATTCCTTAAATTAAGCATAGGGCCCTAAACCTAAATATCATAAACATACGTCAATACATTTTAATATGCATTCTTATACATAGATAAGTAACATGTCGTTGCGCAGGATGATAATTGCAAACTAAAATTTTTTAGTATATTTAATTTAAGATGTAACATAGATAATGTAACTATTCTACGGATATTATAAATGCAAACAATTAACAAAAAAATTGTTTAATACAATTAAATTATTGAAACTTAAAAAAACATAAGAATATTTCATATAAAGTGATTTTCATCAGATCTAATATGATGGAGTTTGCACAATTTTCTAAACTCAATGTGCTTGGCACCAAAACATTCATATTTGAAATAGTAATATTTGAGAATAAAAGTTATTTAATATTGATAACTCAACATAAAAAAAATATATAAATTATGGGCAAAAAGAGAAAAAGAATAAAACTCACCCTATATGATTTGAATTTGTTAATGCACATACTCAACCTTCATTTATATCATCAATTACTATTCAGGTGCATTTTGTAAAACTGCATTAGAAGTATTGAACAATAGACATTTAGATAATTAATTGTATAGATTATCTATCTAATATTAAAAATATTTAAGTAATAAATTGAGGTAAACCTTGCCAATTTTCCTTTTTGAATTTTTTTTATAAAAGTTTCATGCCAAAATAGACAGTATCATCCCATGTGAGTATGAAAATAAATGTTAAATTATATAAATAAAAACCATAACCATACCTCAAGCCATGAACTTATTTTGATAACTTTCTTATTTTATTAAGACTCAAATTTTAGTATTTATTATTCAAACTTATTTGCATACTTCTGAGAACAAAAACATATTGATGAATAAGATTAAAAAGTTTGAGACATGAGTAACAATAGAATTATCATATTAATTTTCAATTTGTTTGTTTTTGCACAAAATAAATTTTCCCCATATAATCGAGGTCATATAGATTTAAATGCCCATCTCTTACCTATTACACACAAAATGCTGAATTTTTGACGTTACAATATAAAATAATTGACATATTATATTTTTACATGTTAATATTGTCTAGATTAAAATTAGAATCAAACTTTTAAGCTTAAAAGGTCCGATAAGAGAGAGTAAAATCTATTAAATTATTTTAGCATTTTATTCTAGATAAATATAAAAGAATCCATAATGAATAACTTTAGCAAAATATTGGGTAACTCGCATCATCAACCACTATCTTTTGTACATTGTGACAGGTTTATTTATTTCCATGAACATGATCGATTTCATGAATAAAAGCTCAACTATTTTGTGGTTGGGTCCCATTATTAGTTGATACGTAATTTTTATTCTATAAAAATTTTATTATGACGTCTTCTATGTAATTACATCATGAAATGGATAATATAATATGAGGATAGATTAATTTGTAAAGAATTTATCTATCCTAAAGTAGTTTTGTTAATTATAATTCTAGCCAATCATTGATTTTCATCACAAACTTATTTATCATTTTGCAAGTCATTGTGGATGAATCTTCTGCTATATTTTTTAGAATGCAACAATAGCCTTAACGGTACTATAACGATCATAAAGAGATGAAACATGTGAATGCAATGATGAAAAAATGAAGACACTTTTCTTTTTTAATATGTATAACGAACCTTGAAACATAATTTGGTGTAACAATCTATAAATGTTATTTATAATTTTATTAAATAACACACACACACACACACACACATGTATATCAACTAAAACTTA
>CM047882.1:19397732-19426290 GCA_026212405.1 Petrea volubilis
CAACTTCCTCAACTTCCTCTTCTTGATTGTCTTCCTGATCTATAAATTCTAGGCTTGAAAATTTTATGTTTTCCTCATACGACTTGCTAACGGAAACGGTTCTCCAACATTTATGGTTGGGTTTGTATTAAGTTTTGGTGAGAATGAGAAGTTTGAGTTTAGGAGTCAGGAGAGTTTAATCATGAAGGGGTTTTAGTCGAGGATAGAAGGTTAGTTAGGTGTCGTCTCCGGCTTGGGTTAACATAGATGTGGTTGAGTTAGGTTGGTGGGTATTATAGGTTGATAGAGAATTGATGGTATCTATTTAAGTCGAAGCGGGCCTAAACAAGGACAATTGAAGAAACAACAAGGCTATAGTTAGTTTGTCAGCATGACCACCTTGACATAGGTTGGGGGTATGGTTTATAGGGACCACGGGTAGAGGTGTTATGTAGATGTTGGGTCATAAGGTGAGTGTGGGCTGGAAAATAATATTTTATTGGATCAAGGAAGGTGATATTATTTAGTTGTTAGGTTATAGTATCAGGTAGATTAGGCTTATTGCCTCATGGATTCCAAATTGAGTCTGATATCTTTAGGTTAGGTTTGTTGACTCGAATGTGACTTTGTCCATATGGCCTCACTAATAAAGAGGTTTGATTTTAGGGTTAAGACATGTAGATTGCTGAATCAAATAAGATTGGGTTCGCTTGACGACGAGTTCGAGAAGTTTGGATCATTGAGAAATCCACCATAGAATCTTCTATCCTTGATGGGTGATTGGGTAGGTCTGAAGATCCACAATCTGTTGGAAAAATTATAGGGAGATGATTATTTCCAATAATAGAACCTTCTATATTGCTTCGTCGGACTGGTGACGGCACTGTCGAGTTTGATTCCGGGAAAATCAATCTAGAATCCTAACCTTGAAACTTAACTAATCAAAACCCAAAAACTCAATTTTTGTCCATAATATCTGGTCATGCTCGGAGTCAAGTCCCACACGACAAATCGTCCCCCAAATCACCAATTCTTTGTTGAAGTTGGTTAGGGCACAAGTCCTTCATATAGCCTAACAGAACACACCAATAGTAGAAATTTGGAAGTCTCTTGTACATCATCATAACGATAATCTCTTCAGCAAACAATCCTTTCACCTTCAACGCCCGTTTTAGAGGGTTATTGACATTTATATAGACCTTGATGATGAACTTTAGAAACCCTTCACATTTGATTCCATATCTCTGGACTTACTGATTCTATTTTCTATATGAAATGCAATCTCTCAAGTTCCCTTGTTCCACGATAAGCCATACACATGCGCAAAAAAATCATATAAGTTGAGATGCGCCTTCATTAGGTTTTAATCCTCCTCAAGGTTCTTTAGTACCATTAGGTTCTTATCGAAGGCCCAAGGTCCGCTTTTCATAATCCAATTTTGATTATTGACAAAAGAAATTAACTCATCTAGCATCATCCATGGTTCGCCTACTCTCTTTTTGTTTCGAATAAGCCAAATTGCCCAGATTATCGTAAGGAATTGTTCACCCTCCTACTCCGAGAGAGCATTAAACACTGCAAAAATCTATCCCTTTGCATCCCCTTGCCATTTCGACACAACCATCCATGGGATATTGTACAACACCCATATCATACACGACATAGAGCACGTAATAAAAGCATGGGTAGTATCTTCTTCTTTCTCGCTACAAAACGAGCATTCATGCTCGTTTGGGCAATGGCGTCGCTGAAGATTCACCGCGGTAGGGACAACTTCCTTGCAAACTCTCCATGTTAGCATACAAAGTTTAGGTGGAACCTTTGCACGCCACACCTTGGGCCAATTTTATCTTTGTATCATCGCCGATGTTGAAGCTCGAGATCGTGTGTCCTCCTTAACCAGCAGATGATACGCACTGTGAACTATAAACAAACCATTTTTTGAGTAGTGCCAAACATGGATATCCGGATAGTCCACTCAGGCCAATGGGATCTATGACGACCCCGAAATCCCTTTATTATTATTAGTCTTGTTGTTAATATTATTATTATTATTATTATTATTATTATTATCATTAGTGGTTACATACATGCGTACATTATTAATTACAAAACGTACAAGACACATTACATAACAAAAGGGTACAACCTAAAGGAGAGTATCGACTTGCTAGTTCTACTATATCTACATAGCAAATGCAAAAACCACCAAATACAGGTACGCAGCGGAAATCCTACATCTTTCTTTCTAGTAAAACGCTTTAAAAGGTTCCTCCTCCTCATCGTCGTAAAGGCTAGCTTCGGAAGCATCTAAATCATTATATAACACGGAATCAACATACGTTTAGTAGAAATATTTCTTTATATACATAAGGTGCTCGGGTGTCAAGTGCACATTAGTTACACATAGCACACACATAGTTTCACACTTTCTACCTTTTGTCACCTGACAGTGACCCTTATAACTACCCGGGCCGAAATAACAACCAGCACATTTCTCCCGCCAGCCTTATCCTCCAATGGTCGTATCCCGGGCATACGCTTAGTATTGTCCTACGACCCTCTCTCTTGAGTAGATCCCTCCGTCTACCCAAGAGGGGATTAGGAGATGGAAGGGGTGTGAACTCTCCCGACTACTCAATAGTATGTCCCGGTGGAACACCCCCCAGACCATTCCAACAGATATGGGCCCATTCATAGAATTGCAATTTGTTCACATATGCACATAATCTTTGGAAGTTTATATTATAGTTTAGTAAAGTAAGCTCCGCACTTATAAATGAAAGCTTTGTGTTTGCTTATTAAGCATACTTACTTGGACATGTTAAATATGTAAATAGCTAGTAGCAAAAATATGTAAATAGACAAAATATAAATATAAAAATATAAATATAACTAGTATAAATATATAAATATATAGATTAAAATATGACTAGTATAAGTATATAAATATATAGATATGATGCATATATACGTATATAAAATATAGGTAAGTATATATATAGATATGTTAAGAATTATCTACATATACATATAAAACTAATAAAATGAATATAAGTATATATATATATATACATATACGTAACATATATATATATAAAAGTAGTGTATAATAACATATACCTATACGTACATATAAATATATATAATTAGGCTATCATTAACGCATAATGAAATTAGTTAAATGAATATATAATGACACTTTAAATATTTATATATATATATACATGCATATATATATATATATGTAATCATCTAATCACTTACTAAAACCTTAAATAGGTTTATATATAGGTAAGGACTAAAGTAGGCATAAATCTATAGGATAAAATATAATAAAAGTTTTATTTATCAAATAATAGATATGTGGAGCTTTCTTTACTAAGACTTTCAAGAACAACATAGGATATTCTCCTAATACGTCAACTAAGGCATAAAGGTTTCACAACACTTCAAATAAAGCATAAACTCATATAATACTTCCAATAAAGCATAGAGCATAATAATCACATATTACTTCACATAAAGCATATTAATCACATAATACTTACAATAAAGCATAATAATCACATATTACTTAAGGCATAATGACATAATATCTTCAAAATCATGCTCACAAGTCTACCCACTCTTCAACTTCCTCCCAACATGAGTTATATTATGACAAATTAACCATAAAGCTTTAAAATAGCATGATAATGGGAAAAATAACTAAAATCCTCTACTTAAGGCATAAAGAATGTTCCTACCTTGTGTTCTTCCAAGTAGTGTAGTGTTTTGAGAGAAAATGATAGTGTTTTGAGAGACAATGAGAGAGTGAGGATGTGAGAAAGGGAGAGCACAGTTTTGGGGCTAAATGGGGCTGAAAAATGAGGAGTGTGGGTGTATGAGGTCTTGTGTATTGATCTTCCAAGTATTAGAGGCAAATATCTACATATTATATTTGTTTAAATACATCTACCATACAATTATACATGGTTGGTTATACATACACCTCACTTTACTAACCACCATGCATATGTATGTGGGTATGGGTGTGTGTATATGTAGCTATGTATATCACCACTAATATATATTTATATATGTGTATGAGGCTAGGTTTCAAGAGTGTATTAGTAGAGATATTTTGATAAAATATAGAATAAAATCAACTAAAATCAAACAAAACCTATAAAATCTGAAAATTCTTATTTATTAAGTATTTTTATTGTTTATGTCTCAACAAAACCAAAATTTGGGGTTGGAGAAGTGAATAGACCAAAATAACCCTTGTTTTGCCCTTTTTTCGAAAATCGCCCAAAAATAGAAATAAAATTCTAAAAATTCGAAAATTAACTTTTATAAGTCAAATAAAATCTAAAATATTTATTTATATTATTATTTTCATTTTTTTGATAATAATTAAGCATTTTAAAAATTAGATTTCAAATTAAGAACTTAAAGATAATGTTTTTCGAAAACTGCTAAAATTTCTCGGAAAATAGGTAAAAGTTGAAAATAATTTATTAAATAATTTCTGAGTGTTTATAAAGATTAAATGCATTCAACTTTAAGAATATTTGGATTTTATAATATTTGCTAAAAATTTATGCAGTAAATGCTCATTTGTTCGCAAATAAAAAAAAATAATACTTTTGAAGAATAATTTCTATAAAACAATACTTCACAAAATAGTTCTAAAAGAAAATTATTCAACAAAATAATGGACACCCAATGTATAATATAAAATATTTAAATAAAGGATTTTTCCGGGTCGTGACAGGATCCCCTTAATTGTTAATTCATCTTCATGTTTGAATATTTCGTTAATTAACTCACTATTCCAGGTTCTACTTGTGTGAACAAAGAGCTGACTTACTTTTGTGAGCAACTCCATAGCTTGAAAATTTGGGAACGGCTGGGAAGAGGACCTTTTCGGTAGCTAATTGTCACCCCATATGTGGAAATTTGTGCCATCCCCGACCCGCCATCTAATGCCTTTTCGCAGCACTTCTCGAGCGGCCAAAATGCTTTGCAATGTATACGATGGTTTTCTACGCCGATCAGCCTCAAAGAAGCTTGTGGACAGGAAATACTGAGCTTTGAACATCCAACTTAGCAATGAGGGGGGCTGCTAAATTAAACGCCACCCTTGCTTAGCCAACAAAGCTAAGTTGAATAGCTTAAGCCTCCTAAACCCCAATCCTCTATCCTGTTTCTTCGAGCACAAGTCCCTCCACCCCATCCAATGGATCCTTCTATGTTCTCCATTGTTCTACCAAAAATTCGCAATTGTGCTCTCCAACTCCTTAAGCAGACTATCCGGCAGTTTAAAGCAAGTCATAGTATATGAGGGGATAGCTTGTAACATAGCCTTCACCAACACTTCCTTCCCGCCCGACGACAAATATCTCTCCGAGTAACCTTGGATTCTATTTACCACTCATCGCGTGCGGCCTACAATGGACGGTAAGCCAAGATATAAATCTTGGTGGGCAGCGATTGGTACTTGAAGGATTTTCGCTTGGGCTAGTCACTCCACCTCAAGGACATTCGGGCTGAATATAATTGACGACTTCTGGTAATTGACTGCTTGTCCTGAAACTTGGGCATAAAGTTCTAGAATCGTCCCAATAGCCCCCATAGCTTGTCGCGTGATATTTCCACAAATTAACGTGCAATCCGCGAAGAGTAAGTAGCTAACTCTAGGGGCTCTCCTAGCCATACTTATCCCCTTCAAGCATCCGTTTCTTTCCTCCTATAGGATTAGGCAACTGAGAACCTCTACACAAAAAATGAATAAGTACGGGGAGAGAGGGTCACCTTGTCGAATGCCTCTCTCCGGGATCACATAACCAAATTGGATGCCTTCCATAATAAAAGAGTAAGTGACCGTGGTAACACATCACATCACAAGTCCCACAAAGTTAGGGTGAAAACCAATTTTACGTAATACATGATCAAGAAAGGACCATTCGACACGGTCATATGCTTTACTCATATTAAGTTTCAGGGCAAAACACCCTTGTTTACCTCTACTACAATTTTTGAGGTAATCGTTTAACTCAAAAGCAACAAGCACATTATCTGAAATAAGGCGACCTAGGATAAAAGCAGACTGGGAGAGTGAAATAATATCATTCAAGAAAGGTTTGAGCCTATTAGCTAAAGGTTTGGATACTAGCTTATAAAGCACATTGCAAAGGCTAATAGGGCGGAATTGAGTGATGAGAGTGGGGTTTTTGCACTTAGGGATGAGAACAATATGTGTAAAGTTCATTTTGCGCAAGAAATCATTTTCGTTCAAAAACACAAGAACACAAGATATGACATCGCATCCAACAATAGACCACTAACTTTGATAAAAAATAGGGGGCATACCATCGGGTCCCAGAGATTGAAGGGGAGACATTTGTTTGAGACTTGTGGTAACCTCGTGCGCTGTGAATGGCTCAAGCAGGCGATGTTAGTCTCATCACTCACCCTCGGACACATTGCCTCAAGAATATCTGCCATCTCCTCACTAGTGCACCCTTCTGATCGAAACAACCCCTTGAAGTAGCGTTCAATAATATCCCTTATTCCATCCTCTCTGTGACACAAATCACCCTCTTCATTTTCCAACCTAAGTATCTGATTAGTTCGCCACCGTACACTTGTCTTTGAATGGAAGAAGGCGGTATTACTATCACCAGCCCTAAGCCACTCTGCCTTCCCTCGTTGTTGCCACAAAGACTCCTCTTGGCTTCTCAATTCCTCCATTAAACCCCACACTCTCTATTCCTTCACCTTCGATTCGCCAGTAATCCTACCCACCCTTAATCGCGTAACTCGCTCTTCTAGCTCCCTCAGCTTCCTCCTAGGATCACCAGATCGAGCACTGCTCCACCTCAGCAAACCCACCTTACAACTTCTGATGCTATCCCAAACATTCATGATACGAGATGCATGGGTTACCCCACTCTACTCTCTCTCAATCACCTCCGGTCATTCCAACGATTTGATCCACATGGCCTCAAACCTAAACTTCTTCTTCTGCCTGGCATGCTTATGAGGTTTCGATTCCAGCTCGACCATAACTGGTTCATGGTTCGAACGGCTCGTATCCGAGTGGGCTACTTTGTAGTATGGGAAGAGCCGAATCCAGGTTTCATTCGCGGTCGCTCGGTCCAACCGCTCCCTGATCGTATGCGGTTCGCTACGATTATTGCACCATGTGAAGCAATTGCCGCTGAAGCCCAGGTCTAAAAGTTCAGCCTCTCACAACGCATCATGAAACGGAAGCATTTGGCAATATGGTCTTGGGTTGCGCCCCTCTTTCGCTGTTGGGACCAAAATTTCATTGAAATCTCCTCCACAAAGCCACGGTCTCCTCAAGGCTTGACTGAGGCACTCAAGTAAATGCTATGAAGCCGCTCGATTCTGAATATTAGGTTACCCATAGAACCCCATAAATCTCCACACTTCCAGTCTATCTTCATCTTGAACCGTAGCGTCGATATGATTCATCGATGTGCTTTGAAGGGTGATATTCAAGCTTTTGTGCCAAAGCAAAGCCAACCCACTGCCCTTCCCTCTCGCCTCAACACAAATGCCATTCCAATTCAATCTAGTCTTAATTGCCTCAATTCGCCGTGCACGACACCTTGTCTTGGATAAAAAGACTAGTGAGGGTTGATGATCACGAAGCAGTTGCTCCAAATAACAAACTGTCTAGCGCCCCCCCTAAAGCCTTGGCAGTTCCACATTAAGAGAATCATTGTTCCTGGTAGGGCTACATGACAGCCTCTGCCGATTCATCAAACTCATCAAGAACTTTCAACTTAAGTGGTGCAAGTTTCTAGGCCGAACTCTAGGGCATTGGTTTGTGATTGGGGGATATTGTGGCTTTTCGCTTACTAGCAGGCAATTTTGGTTTGCGGGGGGAACTCCTGGGTTTCGGGTTGATGCGTTTGGTTTTAGGGTTATTGGGCATAGGTAGAAAAGGATTAGCTAGCTAGAGCAGCACATTAACTAGAGTTGTTAATGAGATGGACCAAGGCTGGAGTATATCTGTGGCCGTAGGGTTGGATGTGGGGGTTGCATAACCCTCAGTGGCATTTCAGGCCCCTCCCAGAGATGCCCAGGGTACTATTAGGTTCTCGGATAGGACATGGCTTAGTATAGAGGTGAGATGGTTTGTGGGAGGGAGGTTCTTTGGATCTGGCTTAGGTGGGATAGTGTATATAGGGTTGTTGTTGTATGGTTTTATAGCTTTTGGGATAGGCATGTGGAGTAAGGCTAATTTTTGGGGTTCGGAACCACGGGATTTGGCTGAAGAAATGGTTGCATCCTCCGGGGGCGCCTTCATCATTCCATACATGATAGAGCATCGTTGAACCGCTGTATAACCCGTATTGCTTGATCCGGGTCAGCCAATATGCCAGTCAACAGCTACTACTCCAAAATTCCTCCGATTTCCCCTCGTCCTGCTACCCAGTGCACGAAGCCAAGGTCCAAATAGGTAGTCCGGCCCTGGGTCAGTGAACCCCTCCTGAAATACCAACTTTCACGAACGCATTATGTGGTCACAGTGGCCATACAGATAGCAAAAATTCTCCAACCGCTCATAGGAGAATTGGATAACTAATTCTTTTCCGACTAAGCAACGTATCTTCAGTGATCTTCTTAACAGCACAGTCGCATCCATATCCATTCGGACTCGCAAACTATCTCCTTGGGCGAGCTCATCCCATCCCAAGTCCACATCCTTGAAGTTGCCATGGCCATCTCCTTGGTCATGTTAAAAACTAGAAGCCCATGCATGTGAACGTATAGATCCTTCCAATCAAGGTTCACTTCTAGTGGGTCTACATCCGGCTCCGCATGTTTAAGAATAATCAGATACTTTTCGAAAAGCCACGACACTCTCTCCATCACTCGGTCCTGATCCACTCTGTGGTTAAAGAATAGCAAGAAGCGACCGTTTGCCAGTTGCTTCACTTCCATACCCATAATAGGACTCATCATGGCTACAAGAAATGTGTGCAGCCCTTCAAAGTCCAACAACTTCTGGTTATGGACTCTTCCTACCAATAAGAATTTCCCAGTGTTGGGATTCAAACACCATGCATGTCGCAATCTCAACAACATCCAAATCATTGTCCCTGAGATCTAACGGTTTACTCATCCACTCTAAGTGTTCCTCCATGGAAGATAGTAGCAGTGTGAACTAGGGCACAACAGTTGTCGCCGGGCACACACAAGCCAACAAGGAGACCTAGAAGGAAAAGATAAGGAAAGGTGAACTTGATTTCAAAAACAAAATAAAGTAAAGAAGAAAACAGAAAATATGAAAAGGAATAAGAAAGGGAAAAAGATATTAGGCAAAGAAAGCCGATCAAGATAAATAATGTGCAAACTCGCCGTCAAACCCTCATACAAGGTACCCCTCTCAACATGCGTTGAGACACATTACGTTTTTTTATCAATTAATTAGTGACAATTAAAGATATTTTAAACTTTTTTAATTCCTTAGTTTTAGCCCAATTATATCAACTTCTCTATTGATTGCCTTTCCTTTAATTCCAAAAATCATATAATCCACATGTTTTAACACATGTCAATGATATTGGGTCATTAATTCTATAATCATATTTTTGCTAGCAATTCCCTAAAATCATGCACAAATATTATTGCTAATTTAACTTTTCAATTAAATTAGACTACAACTAACTTAATTCCTTAAATTAAGCATAGGGCCCTAAACCTAAATTATAATAAACATACGTCAAATACATTTTAATAATGCATTCTTAATACATAGATAATGTAACATGTGCGTTGCGCAGGATGATAATTGCAAAACTAAAAATTTTTAGTATATTTAATTTAAGATGTAACATAGATAATGTAACTATTCTACGGATATTATAAATGCAAAACAATTAACAAAAAAATTGTTTAATACAATTAAATTATTGAAATTAAAAAAACATAAGAATATTTCATATAAATGTGACTTATTTTCATCAGATCTAATATGATAGGAGTTGCACAATTTTCTACAACTTCATATTTGCTTGCACACAAAACATTCATATTTGAAATAGTAATATTGAGAATAAAAGTTCATTTAATATTGATAATCCAACATAAAAAAAATATAAAATTATGGGCAAAAAGAGAAAAAGAATAAAACTCACCCTATATGATTTGAATTTGTTAATGCACATACTCAACATTCATTTATACTCATCAATTACTATTCAGTGCATTTGTAAAACTGCATTAGAAGTATTGAACAATAGACATTTAGATAATTTAATTGTATAGATTATCTATCTAATATAAAATATTTAAGTAATAAATTGAGTAAACCTTGCCAATTTTCCTTTTTAATTTTTTTTATAAAATGTTTCATGCCAAAATAGACAGTATCATCCCATGTGAGTATGAAAATAAATGTTAAATTATATAATAAAAACCATAACACATACCTCAAGCCATGAACTTATTTTGATAACTTTCTTATTTTATTAAGACTCAAATTTTAGTATTTATTATTCAAAACTTATTTGCATACTTCTTGAGAACAAAACATATTGATGAATAAGATTAAAAAGTTTGAGACATGAGTAACAATAGAATTTATCATATTATTTTCAATTTGTTTGTTTTTGCACAAAATAAATTTTCCCAATATAATCGAGTTCATATAGATTTAAATGCACCATCTCTTACCTATTACACACAAATGCTGAATATTTTGACGTTACAATATAAAATAATTGACATATTTATTTTTACATGTTAATATTGTCTAGATTAAAATTAGAATCAAACTTTTAAGCTTAAAAGTCCGATAAGAGAGAAAATATATTAAATTAATTTTAGCATTTATTCTAGATAAAATATAAAGAATACATAATGAATAACTTTAGCAAATATTGGGTAACTCGCATCATCAACCACTATCTTTTGTACATTGTGACAGTTTATTTATTTCCATGAACATGATCGATTTCATGAAAAAGCTCAACTATTTTGTTGGTTGGTCCCATTATTAGTTGATACGTAATTTTTATTATATAAAATTTTATTATGATCGTCTTCTATGTAATTACATCATGAAATGGATAATATAATATGAAGATAGATTAATTTGTAAAGAATTTATCTATCCTAAAGTAGTTTTGTTAATTATAATTCTAGCCAATCATTGATTTTCATCACAACTTATTTATCATTTTGCAAGTCATTTGTGGATGAATCTTCTGCTATATTTTTTAGAATGCAACAATAGCTTAACGGTACTATAACGATTCATAAAGAGATGAAACATGTGAATGCAATGATGAAAAAATGAAGACACTTTTCTTTTTTAATATGTATAACGAACCTTGAAACAAAATTTGGTGTAACAATCTATAAATTTTATTTATAATTTTATAAATAAAGACACACACACACACACACACATGTATATCAACTAAAACTTAATAAAAGAAGAACACAAGTGGGGGAAGTACATGCTAAATATAAACATACATCTTAGCATGTATATATATACACACATAATCTGACGACTATAAACATATATTGTCATGATATTTATATCTAAAAAGTAGAAATATTGAGAAAATAGTGCAATTGAATTACATGCTAACATTTGCATGAAAAAGTACAAACATAAATTAAGACAAAATCTATATGACATATTGGAGTAACAAATTTTTTTCCACGTAATTGCCACATAAACTACCTACTTAAAATAACTCACCATGCCATTTTAGATATATATTAGATTACATTAGCTTTTTGTATAATTAGTTGTGGCATTTTTCTTAAAAAAGTATAAAGAAGTAAGTGACAGGTACTTCTAGAATCTAATAATATAAGAATTAGATTGATTCATTGATTGACATATCGTAAATGGGACATTGTAAATAAGAGTATAATATTACTGTTTGAGTACTTAAATTAAAATATAACATATCTTAAATTAATGGGACTTTAGATAAATATTTGTTTCTTTTAAATAATTATTAACAATTGTGTACGTTTATAAATCAAAAGTAAGAATTATTAGAATTTCATATATGTCAAAATTGAGCACAATGAGGCTCTCAATATGCGTAGAAGCATTTAGGTCGAGAGCATTAATTTTTCTGAATTATAGATACAAATAAGAAAAAAATATTTCAAGACTGTTCTCCATGTTCGAGTTTCTAATTATATAATTTTGTTAATACACACGCAGAACTAAAAGAAATATTGTTAGTTATTAATATGATATGTAGCTTCAACAAAGTGATTTGTAAAGAAAAAAGTATTAAAAGTATGTTTTTAAACAAATGCTTATTTGAATATATTTTTACAGATATGAAAAACAAACTATGACAAAAAAAATGAGGATTTCTAAGAATAAAGATGGGTTAATTGATATTATAAAAAAGGATATACTTAAAATTTAAAATTAGGATGACTACATAAACTGATAGTAGAATTTCTTTAACGAAAATAATTAATATCATTCATTATACACTTTTATAATGTGTGTATATATGTAGAGGGAGAACGTTTTTCTATGTGAACATATATAAAACTCGTATTGCATTGAAAACAAAATTCTATAAACATATATTATTGTACTAAAGTTGAAATTCATGGAATATGAATACATTATACGCTCATACCAGTTTTGTTAGGAAAATAAGAATATGATTGAAATTTTAAATCAAAATAGTACAACCCATTTTGAATATTGAAATTTATATTAATCCAAATCACTATACGATGTATTTATTTTAGTTTCTTTAATAGATAAAAAAAGGAATTGGTGCATAAAACATAATTATATGTAAAAAAAAAAGAAAGATAGTTTAGTTAAACAAATAAAAATAAAATTTATGAACACATGCGCATTTAATTCTAAAGTAATTTCTATATACCAAATTATCAAAAGAAAAGAAGATCAAATCTATCTATAAAATATTGTGAGATATTGATATAATATATAATTTAAGCAAAAGTAATTTACAAAGGAAAAAGTGTTACAAATATATATTCACAGATATATAAAATGAAGAACATATCAATGTGTAGCATCTATAAATGTAAAAATGAATTAATTGATATTATGAAGAGCGAGTAGAAAGAGACATTTGAAATATCGGAAGTTATAATTAAAAAATTGTAACTTATGGAACTTCCTTTTTTTCCGAAGAGGTAACTTGTGAAACTTAAAACAGACTAAATATAGAAATACCTGATATGGAAAAAATGAACAAATCTAATTTATCCACCAAAATGACACATGAGAAATATACAAAAAATAAGATCACATTTTTACTTTTATTTTAATAAATAAATATAATAATATCATATTTTTTAGTCTAATTTGATATGATTTGGAAAAATATACATTTAATTTTTCCTTTATAGTTTAAAGAGTTAGCTATTGTTGTACAGAATCATACATATTTATTTAGAACTTTTATCTATGACATATTTGTACTTGTAAGTATGATCTAATCATTAAAAAAATTGCATAATGATTTACATAATTATTATACTTTTTGACAATAACATTGGGTTAGGATATTATATAATTTCATTTAAATTCATTTTTGACTAGTAATTATAATGAAAGTCTAAAGATAAATAATGTGTTATAATTTATGGGGATATATTGTGATTGGACAAAATTAAACAAAGGGATCACTAACTAGAAAAAAAACCCCAATAATTACATGTTTGAAAGAAGTTGACTATATTTATGCAATGTGCATTCGAAGATGTTAGAAAAGCATAACAATAAACTATTATGTAATGCATGTAAATTCATCATCATTTGAATCTGTTTTAGATTAATCAACATAAAAAAAATAAAAAAGCTTCTATTCAACCATTCTCTATGTTTTTGATAAAATATATCATTCACATCAAACATACTTGATACATCAAGAAATACAATAAAATAAGCACCTCATATTACATAACACATAATATAGTTGAAAAAAAATCGATAATCTAAATGTTACAGACACCAAATGCATTTGATGTCAGGAATTACATAATAAATGAATACAAAATCAATTGATCTTCCAAAATATTATTTCCTATCATAAAATAATATGAACACCGAAAAGAAAAATAATAAACTTTAATTTACAGTTAAAAGAAAAACTAAAAAGGGAAAAGAATATTATGCTAATGTCTCATACAATATGTTTTCTACAACAAAAGAAAAAAGAAAAAAATATCAAAAATCAACTCTCTTGTGCACTAATAAGTTCTCAAATTGTGAATTGCAGTATTATGATAAAAGACCATCCACAATTAGATATGCCTTCGGATACATCTCTTGTTGAAACAAAAAAGAGCTTAATTTGGTATTCAATTTGGGGGTGGGGGTTGGTAGGGGGAGGATTACATGAATTACTATGAAAGACAAAAAATTTAGAATATATAAACTAAAAGTGAAATGTTTTCAATGAAAAATTAGGAAGTAATTAAATAAAAAGTAATTATAGGAATAACGTAAGATATTGACACTAATTTTTTGTACAAAATATGTTTAAGAAAAAATTAGATGATGTTAACTAATTATGGAATATGAACAATTATAGATTGCATTGGAAAGAGTTAACTCATTGTAAGAATAAAAATATGAATGTGATAATAATTATTGGTTGAATGTCTAGATTTCATGTACATGTGTAAATGTATATATACAATGACTCGATAAATTTATGGTTTACTCTAATGATAATAAGGGATTTTTATATAAAATTAGAAAGTCATATATGAATACCGAAATAATAAGGCATGATTTTTTTTCAATACTAGAAAACAAGGATTTGACCACGGATTTGGCCACGGAAAAATTCCGTGGCCAAAATTGGCGTTGCTAAACAAGGCCACGGACACTGGCCACGGATTTTTGGGCCACGGATTTTTTCAATTTGGCCACGGATTTAACCGTGGCCAAAAATAAAAATTATTTAAAAAATTAAATATAGCCACGGATTTATCCGTGGCCAAAATCAATATTATTAAAAAAATAAATAAATTTAGCCACGAAAAAATCCGTGGCCAAAAATAAATAATTTAAAAATAATAATAAATTTAAATTTACATTTAGCCACGAATTTATTTGTGGCTAAGATAAAAAAAAATATTAAAAAAAATTAAATCTACCCACGGATAAATCCGTGGCTAAAAACAATTATTAAAAAAAAAAAATTGGACATAGCCCAACCAACCCACAGCAGGCCCAACCCGCTCGCCTACAAGCCCAGCGGTGCGATCGGCCCAGCTCGGTGTGACCATTTCAATTAATAGAATTTCACCGTTACCAGTGGGACTCAAACTCGAGACCTCTTGGTATATTGCCAACCGAGTTACCGCTAGGCTATGAAGAATTTCTTGATTAAAATGGCATGCCAAGAATATTTATATACATTTATATATTGAATTTTGTTATCAAATTTTACTAATTTATATCTTTATTTGAATATATTTTATTAATTCATACTTATTATGAGTTAAATAAGAAATATTAAATCGAGCAAATCATAATTGTTTCTAATTTACTTTTATCCATAGATAATTTTGAGATACAAAATCAAAATTAAAAAAAAAATTATAACTTTGACCTTATAAAAATTTGAAATTTTTCATCGATTATTTTGACTCAATTTAAGAAATTAAAGTGATCTTATTCATTGTATGTCAAACTATCAATTTATTTACTTAAATTTAGTGTAATTAATTGGTGGTGCCCCGTAATGTCGAATCGAGCGATTTAAGCAAGTCATTTAAAATTTAAAAAAATTAAATTTATTTATTGGCCACGGATAAATCCGTAGCCAAGTCCAAATGTTTTTAAAAAAAATTAAATTTATTTATTGGCCACGGGTAAATCCGTGGCCAAGTCCAAATTTTTTTTAAAAAAAAATTAATTTATTTATTGGCCACGGATTCCAAATTTAAAAAAAAATTAAATTTATTTATTGGTCTCGGATAAATCCGCGGCCAAGTCTAAATTTAAAAAAATAAATAAATTTATTTATTGGCCACGAATAAATCCGTGGCCAAGTCCAAATTTAAAAAAAACTTAATTTATTTATTGGCCACGGATAAATCCGTGGCCAAGTCCAAATTTAAAAAAAAATTAATTTAATTATTGGCCACGGATAAATCCGTGGCCAAGTCCAAATTTAAAAAAAATTATTTATTGGCCACGGACCACGGATAAATCCGTGGCCAAGTCCAAATTTGTTTTAAAAAAAAATAAATTTATTTATTTATGTTTTTCTTTTAAATAAATTGAAATGGCCACGGAATTGTGGATATTTGGCGACGGATTTATCTGTGGCTATATATTTTCGTTTTTTTTTTATATCCGTGGCCATTTCCGTAACTATTGGCACCAATTTCATCCGTGGCTAAAAATCTGTGGCCAAAATCGCGTTTTCTAGTAGTGTTTTTTAATGAAGAATGGTACAAAATTTACATAGTACATTAATCATGTCAATTAACTACATAGCAAAATAAAATCACTTGCTCAATTAAGATGTTTTAGAATTTTTTTTCATAAAATTAATTTGGGTTCACCTTTATTTTTTTAAGGGAGCTTATTAAATTTTTATATTTTATTCTTTAAACTATAAGCTCATACTCAATGTCTTTTCATAAATCTAGCAATATGATGGTTGAATGATTTTGATATACACACATAGACATGTACATACATAAATACATATAAACTAAAAGAAATACTATTAAATGATGATATGATATATAATTTAACAAATGTAATTTGATAAAGGAAAAAATATTAAAAGTATATATTCAGATACATATGTATAAATATTTTTAAAAATTTTAAAAATAAAATATATATAAAAAATAAGGAGGTTTAAGAATAAATATATACGAATGAATTTTATTGAGAGAGATGAAATATGGATGCAACAATTAAAAAATTGTAACTCATAAAATTTAAACAAAATTAAATATGAAAATGTGTTTATATGGAAAAAAATGGATAAAACTAACTTATCCATATAATTACCACATAAATCACATATTTAAATTAGCTCACCACACTCAGGCTCTGTCCCACTTTGGAAATCGTAATTGTTCGGCAGGGACAGTCAGAAGGAACGACCGACGTTGACTCTATGGAAAGGGAAGGAATTTGCAGTTGGTTTGGCGGATCTCGTTGATGAGGGATCTAAATCAAATCTAATGCAACATGCCATATTAGGTCGGCTTCCATTATGGGTAATTGAGTCTATGACTCCTGTCACCACTAACAATCCTACAACCAATATTCAGCCTAATAAGCCTACTCCCTCCCACCACACTTACCAAGACGATCAAGGTCACGACAGCCACATAAGCCCAATTGTTTCACCCGATCACCTTAGGCCTCCAATTACTGGACTTGATAACATCCCAACCAAAGGCAAAGAAAACAGTGATCCAAATATTGCTACCTTCGCCCCTAACCATGATCGAAACACAAATAATAAGTACAACCCCAAAAACCTAAAACACAAGGGCGACCCAAAAACTATAACTTGTTCTCCTGCTCCCTCTGGCCCATTGCACGAGCCACCCAGCCTCATTTCTATCTAGCCCGCCAAAAAATTAAAAAATCTCGTATCCACCCCAGACCTCGTTTTCCAATCCTCTCCCATTAACCCACTTAGGCTCAATATCCTATGTCAAATACCTTCTCCTGAATAGAACCAGTTTAATCTATTGAACGTGCTATTCCAAGTAACAGGGATGGTTCATCCTCTGACATGTAGTCCGGGTATATGGCGAGGGCGAACCAGCCATCTAATTAGTCAAGGAAAAAGGAAGGTACAGACGACTTAAACTCAGATTATGTTGATTGACGAGTCAAGCCCATCATCGGAGGTTGCTGAGCAGCCTCGTCTATAGCCATAAATCTCTTGAGTTGGAACTGCCAGGGCCTGGGGGTTCCCCGGATAGTTTTAGAGCTGAAAGATTTGATCCGGCATTTTAACCCCTCATTGATCTTTCTATCAGAAACGCAGTACAATGCTTTGAAGATAGAGAGATTGAAAAATAGGTTACTGTTGTTTGGTTTTTGTGTTCCGACAACAGGGAGGAGTATTGGGCTCATACTTCTCTGGGATAAAGAGGTTACTATTTCGTCGATTGGGCAAAGCAACTAACTCCCCTTGGATTTGTGCTGGGGACTACAATGAAATCCTTTGTAATGAAGAGAAAGTGGGTGGTCAATCACAGGCCCTGGGATTGATCCATTCTTTCCAGTAGCCATCAAAGACGCAGAGCTACATGATCTCAACTACTCGAGGGATACCTTTACATGGCATAATAACCGTGAGGCACCATTCACAGTTAGAGAGTGCCTCGACCAAGCTATCGAGAATGCAAGGTGGTTCCAATGATTTTGTTTGACTGAGGTTTGTTATATCCCCACTCTATGCTCCGATCACAAGACTCTGGTCATTGAGTTAATCCCGTGGCCTAGGAGACTTTTGTTTGGTTCTAAACTATGGCACTTTGAAGCAGTTTAGTTGGCCCGAGTAGATTGTGAGGAACTCATGGAACACAGCTGGACTAGGTCGGGCAATAGAAGGTCGGCCCAAGATAAATTGCTCAAAAAAATGGATACTTGTCGATTGGGCCTTATTAAGTAGAGTACTACTAACTTCAAGAACCTAAAAGAGCGTGTTAAAGGTTTGGAACGTGATATTCTCCAGGCCAGGGAAGGGGTTATTACGATAGAAACCAAGTTAGCAGAAAACAGGTTATGATGTCAACTAGAAGATGCTTGTAATAGTGAAGAAACATTTTGGAAACAGAAAGGCAAGATGCAATGGTTGAGAGAGGGCGACAAGAATACAACATATTTCCATGGCAGAGCTACAACATGACAGAGACAAAATACCATTTGGGTCTGCGGGATAGGGATGGTCATTGGCTAGAGGGGCTACCAGAAATTCAGGGGATTATTACGGATTATTTCACATAAAAATTTTCATCGAGACAACCACAAATGACATTGATTGATGAAATGCTAGATGTTGTTGATTCGAGACTTGACACTGAGATGGTGGGGAGTTTTGAGATGATCCAATGAGGTATCTTCGACGATCGGCCAAATGTTCCCTCTTAAATCCCCCAGACCTGATGGTATGCCACCTTTATTTTTTCAAAACTTTTGGCATTTCATAGGGTCGGATGTTATTGCTTGTGTTCTAGATTTTTTAAATGCTAGTGTGAGTTTTTCTAAGGTTAATTTTACCAATCTAGTGTTGATTCCTAAAACTTCTAATCCTGAGTTGATTACTCAATTTCGATCAATTAGTTTGTGTAATGTCTTGTATAAAATAGCATCGAAAACTATTGCAAATCGGTTGAAACCGTTACTTCAGAAAAATCATTTCCCCTACTCAATCAGCGTTTGTTCTGGGAGGCTAATTTCAGATAACATCTTGATTGCTTTTGAGATTAACCATTTTCTCAAAACTAAGAAAAAAGGCAAATCAGGGTTTTTGGCTTTGAAATTAGACATTGGTAAAGTGTATGACAAAGTGGACTGGATTTTTTTGGAAAAGGTCTTAGTGAAATTAAGTTTTCCTCCTAAATTCGTGACTCTTCTTATGCCATGTATTACTACAACTTCGTTTTCATTTATGCTGAATGGGGCTCAATTTGGTTCACTTTATCCCAAAAGAGGAATTTACCAAGGCGAACCCCTCTCTCCTTACTTGTTCCTCTTTTGTACAAAGATTCTTAGACGTTTAATTCACACGGAGGAAATTAAGAATAATATTAAAGGAGTAGCGATTAGCAAGCATAGCCCTCGTCTCATTCATTTGCTATTTGCAGACGATACCATGATATGTTGCCAAGCTTCTCCTCAAGCGGCCGAGAGTATCAGAAGTATTTTAACGATGTATGCATTCATTTCAGGTCAGGAAATCAACCATCAAAAGTCGTCAATGGTGTTCAGTACAAATATCAGTATTGAGGACCAACAAACTTTGGCAAATTTCCTTGGAGTTCGATTAGTTTATAAACATGACTTATATCTTGGTTTACCTTCGCTTGTGGGCCGCTCAACGAAGACTGTATTTGCATCAATATGAGATAGAGTGTGGAAGCAGATCCAAGGGTGGAAAGAAAAAACTTTGTCCACAGCAGGTAAAGAAATCCTCATTCAAGCAGTACTATAGTCGATCCCCACTTATTCTATGTCTTGTTTTCAGATTCCTGAAACATTCGTTGTGGAGTTGGAAGGGATGATATCCAGGTTTTGGTGGGGAAATCAAGGCTAGACTAAGATCCACTGGCATAGTTGGCAAGAGTTATGTAAGAGTAAATGGGACAGGGGTCTAAAATCGACCAACTTGGTAGCCTAGGTACTTAAAGGGAAATACTTTCCGCATTGTAATTTGCTTGAGGCGAATTTGGGCTTTAGACCATCTCTCACTTAGAGGAGCATTTGGGGAGTTAGGAAATGGTTGAAAGCAGGCATAAGATGGTGCATCGAGGATGGCATAAAGATGAGAATCTAGGATGATAGTTGGTTGAATTGGCCTCTGTTATTCAGACTGATCACACCAAAATCGACAAGAGGCGCCCTTGAACACGTGGAGCAGCTCATTGATTAGGAGTCCAGGGGCTGAAATGCTGAATTAATCTTAGTGAATTTTTGGGACAATGAAGTTAGTCTGATTCTTACAACTCCATTGGCTCATGAGCCATGCCCAGATAGCATCTTGTGGCATTATACTCGTAATGGCGTGTTTTATGTGAAAAGTGCTTATAATCTCATCATGTCAACAAATCAGCCATGTGGAAGCTCAAGAGAAGTTCTATGGACCATATTATGGAAAACAATCTGGAATCTGATAGTGCCCACCAAGATCCAGGTCTTCATATGGAGAGTGTGTCGCAATATTCTCTCTACGGCTCAGAATTTATGGAGACAAAAGTGTTTGCTAAGTAATGTATGTACATTGTGTAATAGAGAGGAGGAAGATTTAGCCCATGTGTTGATTCGATGTGACTTTGCACGTCAAGTATGGGGACTAACGGACCTGCCATGGCTAGTTATATCCCACTTCGATAGAGATCCAATTAAGTGGGTGGAGTTTTAGTTCAAGAAGTTTGACTCATAGCAACAAGCTTTGTTTGTTGTTATAGCTTGGGCTTTATGGGGAGCTAGGAACAAGATGAGGCATGAGAATGCTAGGTTTGAGCCAGTAGAAATGGTGATGTTCGCCTAGAATTACGTGAGGGCATTCATGGGGGCAAGGCAGGTTTCTGCACCCACCCTTGCTGCTCTAGCCACAGTCTGGTGGCAGCCTCCACCTAACGGCATTATAAAGCTCAATTTCGATGGGGCAACCTTCAAAGACACTAGTAACGACGGTATTGGCATCGTTGCGCGGGACCATCTGGGTCGAGTGTTGGGTAGGCGAATGAATATCCTCAGTGGGATCTCGAACCCTCAACAAATGGAGACTATGGCCGTGTTAGAAGTTGTTGAATTCTCATGGAAAAGGGGTTAACCACAGGTTTGGTTAGAAGGGGACAATGCACAGCTGTTGGCCATCCTTGGGAGCACGGGTGAAGACGTATCTTTGCTTTGACATGTGACAATTCACATAAAAATGTTATTTTCCCATTTTGTGTCGCTTCGTATTAGCCACGTTAGCCATTTAGGCAATAAAATAGCTTATTGTTTTTCTAGGAACGCTTGTCCTAATCTTGAGGGATTGGGGCATATTCCTGCATTCGCAGAACTTTCTGTATCTGGTGATATTGATTGCTAATAAAATTACATTATTCCCTTCAAAAGTTAGCTCACCACACCATTTTACATTATATATATTAGATTAGATTAGAAAAACTAGTCAATGGATATAATTATAAGTTACGCTTAAGAAAATAATTATGCATAACGCATAATTTAAGGAGTTAGAGATATATTCTTCAAAATTCTAAATATGGAAATTTTTTAATGTAAATTAGTGAGTAAAAATGTAAATATAGAAAATGTATTATACGGCAAAATAATGGAAGGATAACTTGTTCACCTCATTGTCCACATAAGAGATGGACACATAAGGTGGACATCATTATATATATATATATATATATTATATTGTATTATATTTATGAAAATTTTAATAATAATCTATACTATTATACAAAAAGGCAGCACCATTTAGTAATTATTTTTAGTCTATCAATTTTCCTTATATTTTCTCTCCCTTCTTTCTCTCATGCCCTCTCTCTATCCTCTTTTATCTCCCACTACTCTTTAATATAATTTTCTTTTACTCTCTTTGTAATTATTTGTATAGTTTTTTTATTTTAAAGTATTTTATTTTTACTTAACACTAATTTTATCAATCTATTAAAATAGTTAAAAATTGTTTTGATAGTATAAATACTATCAAAATTTTAATATATCATTAATTATATTATTTTTTATTATGCACACACACTGAGTATGCTAATATTACTAGTGTAAATATATTGATTGTAATATATATGATTTTAACAACCTATGGTGAAGCCCTCCTCAACCTAAGTCATCCCCTCAGTTCCTCCATCTCAAAGCACAAACCATGTAAAATCAACTCATTTCAAATGATCAAGAAGCACGAAGTTGAATCAACTCCTCCCCCCCCCCTCCCCCCACCTAACCCAACATATTGAAGAGGAAAAATAAATATATATATATATATATATATATGATTAGTTGTAATATGATTTAGCTTAAAAATAATATGATTTAGAATAGATAATTGAAACTATTAAATTAGGAAACATGTCTTTGTGGTAAAATGGATAAAAATAAGTAAATCAACTCATGATCCACATAGGAAACAAATAGAATTATGGTTCGGTCTTCATTTTAAATAATATAGTATGATACGATAATAAGCAAATATAAACAATGTAAATAATATAGAAATGGAGTAAATGCTATACAAATTTTAATTTATTTATACATATGTAAATATATTTTTGTCCTATTTTTTATTTAAACTAATTTCATGGATTTTGAGTTTAACTTAATTAATTTAATTATAATCAAGTTTGACAAATTAAGTTTACCAAAATGAACCCCTGAAATCATCAAGCACATAATCCATCTGCAAATTTTAAAAATTTAATGGGTTGATACTATATCTCAATTACATATGCATAATTTGATTGAACATATTCATGACATACAACACGTCTATGTATACAAAACATTTAATGGGCTAACAATATACAACTAAACATGTGCACAATTCATATGAATTTATTTATGGCATATATATACAAAATACAAATTATATATAATGGCAACATGGAATTGGGCCAAAATTAAGGGAAAAAAGAGAGTTTAAAACTAAAATTAAGATATTGAATTTAACAACTTCAAACGTATATCAAAATATTCATATAATATAAATAAGTATAAATTGCACAAGTGGAGCAAATATAACTTGTCTACCTCATTATCCACATAAGACATCAATAGATATATGGCATTGGTATCATTTTAAATATATATATATATATATATATGTATATATATACATAATTGATAAAAAAGATTCACAAATTAAAATATTTTGAAAATTTTATGCCAAACCACAAATTAAAAAGTCCGTACAGATAGAAAAAGATAATCCAATATCAAAGATTAATTTTATGAGAGATTTTGTAATAACCAATCGAATTCTACCCCCCACCACCCACAAAAGAAAGAAAATGATTTAGTCAAGAAAAAATCATAATATATGGAGATTGTTGCATTTTGAATATATTAAAAGACTGTATCCAAAAAAAGAGAATATATTAAAAGACGAAATCATTTCAAAGTCCAAGTATAAACCTTATTGAGAGAACTAAAAAATTCACTTGGATATTTGAATTTGATAGAGTTATACACTTTGAATTATTTCAATACTACACTTGAAAGAAAAGATGGTTATAGCAATAAGTACTAATCAATTTTTGTACCTAAAGACTATAACATATGAAACTAATATCGCCTAACCATCAAACAAAAGAAACAAATATTACCTATGTTTGAAACTCTTTATAATTATTAGGGTGAATTACACCTACCACCCTTGAAGTTTAGTGTATTTACAAAAAATACCCTAACGTTTGAAAAATTACAATTATCCCCCGAAATTGACAGGAGTTCATGTTAAATCTAACAAATTGATGAAAAGTTAATTTTACCCCTAAATGAATTAAGCAAAAACAAAAAAGAAGGGAAAAATAACTAACATTAAAAACCAAAAATATCCTATTTTCCTTTTTTTTCCCTCCTTTCTTATCGTTTCTTTGTCAGGTCTGTCTCTCTCCCGGTCGATTGGTATACAAAGGTGGTGGTAGCGGTTGCGAACGGTGGATGGGGTAATTTCTCTCCCTATATCTCTCCCGATCTCTTTATCTCTCTCTCTCCCCCCTCTTCCTCTCCTTCTCAATCTCTCTCTCCCTTTGGAACTCTTAGCATGGTGGTGATGGCGAATAGTGGTGGGGCAGCAACGGAGGATTGCAGATGGCGGTGGGCCTGCGGACGATGTTTCTCTTCCTCAATCTCTCCCGATCTCTCTCTCCCACTCTCCCTCTCCTTCTCAATCCCTCCCTCCTTTGGATCTCTGTGCGGTGGCAGCGACAAACGACGATGGGGTGCTAACAGAGGATGGTATTTATCTACCTCTATCTCTCCCAATCTCTCTATCTCTCTCTTTCCCCCTCTCTCTCTAAATCTCTCCTGACCCTTCTCAATCTCTCCCTCCCTTTGGATCTCTCTGAGTGGTGGGGGCGGTAGATGGATGTGGGGCTATATAACAGGAAATTCTATTTATCCCCCTATAGTTTCATGAAATAATAGTGTACTACCTCAAAATATAATAAACATAACAAAAACACTCTTGAGGGCATTAGAGTCATTTTATCTTGGGCCAAAATTCAATTCTTGCCCCCAAAAGGTAATTTTGAAAACTAAAACTTTTTGACTAATGGCAACCATTAGTCAACTAACGCCAGGTGCAATTTTGTTGGACAGAATGTAATGTCAGGGGGTAATTGTAATTTCCCAAATGTCGTGGTATTTTTTGTAAATAGAGTAAACCTTAGAAGTATAATTCACCTTAATTATTATATAGATCACCAATGAACAATTAAAACAATTAACATCTAATCCCTTTGCAAGATTTAAGAGATTAATAAGCTAAAAATATAACCCAATTATTATTTAGATAAAAAAAAAATTAACAAAAATGCTAAAACAATCCACAAAGATATTTTTCATCATTATATGCACACAGAGATATTATGCAAACTGCAAAACTAATTTAATCAACCAATTTCATTGGTCACAGTAATTTAGTTCACCATTTATACCTTAAATTTGATAATCCATTTGCACTGAAGAAAAATGGTGTATTTTCCAAAATAGGTGTAGATCTTATGCTGTTATTTCTCCAAATTTTATACTAATCCAAATTACCAAAAATTGGTTATCTGTTTTTCATATATTGTCACAAAACTCTAAAAATTAATCATATGACGACCCCGAAATCCCTTTATTATTATTATTAGTCTTATGGCTATTATTAGATTAATACTATCATTATTGGCTACATACATGCATACATTTTTAATTACAACGTATAAGGACATTACATAAGGGTACATCAACAAAAGAGAGTCTCGACTTGCTAGTTTACTATGATACATAGCAAAAGCAAAAACCCAAAACAGGTACGCAGCGGAAAATCCTACATCCTTCTTCCTAATAAATGCTTCAAAAGGTTCCTCCTCCTCACCATCATAAAAGCTATCTTCGGAAGCATCTAAAATATAATATAACATCGAATCAACATACGTTGAGTAGAAACACTTCTTTATACACATAAGGTGCTCGGGTGTCAAGTGCACATTAGTTACACATAGCACATATATAATTTCACACTTTCTACCTTTCGTCACCTGACAGTGACCCTTATAACTACCCAGGCCGAAATAACAACCAGCACATTTCTCCCGCCAGCCTTATCCTCCAATGGTCGTATCCCGGGCATACGCCTTAGTATTGTTCTACGACCCTCTCTCTTGAGTAGATCCCTCCGTCTACCCAAGGGGGGGATTAGGAGATGGAAGGGTGGTGAACTCTCCCGGCTACTCAATAGTATGTCCCGGTGGAACACCCCCCAGACCATTCCAGCACATATGGGCCCATTCACACAATTGCAATTTTTCACATATGCACATAATCACAGTTTAGCAAAGTAAGCTCCACACTTATAAATGAAAGCTTTATGTTTGCTTATTAAGCATATGTAAATAGATAGTAGCAAAATATGTAAATAGATAAATATAAATATAAATATATAAACATAACCAGTATAAATATATAAATATAAAGACTAAAATATAACTAGTATAAATATACTTAAATATATATAGATTAAAAGATAACTAATATAAATATATAAATATATAAAATGTGATATAGATAAGTTTATATATATAAAGATGATAGAAAATATATAAACTATATAAAGTGTGATATAGATATAAGAGGATTGAAATTATCTACATATATATATAACTAATAAAAATGAATATAATTATATATATACTTATACGTACCATATATATATATATATAGATTAAAGTAGTCTTACTAAGTATTACTAAGTGTATAATTAGTCTATAATAAGTAGACATATATATATATACGTACATAACTATATATAGATATATATACCTAATCTCTAATAAATTAGTTAAATGAATAGATAACAATACTTTAAATATTTACATATATATACGACATAGATATATATATATATATACATGTATATTTCTATAATCATCAAAGTAGGCATAAAACTATACAATAAAGTATAATAAATAGATATGTGGAGCTTCTTCACAAATACTTTCAAGACAACATAGGATATTCTCTCCTACTAGCTCAATTAAAGAATCATGTCTCATACTAACATTCATATAAAGCATAGAACTCACATAATAATCCAAATAAAACATAAGAAGGCCATGTTATTGTAAAAAGGCACAATAGCACATAGTTTTCCAAGAAAGCATAGTAAGCACATAGAACTCCAAATAAGCATACTAATCACATAAGATCTTCAAGATCATGCTCATAATACTATCCATCCTTCAACTTCCTCCCAACAAGAGTTAAACATGATAAAATGACTATAAAGTAACATGAAGCTAGCAACATAACTAAAACCCTCAACTTGGAGGTATGTTTGGCAAAAGCTCTCACTCTAGGCCATTCAAGCTTGTTCTTTTACATTGCTTGGGTACAAGAGTATGGAAGCTTGCCTAATCTCCTCAAGAAGAAGAAGAAAAACCCTCTACTTAAGGTATAGAAGAGTTCCTACCTTTGTTCTTCAAAGTGTGTAGTAATTTGGAGGAAGTGAAGTGGTTGGAAGGAAAATGAAGAGAGTGTAAGAGCAAGAGAGAGTGCACGGTTTGGGCTGGAAAAATGGCTGAAAAATGAGGATTTTGGTATATATGGTCTTGTGTAATTATCTTCCATGTATTAGACACAAATATCCAATTATTAAATTCAACTAAATACCATATTCCATACATTATACATGGCTATATATGCTTACACCTAATTCTTACTAAATACATGTATATATATTGTGGGTATGTGTGTGTGTGTATATGTAGCCATGTACATCACCACTAATATATAGTTATTTAGTATATGAGGTTCAAGAGTATAGTATGTAGTAAGATATATTTGATAAAATATAAAATAAAACAACTAAAATCAAACAAAAACATATATATTCTGAAACTCTTATTTATTAAGTATTTATTGCTTATTTCTCAGGAAAAAACGAAATTTGGGGTTGGAAGAGGTGAAAAGACCAAATACCCCTGTTTTGCCAATTTTCGAAAATTGGCCCAAAAATATAAATAAATTGTAAAATTCGAAATTATTTTATAAGTCAAATAAAACCTAGATATTTATTGTATTATTATTTTAATTTTTGGATAATAATTAAGCATTTTAAAAATTAGATTCGAATTAATAAACTTAAATACAATGTTATTCCGAAAATACTAAAATGCTTGGAAAAATAGGTAAAAGTTGAAAATAATCTATTAAAATTTCTGGAAGTTTAGAAGGATCAAATGCATGAAATTTTAAAAAAATATTTGGAATTATAATATTTTATAAATATTTAGGTAGTAAACATGCTCACTAGTCACAAATAAAAAAATCATATTTGAAAAAAATAATCTCTAGAATCAATAACTCACAAATAATCCTATAAATTTTGTATATATAAAATAGGTAAATAATGGGATTTACCGGGTCGTTACAAATCATGTAGTCGAATGATGAAAGGCTAAATACACAACATCACCGAAACAATTCTAAAATCTTCTTACAACTGGCAAAAGAATATTAAACAATTACACCTACATGTAATACATGGTGTTATAACAAATTTGTGATAGAAGTTCAAATATCATCAATTAAATATACACATACAAAATAGATACACAAAAATAA
>CM047882.1:19426790-19456608 GCA_026212405.1 Petrea volubilis
ATGGTATTTTGTCTCTGTCATGTTGTAGCTCTGCCATGGAAATATGTTGTATTCTTGTCGCCCTCTCTCAACCATTGCATCTTGCCTTTCTGTTTCCCAAATGTTTCTTCACTATTACAAGCTTCTTCTAGTTGATATCATAACCTGTTTTCTGCTAACTTGGTTTCTATCGTAATAACCCCTTCCCTGGCCTGGAGAATATCACGTTCCAAACCTTTAACACGCTCTTTAGGTTCTTGAAGTTAGTAGTACTCTACTTAATAAGGCCTAATCGACAAGTATCCATTTTTTTGAGCAATTTATCTTGGGCCGACCTTCTATTGCCCGACCTAGTCCAGCTGTGTTCCATGAGTTCCTCACAATCTACTCGGGCCAACTAAACTGCTTCAAAGTGCCATAGTTTAGAACCAAACAAAAGTCTCCTAGGCCACGGGATTAACTCAATGACCAGAGTCTTGTGATCGGAGCATAGAGTGGGGATATAACAAACCTCAGTCAAACAAAATCATTGGAACCACCTTGCATTCTCGATAGCTTGGTCGAGGCACTCTCTAACTGTGAATGGTGCCTCACGGTTATTATACCATGTAAAGGTATCCCTCGAGTAGTTGAGATCATGTAGCTCTGCGTCCTTGATGGCTACTGGAAAGAATGGATCAATCCCAGGGCCTGTGATTGACCACCCACTTTCTCTTCATTACAAAGGATTTCATTGTAGTCCCCAGCACAAATCCAAGGGGAGTTAGTTGCTTTGCGCAAATCGACGAAATAGTAACCTCTTTATCCCAGAGAAGTATGAGCCCAATACTCCTCCCTGTTGTCGGAACACAAAAACCAAACAACAGTAGCTTATTTTTCAATCTCTCTATCTTCAAAGCATTGTACTGCGTTTCTGATAGAAAGATCAATGAGGGGTTAAAATGCCGGATCAAATCTTTCAGCTCTAAAACTATCCGGGGAACCCCCAGGCCCTGGCAGTTCCAACTCAAGAGATTTATGGCTATAGACGAGGCTGCTCAGCAACCTCCGATGATGTGCTTGACTCGTCAATCAACATAATCTGAGTTTAAGTCGTCTGTACCTTCCTTTTCCTTGACTAATCAGATGGCTGGTTCGCCCTCGCCATATACCCAGACTACATGTCAGAGGATGAACCATCCCTGTTACTTGGAATAGCACGTTCAATAGATTAAACTGGTTCTATTTAGGAGAAGGTATTTGACATAGGATATTGAGCCTAAGTGGGTTAATGGGAGAGGATTGGAAAACGAGGTCTGGGGTGGATACGAGATTTTTTAATTTTTTGGCGGGCTAGATAGAAATGAGGCTGGGTGGCTCGTGCAATGGGCCAGAGGAAGCAGGAGAACAAGTTATAGTTTTTGGGTCGCCCTTGTGTTTTAGGTTTTTGGGGTTGCACTTATTATTTGTGTTTCGATCATGGTTAGGGGCGAAGGTAGCAATATTTGGATCACTGTTTTCTTTGCCTTTGGTTGGGATGTTATCAAGTCCAGTAATTGGAGGCCTAAGGTGATCGGGTGAAACAATTGGGCTTATGTGGCTGTCGTGACCTTGATCGTCTTGGTAAGTGTGGTGGGAGGGAGTAGGCTTATTAGGCTGAATATTGGTTGTAGGATTATTAGTGGTGATAGGAGTCATAGACTCAATTACCCATAATGGAAGCCGACCTAATATGGCATGTTGCATTAGATTTGATTTAGATCCCTCATCAACGAGATCCGCCAACCCAACAAATTCCTTCCCTTTCCATAGAGTCAACGTCGGTTGTTCCTTCTGACTGTCCCTGGCGAACAATTACGATTTCCAAAGTGGGACAGAGCCTGAGTGTGGTGAGCTAATTTAAATATGTGATTTATGTGGTAATTATATGGATAAGTTAGTTTTATCCATTTTTTTTCCATATAAACACATTTTCATATTTAATTTTGTTTAAGTTTTATGAGTTAGAATTTTTTAATTGTTGCATCCATATTTCATCTCTCTCAATAAAATTCATTCGTATATATTTATTCTTAAACCTCCTTATTTTTTATATATATTTTATTTTTAAAATTTTTAAAAATATTTATACATATGTATCTGAATATATACTTTTAATATTTTTTCCTTTATCAAATTACATTTGTTAAATTATATATCATATCATCATTTAACAGTATTTCTTTTAGTTTATATGTATTTATGTATGTACATGTCTATGTGTGTATATCAAAATCATTCAATCATCATATTGCTAGATTTATGAAAAGACATTGAGTATGATCTTATAGTTTAAAGAATAAAATATAAAAATTTAATAAGCTCCCTTAAAAAAATAAAGATGACCCCAAATTAATTTTATGACAAAAATTCTAAAACATCTTAATTGAGCAAGTGATTTTATTTTGCTAAGTAGTTAATTGACATGATTAATGTACTATGTAAATTTTGTACCATTCTTCATTAAAAAACACTACTAGAAAACGCGGTTTTGGCCACGAATTTTTAGCCACGGTTGAAATCGGTGCCAATAGTTACGGAAATGGCCACGGATATAAAAAAAAAAACGAAAATATATGGCCACGGATAAATCCGTGGCCAAATATCCACAATTCCGTGGCCATTTCAATTTATTTTAAAGAAAAGCATAAATAAATAAATTTATTTTTTTTTAAAACAAATTCGTGGCCAATAATTAAATTAATTTTTTTTTTAAATTTGGACTTGGCCACGGATTTATCCGTGGCCAATAAATAAATTTATTTATTTTTTTAAATTTAGACTTGGCCGCGGATTTATCCGCGGCCAATAAATAAATTTAATTTTTTTTTTAAATTTGGAATCCGTGGCCAATAAATAAATTAAATTTTTTTTAAAAAAAAAATTGGACTTGGCCACAGATTTATCCGTGGCCAATAAATAAATTTAATTTTTTTTAAAAAAATTTGGACTTGATCACGGATTTATCCGTGGCCAATAAATAAATTTAATTTTTTTTAATTTTAAATGACTTGCTTAAATCGCTCGATCCGACATTACGGGGCACCACCAATTAATTACACTAAATTTAAGTAAATAAATTGATAGTTTGATATACAATGAATAAGATCACTTTAATTTCTTAAATTGAGTCAAAATAATCGATGAAAAATTTCAAATTTTTATAAGGTCAAAGTTATAATTTTTTTTTAATTTTGAGTTTGTATCTCAAAATTATCTATGGATAAAAGTAAATTAGAAACAATTATGATTTGCTCGATTTAATATTTCTTATTTAACTCATAATAAGTATGAATTAATAAAATATATTCAAATAAAGATATAAATTAGTAAAATTTGATAACAAAATTCAATATAAAAATGTATATAAATATTCTTGGCATGCCATTTTAATAAAGAAATTCTTCATAGCCTGGCGGTAACTCGCTTGGCAATATACCAAGAGGTCTCGAGTTTGAGTCCCACTGGTAACGATGAAATTCTATTAATTGAAATGGTCACACCGAGCAGGGTCGATCGCACCGCTGGCCTTGTAGGCGAGCGGGTTGGGCCTGCTGTGGGTTGGTTGGGCTAGGTCCAATTTTTTTTTTTAATAATTTTTTTTAGCCATGGATTTATCCGTGGCTAGATTTAATTTTTTTTAATATTTTTTTTTATCTTAGCCACAGATAAATCCGTGGCTAAATGTAAATTTAAATTTATTATTTTTTTAAATTATTTATTTTTGGCCACGGATTTTTTCGTGGCTAAATTTATTTATTTTTTTAATAATATTGATTTTGGCCACGGATAAATCCGTGGCTATATTTAATATTTTTAAATAATTTTTATTTTTGGTCACGGTTAAATCCGTGGCCAAATTGAAAAAATCCGTGGCCAGTGTCCGTGGCCTTATTTAGCAACGCCAATTTTGGCCACGAAATTTTTCCGTGGCCAAATCCGTGGTCAAATCCTTGTTTTCTAGTAGTGAAAAAAAATCATGCCTTATTATTTCGGTATTCATATATGACTTTCTAATTTTATATAAAAATCCCTTATTATCATTAGAGTAAACCATAAATTTATCAAGTCATTGTATATATACATTTACGCATGTACATGAAATCTAGACATTCAACCAATAATTATTATCACATTCATATTTTTATTCTTACAATGAGTTAACTCTTTCCAATGCAATCTATAATTGTTCATATTCCATAATTAGTTAACATCATCTAATTTTTTGTTAAACATATTTTGTACGAAAAATTAGTGTCAATATCTTACGTTATTCCTATAATTACTTTTTATTCCTATAATTACTTTTTATTTAATTACTTCCTAATTTTTCATTGAAAACATTTCACTTTTAGTTTATATATTCTAAATTTTTTGTCTTTCATAGTAATTCATGTAATCCTCCCCCTACCAACCCCCACCCCCAAATTGAATACCAAATTAAGCTCTTTTTTGTTTCAACAAGAGATGTATCCGAAGGCATATCTAATTGTGGATGGTCTTTTATCATAATACTGCAATTCACAATTTGAGAAATTATTAGTGCACAAGAGAGTTGATTTTTTATATTTTTTTATTTTTTCTTTTGTTGTAGAAAACATATTGTATGAGACATTAGCATAATATTCTTTTCCCTTTTTAGTTTTTCTTTTAACTATAAATTAAAGTTTATTATTTTTCTTTTCGGTGTTCATATTATTTTATGATAGGAAATAATATTTTGGAAGATCAATTGATTTTGTATTCATTTATTATGTAATTCCTGACATCAAATGCATTTGGTGTCTGTAACATTTAGATTATTGATTTTTTTTCAACTATATTATGTGTTATGTAATATGAGGTGCTTATTTTATTGTATTTCTTGATGTATCAAGTATGTTTGATGTGAATGATATATTTTATCAAAAACATAGAGAATGGTTGAATAGAAGCTTTTTTATTTTTTTTATGTTGATTAATCTAAAACAGATTCAAATGATGATGAATTTACATGCATTACATAATAGTTTATTGTTATGCTTTTCTAACATCTTCGAATGCACATTGCATAAATATAGTCAACTTCTTTCAAACATGTAATTATTGGGGTTTTTTTTCTAGTTAGTGATCCCTTTGTTTAATTTTGTCCAATCACAATATATCCCCATAAATTATAACACATTATTTATCTTTAGACTTTCATTATAATTACTAGTCAAAAATGAATTTAAATGAAATTATATAATATCCTAACCCAATCTTATTGTCAAAAAGTATAATAATTATGTAAATCATTATGCAATTTTTTTAATGATTAGATCATACTTACAAGTACAAATATATCAGAGATAAAAGTTCTAAATAAATATGTATGATTCTGTACAACAATAGCTAACTCTTTAAACTATAAAGGAAAAATTAAATGTATATTTTTCCAAATCATATCAAATTAGACTAAAAAATATGATATTATATTTATTTATTAAAATAAAAGTAAAAATGTGATCTTATTTTTTGTATATTTCTCATGTGTCATTTTGGTGGATAAATTAGATTTGTTCATTTTTTCCATATCAGGTGATGAGTCAAGTGCCATTTTAATGATGAGTCAAATGCCATTTCACCATGCCACGTTATCGCAATCTCCCAAAAAGTCACGAATCCGCTAAGTATGGAATTGCCACCCTCGAATCTGTCAAGGCCCTCGAAAGGACATTATCACACCAGCCTCGTTCCCTTGAGAAAGCCCACAACGCAACAGGTTAGCAAGGGTGCCCTCGAATGGAGAGATTGCCCTCGATGGCGCTCCCATCGAGGGCCAAATCTCAGACTTAACCATTGCAAAGATGGGAATTATGACGAGACGAGTACAGCTGGAGATTGTTGACAGGCGCAATCCGCTGCCACCTACTGCATCACGTTGGCACATGGGTCCATCCCATCAGACGTGGGCACATTAAATGCCAAATCATAAATACAATCCTTGGTCATAAATGCCCAAGATATCCATTTAATGCCGGGTATGACCCCTCATTAATGATGAGTGAGGATAGCCGCCAAAAGACTGGAAAAAGGGGGACAAAAGGCACTTATTATAACAGCTACAGGGCTGAGGGTGACCGGATCCCACCAACCATGTCACATCAGGCTCCTCACTCTCATATAAAAGCTCCATACGGCTCTCCACTCAAGGGTAAGACATACTTTTTGCCTTGCAAGCCAAGAGAATATCACTACTGTTCATCTTCTTCTTCTTGAACCTGCCACTGACTTGAGCGTCGGAGAGCCTATGCCGGGGCAAAACTGGCTAGTCTCACGTGGGTTCCTCCCTCTTTAGCAGGTGGGCTACCAGCAAACACTATTTTGAAGTGCGCAATATTCGGACACGTGTACCAACCAAATCCGGACCGCATCATTTGGCGCTAGAAGGAGGGCCCAATCCTGTTCAAGAGGTGATTGTTTCCAAGCAAAGAAGAATGGTGAACACCCGGCGAACTCACATATCCGTCACATAGGAGAGGAGCCACCGCGATCCTCCCGAAGTGACTCAACGGGCAGAGGAGGCCGTCAACGTCATGAACAGAGGAAAGGAACCTGCTGCGCCCGCACTACCCGCTGGGCTGGGGGCAGGACCCTCTCATGATCCCGCACCAGCTCAAGCCACAGGGACGCAACAGGTTGAGCATACGGTCACCCTCCCCATCAGCCGGATCAGACAGCTGTTGGGGGCCTGCGATAACCAAACCCTAGTTCGGTTACTATCCGGGGGGCTATCTCCATCCCCTAATGAGGTAGGGCCCCCAGCCGTATCTCGCCGTCGCGAGCATCATGAGCCCCGCTGGAGCCAGTCCCCACGTGAAGGGAGTCATAGACATAACCCCAGGAAAGAGGTCGCTGAATCAGGTAATGTAGCCACTCGAAGGGTTCCTCCTGGCCGAAACGCCATGGATGCACCCGCCGGGTCCAGGGCTCCCGCCAGGTCCCGGTCCGACGGTCATCGTCCGCGCCCTCGAAGGGGGGAGGAGCCAAAAGAGCTGGCACGCATGCGCCAACAGGTCAGCGACCTACAGGATGAGATAGATCGCCTGTCCAGGCGTCGCGAAGGAGATAGAAGCATAAGGGTGGAAGTGACGCGACAGCTGCCTCCTTACAACCACCGATTGGAGAGGTCTCCATTTATTTTGGAGATTGCCGAGTCCCGGTTGGCCCCGAATGAACGCATGCCCACCAGCTTGCCCCGTTATGACGGTACTACGGACCCGCTGGAGCACCTGACTCATTATGAGGACGTAGTAGGGGTGGCAACCAGCAACCAGCAACCTCCATGTATGGGCCCGTCTCTTTTCTACCACCCTCCAAGGGATCGCCCTTACATGGTTTAAGAAGATGGAGCCACAGTCCATCTCCTCCTATGAAGAATCAGCAGACAAATTTTTGAACCATTTCGCTGCCAAGATGTCTACTAAGTTGTCCCATACTCATTTGTATGGAGTAGTCCAGAGGGAAGATGAGAGCCTGCGTGCTTTCATGGAATGATTTAACAATGAGCTCCTCAAAGTGGAAGATGTGGGGGTCGAGTTTGTCCGGCATGCGCTGTATCAAGCCCTAAAGAATGAGAAATGTGCGGAGGCCATTATTATGCAGCCCCCCCGTACCATCGCCGGGATTCAGCAGCTGGCCTCCAAGTACATGGAGGTTGAGGAGCTCAACCTCATAAAACACCCGCCCAAGATTAAGGGAGAAGGTAGCACCAAACCCCGGGAAGACAAATCAAGGGGCAAGGAAAGGAAGGATGTAGTCAGGAAGTACAAAGAGTACTCTCCCCTTACCAAGACCCCAGCTGAGATCTTTTCACTCCTCGGGAGCCATGCGTTTTCAACACCTAAGAGGATGCCCGAGGGGAGGAAAGCCCGGAAGAGTGGGAAATATTGTGCCTATCATCGACAATCTGGGCACAACATGGAGGATTGCTATAACCTACAAGACGAGATCGAGGCCCTGATCCGTGGCGGGAAGCTCCAGGAATTTGTTAAGAAGCTGGAGTACTATGACCGCCAGGCCTCCCCGATCCATCGAGATCGGTCGAGGTTACATAGAAAGGCGAGCCCTCAAAAGCATCCAGAAACTTCAAAAAGAACCGGCAAGAGGCCCCTGAGCAACAATCACCCCACAAAGGGCACGATCCTCATGATCGCGGGAGGACCAGCCGGGGGTGATACCAGATCCTCTCGAAAGAAAGTTGGCAGGAAGCTCCGGTTTGCCCTCGAGGATCCGGATTACCCCCAACAGGTCAATGCTATCGAGGGATGCTCGGTCGAGTTCACCGAAAATGACAGGATCCCTGTCCAGAGCCCAGACGGTCTGATCGAGCAACCCGACTATCCTATGGTGGTAACGGCCGACGTAGCTAACTTCGCCATTACCAAAACTTTGATCGACAACGGAAGCTCAGCCAATGTCCTATTCTACTCGACCTTGAAAAAGATGGACATGGGAAAAATCGACTTGGAGCCGGTGAGGACGCCCCTGGTAGGCTTTGGGGGATCCCAGATTCACCCCCTGGGGCAAATCAAATTGCCAACATCCCTCGGCAAAGAGCCCCACCGACGGACCTTGATGGTGAACTACCTGGTGGTGGACGCCCCCTTTGCCTATAATTTAATCCTGGGCAGACCGGCGCTTAATGCATTCCCAGCAGTGGTCTCGACTTACCACCTCATGATGAAGTTCCCCACCGAGACCGGGATCGGACAGGTGAGATGCGATGTAGTTGACGCATGGACCTGCTACTCAGTCTCACTTGGGATGAAGCCCGGGTCCTCTAAAAGGAAATCACCCGAGGCCAGCTCGGATAGCGACTCTGGATGGGTAGAACTGCCTCCGGCGAAAACTAGGAAGCTTGAGGACAGCAGGATCGAGCCCACCGGAGAATCTAAGACCATCGAGTTGGAGCCTGGTAACCCCGAGAAAACGACCAAGATAGGGGCTCAACTCGATCAAGCTAAGGAAATGATGCTTGTTCACTTCTTGAGAGAGAACAAGGACGTGTTTGCATGGCAGCCCTCGAATTTCCCTGGGATAAGCCCCGAGGTCGTTGTGCACCGTTTGAATGTCGATCCCACCTTCAAGCCCGTTAAACAGAAGAAGAGGGTCTTCGGGGCCGAAAGAAACAAGATTATCGAGGGGGAGGTGAACAAGTTGTTGAAGGCCGGCTATATCATGCCTATATACTTCCCGGAGTGGCTGTGCAACGTGGTAGTGGTCCCCAAAGGGCAAGGAAAGTGGAGGATGTGCAATGACTTCACGGACCTCAACAAGGCGTGCCCAAAGAACCCATACCCACTCCCTCAAATCGATCAGCTTGTCGACTCGACGGCGGGTTGCGAAATGATGAGTATGATGGATGCCTATCAAGGGTACTATCAGATCTCTATGGCCCCGGAAGACCAATCCAAGACTTCGTTTGTGGTAGAGATGGGGGTCTACTGCTTCCTAGTTATGCCATTTGGCCTCAAGAATGCGGGGGCGACCTATCAAAGGTTAGTGAATCTTATCTTTAAAGAGTTGATAGGACGGATTGTCGAAGTATATGTGGACGACATGATCGTCAAGAGTCCGGAGGAAAGGGACCATCTCGAACACCTTAAAGAGGTCTTTCAAGTACTAAGGGAATTTGGTTTAAAACTCAACCCCTCGAAATGCACATTCGGTTATATGGTCAGCGAGAGGGGGATCGAGGCCAAACCAGAGAAAATCGAGGCTTTGCAAAAAATCGGGTCCCCCAAATCAATCAAGGACGTCCAGAGGCTCTGCGGCCGGATTGTATCGTTGAATAGATTCATATCTCGGTCGGCGGACAGGAACCTCCTCTTCTTCAAAAAACTGAGGAAAGTTCCTGATTTTCAGTGGACCCCCGAATGCGAGCAAGCCCTGTGCGAGCTCAAGGAATATCTGGCCACCCTGCCTCTACTAGCAAAATCGAATCCAGGAGAAAAGCTGTACGTGTATCTCGCTGTATCTCCGGAAGCGGTCAGCTCAGTAATTGTGGTAATAAGGGATCGGAAGCACTTACCGGTGTATTATCTCAGCAAAGTGTTGCAAGGGCCAGAAAAGAACTACCTGGAGATAGAGAAATTTGCGTTGGCCCTCATCCACTCCGCAAGGAAGCTGAGACAATACTTCCAGTCACACTCAATGGTAGTACTTACCGATCAACCTCTCCGGCAGGTCATCTCAAAGCCTAACACGTCGGGCCGGCTTATCAAGTGGGCTATAGAGCTCGGGGAATTTGATATATTATATCAACCCAGAACCGCCATCCAAGCCCAAGTGCTGGCTGATTTCCTCCTCGAAAGAGTGGGGTTACCGGAAGAGAGTCCGCCTATCACCGACCCGTGGCTCCTGCATGTAGATGGGTCATCCACCACGCAAGGAGGGGGAGCTGGGATCACCCTACAGAGCTCAAATGGTGATGTGGTGGAATTCGCTATCAAGCTCAATTTCCCTGTCACAAACAATGAAGCAGAATATGAGGCCCTCATAGCGGGCCTCGAATTGGCAGTTCGAGAAGGAGTCTCTCATATCCGAGCCTTCACTGATTCTCAACTAGTCTCCAATCAGATTGGGGGAATATACGAAGCCCGGGATGCCATGATGACAAAGTACCTCGAATATGTTTCCAAGATGAAGGAAAGTTTCAAATCTTTCACTTTGGAGCAGATCCCGAGGGAAGAAAATGAGCGTGCGGACGCTTTGTCTAAGTTTGCAAGTGCCCTGAAAGGCACGAGGGATCATGTAGTCAGGTTTCAGACTCTCGACACTTCTGTAATTTGCGAGGGAGGCGCCTCGATCCTGCCTATCCAGCCCCTCGAACCCAGTTGGCAGGATGAAATCCGCGCTTTCTTGTCGGGAGAAGAGATATTTGACCAAAACCAATCGAGGAGGCTAAGAAGACAGTGTGCGAGATATGCCTTGGACAGTGAGGGAAGGTTATTTCGGAAATCTTTTCTGGGACCCCCGCTCAAATGTCTCCTCCCCTCGGAGGCCCGAGAAGTAATGCAGTCTATTGACGAGGGAAGTTGTGGGAATCATGCGGGAGGAAGGTCATTATCCAAAAAGATTATGAGGAGCGGTTTTTATTAGCCAACCATTCTAAAGGATGCATTTGATTACACCCGGAAGTGCCCGAAGTGCCAACTTTATGCCAACCTTCCTCACAAACCGGTGGCCGAGATGGTGAATGTGGAGATTTCATGGCCCTTCGATCAATGGGGGATCGATGTAGTTGGACCTTTCCCTATGGGAAAAGGCCAAAGAAAATTCGCCATAGTGGCCGTGGAATACTTCACTAAATGGGTCGAGGCGGAGGCCGTTCCCAAAATAACCGATGCCTCGATCCGGTCCTTCATATGGAAGAATATTATCTGCCGTTTTGGGGTCCCTCGAGTGCTGATATCAGATAATGGTACCCAGTTTCAAAGTCGAGCCACAATAGAATGGTGTCAGAGCCATGGCATCGAGCAACGGTTCACATCCGTGGGAAATCCCCAAGCCAATGGCCAAGTGGAGGTAACCAACCGCATCATTCTCCAAAACCTTAAAACTGTGTTGGGTGCTTTTAAGGGAGAATGGGCGGATGAGTTGCCGGGGGTCTTGTGGGCTTATCGCCCACCCCTCGAACAGCAACGGCAGACTCCCCGTATGCCTTAGTGTATGGATCCGAGGCGGTCATTCCAGCTGAAATATTGCACGACACCGCCAGAGTTGCATACTTCGACAAGTCCAGAAATGAGGAGAACCGAGCCTCGGAGCTAAATTTGCTCGTGGAGAGAAGAGGCACAGCCTGGTCGAGGATGCAAAAATATCGAGCTTCGATGGCCCGAGCATATAATAAAGGAGTACGCCCCAGAAATTTCCAACTCGGCGACTTGGTCCTTAAAAAGGTTGAAGTATCCAAGCACGTGGGAAAACTGGACCCTAACTGCGAGGGACCTTACAAAGTTGTGAAGGTTTCAAAAAATAATGCGTACCGGCTCGAGGACATGGAAGGAAGGGAACTACCTCGACCATGGAATGCTGCTAATCTCAGAAAATTCTATGTATAAGATAAGTTTGCTCGATCCCTCCTCGATAGTTGTTAGGAAATTGTGTCGAGGATGCTTATTGTCTCGAGGAAAATGTAAAGATGTTTCAATAAAAATCACTTTCCTCTTAACTATCTTTGAAGTGTTCTCGCACATTTATTATTAAGCCTTGGTGGAATATGGTTTGGCGTAATGATAAAACTCCCGTGTCCCTCGATTCCACTTATGATTTAACCAATTTCATTCAACTCCATATAAGTGGGACAGCGCCTCTCGATTTCATCAAAGTATCATTTAGCCATAAAAATAAAGAGAACAGTAATATGGACTCGAGAACTAATCTTTATGTTTAACAGGGGAAGCCTCGAGTGGGTCATTTCATTAAGGAAGCCCGAGGGCAAAAAAGTTACAAGGACTTAAGCGGGTAAAAACAAAAAGGGGGGAAAGGCCACAATGGGGTGGGGGATTATTGGACCTAGTCGCTAAGTTCGACAGGCCTATCCTCCTGACCCTCGTCGCCCCCGTCACCGGCGAATGCCCCCGCTCCGTTCCTCTCCATCTTCGTCCTCGGGGTCATTGGAGGAGCTGGGCTCGACCATCCGTTCCTTCCAGGTCTCGGGAGCCGGCGCGGAAGGCATTTGAACGTCCTCTTCCCCCGATGACTCGCCCTTTGCAGTCTCCGGCGTTGGAATTTCGAGGCGGCGGAAGGCAAAGTTGAATTCGCTTCCTTGGAAGTCGAACTCTTTGGATTTCCCCGTCGAGGGCGAAGCCTCATCCACCGGCGCCCCGCTGCGGTCAAAGGAGAGCCCAACTGACTCTCGATCGAAGTCCTCTCTTAATTCGCCTCGAGTTTGGAGCTGATCGAGGACTAGTTCTATGGCCTCCGTAGAATCCTGGAAACCGAGGTACGTCCTGATGTAGTCGAACGCCTCGCTCACGAAGAATCTCGAGAAGGCCCGCTTGACCCTCTTACGGCATCATGCGGGGAATATCCACTCAGCCCTCTGCAGCCCCGCCTTAATGCCTTCGCTATAATTATGGTGAGCCTTGGCCTCCTGCCTCTGCAACCTTGTTGTTGACTACCTCGAGGCGTTCTTTAGCAAAGTCGCGGGCCAGTTCTGCGCTTTCGCACAAGCTCCCGCGTCTCCTCCCAAGCTTTGGCCGTGCGCTTGACTTCATCGTCCAGACCCGTGCATTTCTTCTCGAGCTCCGCTATGCGTGTCTGGGCAGATTCGAGGAGCTGCTGACTCTCCTGCAGCTGCCCTCGAAGAGTATCATTTGTCGAGGCCAGTTCCCCGGCAAGTACTTCGATCTCTTCGAGGCGCTTTTCTACCTCAGCCGGCGCCTGTTGATTCTTTTTCTTCTCCTCTCGGAGGAGCCTCTTATACTTGTTCTTCCCCCGCCGGAAGACGCTCGCGCGACGGAGGAAATGGTGAGACAAGGGGGCAACCACCTGCCCAGAAGGTCGACAGATGAGTAAAGAGTCATTAGGGGGAAAAGAAAAATAATTTTAAGGCGTGAATCCTTACCCCAATTAAAGAATTGGCCAGATTGGTCTCCAGATCAGCCATGGAGCACTTCAGTAGAGCTCGATGGTCGTTAGGGAACTGAAGACCTCGGAGAAGAGCAAAGTTCATCTTCGTGTCTGTCTCGTTAGCCCCTATCCCGGTGATACGAAGATTAGAGTGGTGGTGATCGAGATGGACGGGATTACTGGGCCCCGCGTCAACACATTTGAGGATCTCGTCCTCCTCGTCTGTTTCCGGGGGCTCGGGGCTTGCCACCCTTTTGGCTTTCCCCGTGGGGATTGGCTTCTGCTTCTTGGCCCCACAAGCAGCCTCTTCATCCGCCGCCCTCTTTCGAGAGCCCTCAGTGCCTCCTTCACGAATCGAGACACCCGGCAAGACCCTTCGAGGGGCGGCACCCCTAGGACTCGGCCGGGTTGAAGGCGCTGACTGTGTCGTCCCGATAGGGGGGCTGGCAGAACTCACCCTAGATCGAGGCGGAGCATCAGTTGGAGCCCCAGCCGAAGTAGGCCTTTGCGGAGGCCTTGGCGGAGTAGTCGCAGGAGCCGGCGCCCTAGCAGCTGGAGTCGGCACCAAAGAGGGAGCTTCAGTTTGAGGCGCCGTTTGTTCCATGGGCGCCGGGCCACCCTCATCGCCCCTTGGGGCCGTTGCCTCCTCGGCCGGTGGTGCCCCCTCGGCTGGTGTAAGCCCCTCGGCTGATCGAGGGATCTCAGCCTCTGTTTCTTCCGCGGAGGCCCCAACCCCTTGGCTGGAACCCTCTCCGGCCCCGGTATCTTTTCTTGGTCTCCTCGTCTTCTGAGTGACGGGTCTGTGAAACGGCGTCACCCTAGGGTCGTGGGGGCTGAGTTTGGCGCCTTTGACGGTCGAGCCTCGCCAACAGTGCTTTGCGTGCGTCCATCAGAATTTGTAAAGCTGCAAAAAGAAAATATTATCTTGCAAGAACCTCGAGAAATGATATAAAATGCAGAAAAAAAAACGAGGGGAAGAAGACTTAGGCCCTAAGGTAGTTCTCGATAAAGGGGTTGACACCGCATACCGGGACGCTCGCCGGGGCCGCCAGTGGCGCTCGAGAGGCGGCACGCGCGAAGTATGTCCTCGGAGGTTAAATAAACCGCGCACATCCTCCCCATCTTCGCTAAGTCCTCCACTTTCCCCTCGTCAAAGTTTGGCTCCTCGTGGAACTGATTCCGATTAAGTGTGGGAGGCTGACGCCAAGTCGAGGGCATACCCAACTGCCCTCGATCCTCCACAAAGATAAACTTCCTTTTCCATCCCGACCCGTGGGAGGATTTGAAGCCGTCCAGTACCTTCGAGGATCCAGAACGGGCTGATAAGTACAGGAATCCGGGCCCATCATCCGCTGATTCGCCAGGGCCCGACCGAACCGACTCGTTCGATCTGAAAAACTCCAAAAAATTGGCCGGGGTTGCCTCTTCCTTCAAACACTTCATGATCACCACGAAGGCAATGATGATCATGATGGAGTTCGGCACCAATTGACAGGGGCAAACCCCAGTGAACTCCAGTAATCGCCGGACTTCGGGAAGAAAAGGAAGGCGCAATCCCGCCTTGAAGTAATGAAGATTGAGGGCCACACATCCTTCCCGCGGCTCCACCATGTTCTCCGTTGGGCCCGGCATATGAATGGGGAACTGGACCCCATATTCTTCCCTGATCTTCTCAACCTCTGCCACTGTGATGTTGCTGGTCATATCCCGGGGGAGGGAGGCTGTCTGAAATCTGCCCATTCCGGCGCCTCGTGTTTTTGGGCTCTTTGCCGGGGACCCACTCGGTCCTGCGTCCCCCCTAGCGGGCCCCGACGTCTTCCTCCTAGGGCGGGGGCGAACTTCCTCTGGCGCATTACCCGGCGCCTCTCCTCTCGTGCCGCCCTCTGACGGCGCCCCGGCGAGCGTAGCTCCTGTGTCCTCGCTGGCGCGACCCACCCCGGTGCCTGAAACCGACTGGGAGGGGAGGCGAACCTCCCTCTCCGCCGCCAAGTCCTCAGGTGTGGGGTCAGAGTCGTCCAATATCTTTCTCTTGGGTCCCATGGTGGCTAGGGTTTTTCACGAAAAAGGAGAAATTTGAGAAGGAAAAGGGGATTCACCTGAAATGGCGACGAAAACCTGAAAATGTCGTGAATGTGGTGCAAATCCTTAAGCCAGTCGTCTGAATAAGTGTAGCAGGCGGGAGAAAAATCGGATTGTGGTGAAACCTGCAACTATTTATAGGTTATACGGGAAATCACCCACCATTATGGCACCTCGGGCGCGATGACCCAAAAAGCCTGCAATAATGGCGACAGGGCACGCCCTTTCGCGTGAAAACCCTTCGGCCGCCCAAAATTAATGGCTGGGGACATGACACGTCCCCCCAACTAGGCGCGTGGGCTGACAGGCTGAAAAGGTGCGGCTCCCCATGCCCTAATGGCGCTTCAAATTCAAAAAATGAAAGGACGTCTGACATCCTGCTCATAAATGCACTCTTGAAGGCTGACGTCCTCGTCACACTCAAGAGTGGGGGGGCTAATGATGAGTCAAGTGCCATTTTAATGATGAGTCAAGTGCCATTTCACCATGCCACGTCATCGCAATCTCCCAAAAAGTCACGAATCCGCTAAGTATGGAATTGCCACCCTCGAATCTGTCAAGGCCCTCGAAAGGGCATTATCACACCAGCCTCGTTCCCTTGAGAAAGCCCACATCGCAACAGGTTAGCAAGGGTGCCCTCGAATGGAGAGATTGCCCTCGATGGCGCTCCCATCGAGGGCCAAATCCCAGACTTAACCATTGCAAAGATGGGAATTATGACGAGACGAGTACAGCTGGAGATTGCTGACAGGCGCAACCCGCTGCCACCTACTGCATCACGTTGGCACATGGGTCCATCCCATCAGACGTGGGCGCATTAAATGCCAAGTCATAAATACAATCCTTGGTCAGAAATGCCCAAGATATCCATTTAATGCCGGGTATGACCCCTCATTAATGATGAGTGAGGATAGCCGCCAAAAGACTGGAAAAAGGGGGACAAAAGGCACTTATTATAACAGCTACAGGGCTGAGGGTGACCGGATCCCACCAACCATGTCACATCAGGCTCCTCACTCTCATATAAAAGCTCCATACGGCTCTCCACTCAAGGGTAAGACATACTTTTTGCCTTGCAAGCCAAGAGAATATCACTACTGTTCATCTTCTTCTTCTTGAACCTGCCACTGACTTGAGCGTCGGAGAACCTACGCCGGGGCAAAACCGGCTAGTCTCACGTGCGTTCCTCCCTCTTTAGCAGGTGGGCCACCAGCAAACACTATTTCGAAGTGCGCAGTATTCGGACACGTGTACCAACCAAATCCGGACCGCATCATCAGGTATTTCTATATTTAGTCTGTTTTAAGTTTCACAAGTTACCTCTTCGGAAAAAAAGGAAGTTCCATAAGTTACAATTTTTTAATTATAACTTCCCATATTTCAATTGTCTCTTTCTACTCACTCTTCATAATATCAATTAATTCATTTTTACATTTATAGATGCTACACATTGATATGTTCTTCATTTTATATATCTGTGAATATATATTTGTAACACTTTTTCCTTTGTAAATTACTTTTGCTTAAATTATATATTATATCAATATCTCACAATATTTTATAGATAGATTTGATCTTCTTTTCTTTTGATAATTTGGTATATAGAAATTACTTTATAATTAAATGCACATGTGTTCATAAATTTTATTTTTATTTGTTAAACTAAACTATCTTTCTTTTTTTTTTTACATATAATTATGTTTTATGCACCAATTCCTTTTTTTATCTATTAAAGAAACTAAAATAAATACATCGTATAGTGATTTGGATTAATATAAATTTCAATATTCAAAATGGGTTGTACTATTTTGATTTAAAATTTCAATCATATTCTTATTTTCCTAACAAAACTGGTATGAGCGTATAATGTATTCATATTCCATGAATTTCAACTTTAGTACAATAATATATGTTCATAGAATTTTGTTTTCAATGCAATACGAGTTTTATATATGTTCACATAGAAAAACGTTCTCCCTCTACATATATACACACATTATAAAAGTGTATAATGAATGATATTAATTATTTTCGTTAAAGAAATTCTACTATCAGTTTATGTAGTCATCCTAATTTTAAATTTTAAGTATATCCTTTTTTATAATATCAATTAACCCATCTTTATTCTTAGAAATCCTCTTTTTTTTTTGTCATAGTTTGTTTTTCATATCTGTAAAAATATATTCAAATAAGCATTTGTTTAAAAACATACTTTTAATACTTTTTTCTTTACAAATCACTTTGCTAAAGCTACATATCATATTAATAACTAATAATATTTCTTTTAGTTCTGCGTGTGTATTAACAAAATTATATAATTAGAAACTCGAACATGGAGATAACAGTCTTGAAATATTGTTTTCTTATTTGTATCTATAATTCAGAAAAATTAATGCTCTCGACCTAAATGCTTCTACGCATATTGAGAGCCTCATTGTGCTCAATTTTGACATATATGAAATTCTAATAATTCTTACTTTTGATTTATAAACGTATACAATTGTTAATAATTATTTAAAAGAAACAGATATTTATCTAAAGTCCCATTAATTTAAGATATGTTATATTTTAATTTATGTACTCAAACAGTAATATTATACTCTTATTTACAATGTCCCATTTACGATATGTCAATCAATGAATCAATCTAATTCTTATATTATTAGATTCTAGAAGTACCTGTCACTTACTTCTTTATACTTTTTTAAGAAAAATGCCACAACTAATTATACAAAAAGCTAATGTAATCTAATATATATCTAAAATGGCATGGTGAGTTATTTTAAGTAGGTAGTATATGTGGCAATTACGTGGAAAAACATTTGTTACTCCAATATGTCATATAGATTTTGTCTTAATTTATGTTTGTACTTTTTCATGCAACAAATTAACATGTAATTCAATTGCACTATTTTCTCAATATTTCTACTTTTTAGATATAAATATCATGACAATATATGTTTATAGTCGTCAGATTATGTGTGTATATATATACATGCTAAGATGTATGTTTATATTTAGCATGTACTTCCCCCACTTGTGTTCTTCTTTTATTAAGTTTTAGTTGATATACATGTGTGTGTGTGTGTGTGTGTCTTTATTTATAAAATTATAAATAAAATTTATAGATTGTTACACCAAATTTTGTTTCAAGGTTCGTTATACATATTAAAAAAGAAAAGTGTCTTCATTTTTTCATCATTGCATTCACATGTTTCATCTCTTTATGAATCGTTATAGTACCGTTAAGCTATTGTTGCATTCTAAAAAATATAGCAGAAGATTCATCCACAAATGACTTGCAAAATGATAAATAAGTTGTGATGAAAATCAATGATTGGCTAGAATTATAATTAACAAAACTACTTTAGGATAGATAAATTCTTTACAAATTAATCTATCTCCATATTATATTATCCATTTCATGATGTAATTACATAGAAGACGATCATAATAAAATTTTATATAATAAAAATTACGTATCAACTAATAATGGGACCAACCAACAAAATAGTTGAGCTTTTTCATGAAATCGATCATGTTCATGGAAATAAATAAACTGTCACAATGTATAAAAGATAGTGGTTGATGATGCGAGTTACCCAATATTTGCTAAAGTTATTCATTATGCATTCTTTATATTTTATCTAGAATAAATGCTAAAATTAATTTAATATGTTTTCTCTCTTATCGGACTTTTAAGCTTAAAAGTTTGATTCTAATTTTAATCTAGACAATATTAACATGTAAAAATAAATATGTCAATTATTTTATATTGTAACGTCAAAATATTCAGCATTTGTGTGTAATAGGTAAGAGATGGTGCATTTAAATCTATATGAACTCGATTATATTGGGTAAATTTATTTTGTGCAAAAACAAACAAATTGAAAATAATATGATAAATTCTATTGTTACTCATGTCTCAAACTTTTTAATCTTATTCATCAATATGTTTTATTCTCAGGAAGTATGCAAATAAGTTTTGAATAATAAATACTAAAATTTGAGTCTTAATAAAATAAGAAAGTTATCAAAATAAGTTCATGGCTTGAGGTATGTGTTATGGTTTTTATTATATAATTTAACATTTATTTTCATACTCACATGGGATGATACTGTCTATTTTGGCATGAAACATTTTATTAAAAAAAATTCAAAAGGAAAATTGGCAAGGTTTACTCAATTTATTACTTAAATATTTTATATTAGATAGATAATCTATACAATTAAATTATCTAAATGTCTATTGTTCAATACTTCTAATGCAGTTTTACAAATGCATTAGTCTGAATAGTAATTGATGAGTATAAATGAATGTTGAGTATGTGCATTAACAAATTCAAATCATATAGGGTGAGTTTTATTCTTTTTCTCTTTTTGCCCATAATTTTATATTTTTTTTATGTTGGATTATCAATATTAAATGAACTTTTATTCTCAATATTACTATTTCAAATATGAATGTTTTGTGTGCAAGCAAATATGAAGTTGTAGAAAATTGTGCAACTCCTATCATATTAGATCTGATGAAAATAAGTCACATTTATATGAAATATTCTTATGTTTTTTTAATTTCAATAATTTAATTGTATTCAACAATTTTTTTGTTAATTGTTTTGCATTTATAATATCTGTAGAATAGTTACATTATCTATGTTACATCTTAAATTAAATATACTAAAAATTTTAGTTTTGCAATTATCATCCTGCGCAACGTACATGTTACATTATCTATGTATTAAGAATGCATTATTAAAATGTATTTGACGTATGTTTATTATAATTTAGGTTTAGGGCCCTATGCTTAATTTAAGGAATTAAGTTAGTTGTAGTCTAATTTAATTGAAAAGTTAAATTAGCAATAATATTTGTGCATGATTTTAGGGAATTGCTAGCAAAAATATGATTATAGAATTAATGACCCAATATCATTGACATGTGTTAAAACATGTGGATTATATGATTTTTGGAATTAAAGGAAAGGCAATCAATAGAGAAGTTGATATAATTGGGCTAAAACTAAGGAATTAAAAAAGTTTAAAATATCTTTAATTGTCACTAATTAATTGATAAAAAAACGTGATGTGTCTCAACACATGTTGAGAGGGGTACCTTGTATGAGGGTTTGACAGCGAGTTTGCACATTATTTATCTTGATCGGCTTCCTTTGCCTAATATCTTTTTTCCTTTCTTATTCCTTTTCATATTTTCTATTTTCTTCTTTACTTTATTTTGTTTTTGAAATCAAGTTCACCTTTCCTTATCTTTTCCTTCTAGGTCTCCTTGTTGGCTTGTGTGTGCCCGGCGACAACTGTTGTGCCCTAGTTCACACTGCTACTATCTTCCATGGAGGAACACTTAGAGTGGATGAGTAAAGCGTTAGATCTCAGGGACAATGATTTGGATGTTGTTGAGATTGCGACATGCATGGTGTTTGAATCCCAACACTGGGAAATTCTTATTGGTAGGAAGAGTCCATAACCAGAAGCTGTTGAACTTTGAAGGGCTGCACACATTTCTTGTAGCCATGATGAGTCCTATTATGGGTATGGAAGTGAAGCAACTAGCAAACGGTCGCTTCTTGCTATTCTTTAACCACAGAGTGGATCAGGACCGAGTGATGGAGAGAGTGTCGTGGCTTTTCGAAAAGTATCTGATTATTCTTAAACATGTGGAGCCGGATGTAGACCCACTAGAAGTGAACCTTGATTGGACGGATCTATACGTTCACATGCATGGGCTTCTAGTTTTTAACATGACCAAGGAGATGGCCATGGCAACTTCAAGGATGTGGACTTGGGATGGGATGAGCTCGCCCAAGGAGATAGTTTGCGAGTCCGAATGGATATGGATGCGATTGTGCTATTAAGAAGATCACTGAAGATACGTTGCTTAGTCGGAAAAGAATTAGTTATCCAATTCTCCTATGAGCGGTTGGAGAATTTTTGCTATCTGTATGGCCACTGTGACCACATAATGCGTTCGTGAAAGTTGGTATTTCAGGAGGGGTTCACTGACCCAGGGCCGGACTACCTATTCGGACCTTGGCTTCGTGCACTGGGTAGCAGGACGAGGGAAAATCGGAGGAATTTTGGAGTAGTAGTTGTTGACTGGCATCTTGGCCAACCCGGATCAAGCAATACGGGTTATACGGCGGTTCAACGATGCTCTATCATGTATGGAATGATGAAGGCGCCCCCGGAGGATGCAACCATTTCTTCGGCCGAATCCCGTGGTTCCGAACTCCAAAAATTAGCCTTACTCCACATGCCTATCCCAAAAGCTATAAAACCATACAACAACAACCCTATATACACTATCCCACCTGAGCCAGATCCAAAGAGCCTCCCTCCCACAAACCATCTCACCTCTATACTAAGCCATGTCCTATCCGAGAACCTAATAGTACCCTGGGCATCTCTGGGAGGGGCCTGAAATGCCACTGAGGGTTATGCAACCCCCACATCTAACCCTACGGCCACAGATATACTCCAGCCTTGGTCCATCTCATTAACAACTCTAGTTAATGTGCTGCTCTAGCTAGCTAATCCTTTTCTACCTATGCCCAATAACCCTAAAACCAAACGCATCAACCCGAAACCCAGGAATTCCCCCCGCAAACCAAAATTGCCTGCTAGTAAGCGAAAAGCCACAATATCCCCCAATCACAAACCAATGCCCTAGGGTTGGGCCTAGAAACTTGCACCACTTAAGTTGAAAGTTCTTGATGAGTTTGATGAATCGGTGGAGGCTGTCATGTAGCCCTACCAGGAATAATGATTCTCTTAATGTGGAATTGCCAAGGCTTTGGGGGGGGGGGGGGGAGGGCTAGACAGTTTGTTATTTGGAGCAACTGCTTCGTGATCATCAACCCTCACTAGTCTTTTTATCCAAGACAAGGTGTCGTGCACGGCGAATTGAGGCAATTAAGACTAGATTGAATTGGAATGGCATTTGTGTTGAGGCGAGAGGGAAGGGCAGTGGGTTGGCTTTGCTTTGGCACAAAAGCTTGAATATCACCCTTCAAAGCACATCGATGAATCATATCGACGCTACGGTTCAAGATGAAGATAGACTGAAAGTGTGGAGATTTATGGGGTTCTATGGGTAACCTAAATTCAGAATCGAGCGGCTTCATAGCATTTACTTGAGTGCCTCAGTCAAGCCTTGACGAGACCGTGGCTTTGTGGAGGAGATTTCAATGAAATTTTGGTCCCAACAGCGAAAGAGGGGTGCAACCCAAGACCATATTGCCAAATGCTTCCGTTTCATGATGCGTTGTGAGAGGCTGAACTTTTAGACCTTGGCTTCAGCAGCAATTGCTTCACATGGTGCAATAATCGTAGCGAACCGTATACGATCAGGGAGCGGTTGGACCGAGCGACCGCGAATGAAACCTGGATTCGGCTCTTCCCATACTACAAAGTAGCCCACTCGGATACGATCCGTTCGAACCATAAACCAGTTATGGTCGAGCTGGAATCGAAACCTCGTAAGCGTGCCAGGCAGAAGAAGAAGTTTAGGTTTGAGGCCATGTGGATCAAATCGTTGGAATGACCGGAGGTGATTGAGAGAGAGTAGAGTGGGGTAACCCATGCATCTCCTATCATGAATGTTTGGGATAGCATCAGAAGTTGTAAGGTGGGTTTGCTGAGGTGGAGCAGTGCTCGATCTGGTGATCCTAGGAGGAAGCTGAGGGAGCTAGAAGAGTGAGTTACGCGATTAAGGGTGGGTAGGATTACTGGCGAATCGAAGGTGAAGGAATAGAGAGTGTGGGGTTTAATGGAGGAGTTGAGAAGCCAAGAGGAGTCTTTGTGGCAACAACGAGGGAAGGCAGAGTAGCTTAGGGCTGGTGATAGTAATACCGCCTTCTTCCATTCAAAGAGAAGTGTACGGTGGCGAACTAATCAGATACTTAGGTTGGAAAATGAAGAGGGTGATTTGTGTCACAGAGAGGATGGAATAAGGGATATTATTGAACGCTACTTCAAGGGGTTGTTTCGATCAGAAGGGTGCACTAGTGAGGAGATGGCAGATATTCTTGAGGCAATGTGTCCGAGGGTGACTGATGAGACTAACATCGCCTGCTTGAGCCATTCACAGTGCACGAGGTTACCACAAGTCTCAAACAAATGTCTCCCCTTCAATCTCTGGGACCCGATGGTATGCCCCCTATTTTTTATCAAAGTTAGTGGTCTATTGTTGGATGCGATGTCATATCTTGTGTTCTTGTGTTTTTGAACGGAAATGATTTCTTGCGCAAAATGAACTTTACACATATTGTTCTCATCCCTAAGTGCAAAAACCCCACTCTCATCACTCAATTCCACCCTATTAGCCTTTGCAATGTGCTTTATAAGCTAGTATCCAACCTTTAGCTAATAGGCTCAAACCTTTCTTGAATGATATTATTTCACTCTCCCAGTCTGCTTTTATCCTAGGTCGCCTTATTTCAGATAATGTGCTTGTTGCTTTTGAGTTAAACGATTACCTCAAAAATTGTAGTAGAGGTAAACAAGGGTGTTTTGCCCTGAAACTTAATATGAGTAAAGCATATGACCGTGTCGAATGGTCCTTTCTTGATCATGTATTACGTAAAATTGGTTTTCACCCTAACTTTGTGGGACTTGTGATGTGATGTGTTACCACGGTCACTTACTCTTTTATTATGGAAGGCATCCAATTTGGTTATATGATCCCGGAGAGAGGCATTCGACAAGGTGACCCTCTCTCCCCGTACTTATTCATTTTTTGTGTAGAGGTTCTCAGTTGCCTAATCCTATAGGAGGAAAGAAACGGATGCTTGAAGGGGATAAGTATGGCTAGGAGAGCCCCTAGAGTTAGCTACTTACTCTTCGCGGATTGCACGTTAATTTGTGGAAATGTCACGCGACAAGCTATGGGGGCTATTGGGACGATTCTAGAACTTTATGCCCAAGTTTCAGGACAAGCAGTCAATTACCAGAAGTCGTCAATTATATTCAGCCTGAATGTCCTTGAGGTGGAGTGACTAGCCCAAGCGAAAATCCTTCAAGTACCAATCGCTGCCCACCAAGATTTATATCTTGGCTTACCGTCCATTGTAGGCCGCACGCGATGAGATGTCTTCGCCTCTATCCTGCGGAGAGTGGTAAATAGAATCCAAGGTTACTCGGAGAGATATTTGTCGTCGGCCAGGAAGGAAGTGTTGGTGAAGGCTATGTTACAAGCTATCCCCTCATATACTATGACTTGCTTTAAACTGCCGGATAGTCTGCTTAAGGAGTTGGAGAGCACAATTGCGATTTTTTGGTGGAACAATGGGGAACATAGAAGGATCCATTGGATGGGGTGGAGGGACTTGTGCTCGAAGAAACAGGATAGAGGATTGGGGTTTAGGAGGCTTAACCTATTCAACTTAGCTTTGTTGGCTAAGCAAGGGTGGCATTTAATTTAGCAGCCCCCCTCATTGCTAAGTCGGATGTTCAAAGCTCAGTATTTCCTGTCCACAGGCTTCTTTGAGGCTGATCGGCGTAGAAAACCATCGTATACATTGCAAAGCATTTTGGCCGCTCGAGAAGTGCTGTGAAAAGGCATTAGATGGCGGGTCGGGGATGGCACAAATTTCCACATATGGGGTGACAATTAGCTACCGAAAAGGTCCTCTTCCCAGCCGTTCCGAAATTTTCAAGCTATGGAGTGGCTCACAAAAGTAAGTCAGCTCATTGTTCACACAAGTAGAACCTGGAATAGTGAGTTAATTAACGAAATATTCAAACATGAAGATGCATTAACAATTAAGGGGATCCTGTCACGACCTGGAAAAATCCTTTATTTAAATATTTTATATTATACATTGGGTGTCCATTATTTTGTTGAATAATTTTCTTTTAGAACTATTTTGTGAAGTATTGTTTTATAGAAATTATTCTTCAAAAGTATTATTTTTTTTTATTTGCGAACAAATGAGCATTTACTGCATAAATTTTTAGCAAATATTATAAAATCCAAATATTCTTAAAATTTATTGCATTTAATCTTTATAAACTCTCAGAAATTATTTAATAAATTATTTTCAACTTTTACCTATTTTCCGAGAAATTTTAGCAGTTTTCAAAAAACATTGTCTTTAAGTTCTTAATTTGAAATCTAATTTTTAAAATGCTTAATTATTATCAAAAAAATGAAAATAATAATATAAATAAATATTTTAGATTTTATTTGACTTATAAAAGTTAATTTTCGAATTTTTAGAATTTTATTTCTATTTTTGGGCGATTTTCGAAAAAAGGGCAAAACAAGGGTTATTTTGGTCTTTTCACTTCTCCAACCCCAAATTTCGGTTTTGCTGAGACATAAACAATAAAAATACTTAATAAATAAGAGTTTTCAGATTTTATAGGTTTTGTTTGATTTTAGTTGATTTTATTCTATATTTTATCAAAATATCTCTACTAATACACTCTTGAAACCTAGCCTCATACACATATTTAAATATATATTAGTGGTGATATACATAGCTACATATACACACACCCATACCCACATACATATGCATGGTGGTTAGTAAAGTGAGGTGTATGTATAACCAACCATGTATAATTGTATGGTAGATGTATTTAAACAAATATAATATGTAGATATTTGCCTCTAATACTTGGAAGATCAATACACAAGACCTTATACACCCACACTCCTCATTTTTCAGCCCCATTTAGCCCCAAAACCGTGCTCTCCCTTTCTCACATCCTCACTCTCTCATTTTCTCTCAAAACACTATCATTTTCTCTCAAAACACTACACTACTTGGAAGAACACAAGGTAGGAACATTCTTTATACCTTAAGTAGAGGATTTTAGTTATTTTTCCCATTATCATGCTATTTTAAAGCTTTATGGTTAATTTGTCATAATATAACTCTTGTTGGGAGGAAGTTGAAGAGTGATTAGACTTGTGAGCATGATTTTGAAGATGTTATGTGATTAATATGCTTTATTTGAAGTCATATGTGATTATTATGCTTTATTGTAAGTATTATGTGATTAATATGCTTTATGTGAAGTAATATGTGATTATTATGCTCTATGCTTTATTGGAAGTATTATGTGAGTTTATGCTTTATTTGAAGTGTTGTGAAACCTTTATGCCTTAGTTGAGGTATTAGGAGAATATCATATGTTGTTCTTGAAAGTCTTAGTAAAGAAAGCTCCACATATCTATTATTTGATAAATAACACTTTTATTATATTTTATCCTATAGATTTATGCCTACTTTAGTCCTTACCTATATATAAACCTATTAAGGTTTTAGTAAGTGATTAGATGATTACATATATATATATATGCACGTATATATATATATATATATAAATATTTAAAGTGTCATATATATTCATTTAACTAATTCATTATGCGTTAATGATAGCCTAATTATATATATTTATATGTACGTATAGGTATATGTTATTATACACTACTTATATATATATATATGTTACGTATATGTATATATATATATATATACTTATATTCATTTTATTAGTTTTATATGTATATGTAGATAATTCTTAACATATCTATATATATACTTACCTATATTTTATATACGTATATATGTATCATATCTATATATTTATATACTTATACTAGTCATATTTTTAATCTATATATTTATATATTTATACTAGTTTATATTTATATATTTATATTTATATTTTATCTATTTACATTTTTTTGCTACTAGCTATTTACATTATTTAACATGTCCAAGTAAGTATGCTTAATAAGCAAACATAAAGCTTTCATTTATAAGTGCGGAGCTTACTTTACTAAACTATAATATAAACTTCCAAAGATTATGTGCATATGTGAACAACATTGCAATTCTGTGAATGAGCCCATATCTGTTGGAATGGGTGGGGGGTGTTCCACCGGGACATACTATTGAGTAGCCGGGAGAGTTCACACCCCTTCCATCTCCTAATCCGCTCTTGGGTAGACGGAGGGATCTACCAAGAGAGAGGGTCGTAGGAACAATACTAGCATATGCCCGGGATACGACCATTGGAGGATAAGGCTGGCGGGAGAAATGTGCTGGTTGTTATTTCGGCCCGGGTAGTTAGAAGGGTCACTATCAGGTACAAAAGGTAGAAAGTGTGAAACTATGTGTGTGCTATGTGTAACTAATGTGCACTTGACACCCGACGCACCTTATGTGTATAAAGAAAAAATGTTTCTACTAAACGTATGTTGATTCCGTGTTATATAATGATTTAGCTGCTTTCGGAAGCTAGCCTTTACGACGATGAGGAGGAGGAACCTTTGAAGCGTTTTACTAGAAGAAAGAGCCAGGATATCCGCTGCGTACTGTATTTGGTGGTTTTTGCATTTGCTATGTGATATAGTAGAACTAGCAAGTCGATACTCTCCTTTAGGTTGTACCCTTTTGTTATGTAATGTGTCTTGTACGTTTGTAATTATAATGTACGCATGTATGTAACCGCTAATGATAATAATAATAATACTAATAATAATAATAATATATAATAATAATAATAAATAATAAATAATAACAACAAGACTAATAATAATAAAGGGATTTCGGGGTCGTCATAGATCCCATTGGGCTGAGTGGACTATCCGGATATCCATGTTTGGCACTACTCAAAAATGGTTTGTTTATAGTTCACAGTGCGTATATCTGCTGGTTAAGGAGGACACACGGTCTCGAGCTTCAACATCGGCGATGATACAAAGATAAAATTGGCCCAAGGTGTGGCGTGCAAAGGTTCACCTAAACTTTGGTATGCTAACATGGAGAGTTTGCAAGGAAGTTGTCCCTACCGCGGTGAATCTTCAGCGACGCCATTGCCCAAACGAGCATGAATGCTCGTTTTGTAGCGAGAAAGAAGAAGATACTACCCATGCTTTTATAACATGCTCTATGTCGTGTATGATATGGGTGTTGTCCAATATCCATGGATGGTTGTGTCGAAATGGCAAGGGGACGCAACAGGGATAGATTTTTGCAGTGTTTAATGCTCTCTCGGTAGCAGGAGGGTGAACCTATTCCTTACGGATAATCTAGGCAATTTGGCTTATTCGAAACAAAAAGAGAGAGGCGGAACCATGGATGATTGCCTAGATGAGTTAATTTCTTTTTGTCATAATCAAAATTGGATTATGAAAAGCCAGACCTTGGGCCTCAATAAGAACCCTAATGGTACTAAAGAACCTGAGGAGGATTAAAACCTAATGAAGGCGCATCTCAACTTATATGATTTTTTTTGCGCATGTGTACGGCTTCTCGTGAACAAGGGAACTTGAGAGATTGCATTTTCATATAGAAAATAGAATTAGTGAGTCCAGCGATATGGAATCAATGTGACGGGGTTTCTAAAGTTCATCATCAAGGTCTATATAAATGTCAATAACCCTCTAAAACGGGCGTGTGAAGGTGAAAGGATTGTTTGCTGAGAGCTTATCGTTATGATGATGTACAAGGGAGACTTCCAAATTTTCTACTATTGGTGTGTTCTGTTAGGCTATATGAAGGACTTGTGCCCTAACCAACTTCAACAAAGAATCGGTGATTTGGGGGATGATTTGTCGTGTGGGACTTGACTCCGAGCATGACAGATATTATGGACAAAAATTGAGTTTTTTGGGTTTTGATTAGTTAAGTTTCAAGGTCTAGGATTCTAGATTGATTTCCCAGAATCAAACTCGACAGTTCTCCGTCACCAGTCCGACGAATAGCAATATAGAAGGTTCTATCTTTGGAAAGAATCACTCCCCTATAATTTTTCCAATAGATTGTGGATCTTCAGACCTACCCAATCACCCATCAAGGATAGAAGATTCTATGGTGGATTTTCAATGATCCAAACTTCTCGAACTCGTTGTCAAGCGAACCCAACTCTATTGATTCAGCAATCTACATGTTTTTAACCCTAAAATCAGACCTCTTTTTAGTGAGGCCATCTGGACAAAGTCACATTCGAGTCAACAAACCTAACCTAAAGATATCAGACTCTAATTGGAATCCATGAGCAACTAAGCTCCTAATCTACCTGATACTATAACCTAACAACTAACTAATATCACTTCTTTGATCCCAATAAATATTATATTTCCAGCCCACATCACCTTATGACCCAAC
>CM047882.1:19457108-19472108 GCA_026212405.1 Petrea volubilis
TTTGTGGCTAAGATAAAAAAAAATATTAAAAAAAATTAAATCTACCCACGGATAAATCCGTGGCTAAAACAATATTAAAAAAAAAAATTGGACATAGCCCAACAACCCACAGCAGGCCCAACCCGCTCGCCTCAAGCCCAGCGGTGCGATCGGCCCAGCTCGTGTGACCATTTCAATTAATAGAATTTCACCGTTACCAGTGGGACTCAAATCGAGACCATCTTGGGTATATTTGCCAACCGAGTTACCGCTAGCGGTATGAAGAATTTCTTTATTAAAATGGCATGCCAAGAATATTTAATACATTTATATATTGAATTTTGTTTGCAAATTTTACTAATTTATATCTTTATTTGCATATATTTTATAAGTTCATACTTATTATGAGTTTAATAAGAAATATAAATCGAGCAAATCATAATTGTTTCTAATTTACTTTTATCCATATAAATTTTGAGATACAAAATCAAATTAAAAAAAAAATTATAACTTTGACCTTATAAAATTTGAAATTTTTCATCGATTATTTTGACTCAATTTAAGAAATTAAAGTGATCTTATTCATTGTATGGTCAAACTATCAATTTATTACTTAAATTAGTGTAATTTATTGGTGGTGCCCCGTAATGTCGAATCGAGCGATTTAAGCAAGTCATTTAAAATTTAAAAAATTAAATTTATTTATTGGCCACGGATAATCCGAGCCAAGTCCAAAGGTTTTTAAAAAAAATTAATTTATTTATTGGCCCCGGGTAAATCCGTGGCCAAGTCCAAATTTTTTTTAAAAAAAAATTAATTTATTTATTGGCCACGGATTCCCAATTTAAAAAAATTACATTTATTTATTGGTCTCGGATAAATCCGCGGCCAAGTCTAAATTTAAAAAAATAAATAAATTTATTTATTGGCCACGAATAAATCCTGGCCAAGTCCAAAATTAAAAAAACTTAATTTATTTATTGGCCACGGATAAATCCGTGGCCAAGTCCAAATTTAAAAAAAATTAATTTAATTATTGGCCACGGATAAATCCGTGGCCAAGTCCAAATTTAAAAAAAATTATTTATTGGCCACGGACCACGGATAATCCGTGGCCAGTCCAATTTGTTTTAAAAAAAATAAATTTTATTATTTATGTTTTTCTTTTAAATAAATTGAATGGCCACGGAATTGTGGAATATTTGCGACGGATTTATCTGTGGCTATATATTTTCGTTTTTTTTTATATCCGTGGCCATTTCCGTAACTATTGGCACCAATTTCATCCGTGCTAAAATCTGTGGCCAAAACTCGCGTTTTCTAGTATGTTTTTTAATGAAGAATGGTACAAAATTTACATAGTACATTAATCATGTCAATTAACTACATAGCAAAATAAAATCACTTGTCTCAATTAAGATGTTGTTAGAATTTTTTTCATAAATAATTTGGTTTTCACCTTTATTTTGTTAAGGGATCTTATTAAATTTTTATATTTTTATTTCTTAAACTATAAGCTCATACTCAATGTCTTTTCATAAATCTAGCAATATGATGGTTGAATGATTTTGATATACACACATAGACATGTACATACATAAATACATATAAACTAAAAGAAATACTATTAAGATATATGATATATAATTTAACAAATAATTTGATAAAGGAAAAATATTAAAAGTATATATTCAGATACATATGTATAAATATTTTAAAAATTTTAAAATAAATATATATAAAAATAATAGGTTTAAGAATAAATATATACGAATGAATTTTATTGAGAGAGATGAAATATGGATGCAACAATTAAAAAATGTCACTCATAAAATTAAACAAAATTAAATATGAAATGTGTTTATATGGAAAAAAATGGATAAAACTAACTTATCCATATAATTACCACATAAATCACATATTTAAATTAGCTCCCCACACTCAGGCTCTGTCCCACTTTGGAAATCGTAATTGTTCGGCAGGGCAGTCCAAGGAACGACCGACGTTGACTCTATGGAAAGGGAAGGAATTTGCAGTTGGTTTGGCGGATCTCGTTGATGAGGGATCTAAATCAAATCTAATGCAACATGCCATATTAGGTCGGCTTCCATTATGGGTATTGAGTCTATGACTCCTTTCACCACTAACAATCCTACACCAATATTCAGCCTAATAAGCCTACTCCCTCCCACCCCACTTACCAAGACGATCAAGGTCAACGACAGCCACATAAGCCCATTGTTCACACCCGATCACCTTAGGCCTCCAATTACTGGACTTGAAACATCCCAACCAAAGGCAAAGAAACTGATCCACATATTGCTACCTTCGCGCCCTAACCATGATCGAAACACAAAATAGAAGTCAAACCCCAAAAACCTAAACACAAGGGCGACCCAAAACTATAACTTGTTTCTCCTGCTCCCTGGCCCATTGCACGAGCCACCCAGCCTCATTTCTATCTAGCCCCCCAAAAAATTAAAAAATCTCGTATCCACCCCAGACCTCGTTTTCCAATCCTCTCCCATTAAACCCACTTAGGCTCAATATCCTATGTCAAATACCTTCTCCTGAATAGAACCAGTTTAATCTATTGAACGTGCTATTCCAAGTAACAGGGATGGTTCATCCTCTGACATGTAGTCCGGGTATATGGCGAGGCGAACCACCATCTAATTAGTCAAGGAAAAAGGAAGGTACAGACGACTTAAACTCAGATTATGTTGATTGACGAGTCAAGCCCATCATCGGAGGTTGTCTGAGCAGCCTCGTCTATAGCCATAAATCTCTTGAGTTGGAACTGCCAGGGCCTGGGGGTTCCCCGGATAGTTTTAGAGCTGAAAGATTTGATCCGGCATTTTACCCCCTCATTGATCTTTCTATCAGAAACGCAGTACAATGCTTTGAAGATAGAGAGATTGAAAAATAGGTTACTGTTGTTTGGTTTTTGTGTTCCGACAACAGGGAGGAGTATTGGGCTCATACTTCTCTGGGATAAAGAGGTTACTATTTCGTCGATTGGGCAAAGCAACTAACTCCCCTTGATTTGTGCTGGGGACTACAATGAAATCCTTTGTAATGAAGAGAAAGTGGGTGGTCAATCACAGGCCCTGGGATTGATCCATTCTTTCCAGTAGCCATCAAGACGCAGAGCTACATGATCTCAACTACTCGAGGGATACCTTTACATGGCATAATAAAACCGTGAGGCACCATTCACGTTAGAGAGTGCCTCGACCAAGCTATCGAGAATGCAAGGTGGTTCCAATGATTTTGTTTGACTGAGGTTTTTATATCCCCACTCTATTCTCCGATCACAAGACTCTGGTCATTGAGTTAATCCCGTGGCCTAGGAGACTTTTGTTTGGTTCTAAACTATGGCACTTTGAGCAGTTTAGTTTGGCCCGAGTAGATTGTGAGGAAACTCATAGGAACACAGCTGGACTAGGTCTGGGCAATAGAAGGCGGCCCAAGATAAATTGCTCAAAAAAAATGGATACTTGTCGATTGGGCCTTATTAAGTAGAGTACTACTAACTTCAAGAAACCTAAAAGGCTTGTTAAAGGTTTGGAACGTGATATTCTCCAGGGCCAGGGAAGGGGGTTATTACGATAGAAACCAAGTTAGCAGAAAACAGTTATGATGTCAACTAGAAGATGCTTGGTAATAGTGAAGAAACATTTTGGAAACAGAAAGGCAAGATGCAATGGTTGAGAGAGGGCGACAATAATACAACATATTTCCATGGCAGAGCTACAACATGACCGAGACAAAATACCATTTGGGTCCTGCGGATAGGAGTGTCATTGGCTAGAGGGGCTACCAGAAATTCAGGGGATTATTACGGATTATTTCACATAAAAATTTTCATCGAGACAACCACAAATGACATGATTGATGAAATGCTAGATGTTGTTGATTCGAGACGTGACACTGAGATGGTGGGGAGTTTTGAGATGATCCAATGAGGTATCATTCGACGATCGGCCAAATGTTGCCCTCTTAAATCCCCCAGACCTGATGGTATGCCACCTTATTTTTTCAAAACTTTTGGCATTTCATAGGGTCGGATGTTATTGCTTGTGTTCTAGATTTTTTAAATGCTAGTGTGAGTTTTTCTAAGGTTAATTTTACCAATCTAGTGTTGATTCCTAAAACTTCTAATCCTGAGGTGATTAATCAATTTCGATCAATTAGTTTGTGTAATGTCTTGTATAAAATAGCATCGAAACGATTGCAAATCGGTTGAAACCGTTACTTCAGAAAAATCATTTCCCCTACTCAATCAGCGTTTGTTCTGGGAGGCTAATTTCAGATAACATCTTGATTGCTTTGAGATTAACCATTTTCTCAAAACTAAGAAAAAAGGCAATCAGGGTTTGTTGGGCTTTGAAATTAGACATTGGTAAGTGTATGACAAAGGTGGACTGGATTTTTTTGGAAAGGTCTTAGTGAATTAAGTTTTCCTCCTAAATTCGTGACTCTTCTTATGCCATGTATTACTACAACTTCGTTTTCATTTATGCTGAATGGGGCTCAATTTGGTTCACTTTATCCCAAAAGAGGAATTTACCAAGGCGAACCCCTCTCTCCTTACTTGTTCCTCTTTTGTACAAAGATTCTTAGACGTTTAATTCACACGGAGGAAATTAAGAATATATTAAAGGAGGTAGCGATTAGCAAGCATAGCCCTCGTCTCATTCATTTGCTATTTGCAGACGATACCATGATATGTTGCCAAGCTTCTCCTCAAGCGGGCCGAGAGTAGCAGAAGTATTTAACGTGTATGCATTCATTTCAGGTCAGGAAATCAACCAATCAAAAGTCGTCAATGGTGTTCAGTACAAATATCAGATTGAGGACCAACAAACTTGGCAAATTCCTTGGAGTTCGATTAGTTTATAAACATGACTTATATCTTGGTTTACCTTCGCTTGTGGGCCGCTCAACGAAGACTGTATTTGCATCATATGAGATAGAGTGTGGAAGCAGATCCAAGGGTGAAAGACAAAACTTGTCCACAGCAGTGTAAGAAAATCCTCATTCAAGCAGTACTATAGGTCGATCCCCACTTATTCTATTCTTGTTTTCAGATTCCTGAAACATTCGTTGTGGAGTTGGAAGGGATGATATCCAGGTTTTGGTGGGGAATCAATGCTAGACTAAGATCCAATGGCATAGTTGGCAAGAGTATGTAAGAGTAATGGGACAGGGGGGTCTAAAATCGACCACTTGGTAGCCTAGGTACTTAAAGGGAAATACTTTCCGCGTTGTAAGTTGCTTGAGGGCGAATTTGGGCTTTAGACCATCTCTCACTTAGAGGAGCATTGGGGAGTTAGGAAATGGTTGAAAGCAGGCATAGAGATGGTGCATCGAGGATGCATAAAGATGAGAATCTAGGATGATAGTGGTTGGAATTGGCCTCTGTTATTCAGACTGATCACACCAAAATCGACAAGAGGCGCCCTTGAACACGTGAGCAGCTCATTGATTAGGAGTCCAGGGGCTGAATGCTGAATTAATCTTAGTGAATTTTTGGGACAATGAAGTTAGTCTGATTCTTACAACTCCATTGGCTCATGAGCATGCCCAGATAGCATCTTGTGGCATTATACTCGTAATGGCGTGTTTTATGTGAAAAGTGCTTATAATCTCATCATGTCAACAAATCAGCCATGTGAAGCTCAAGAGAAGTTCTATGGACCATATTATGGAAAACAATCTGGAATCTGATAGTGCCCACCAAGATCCAGGTCTTCATATGGAGAGTGTGTCGCAATATTCTCTCTACGGCTCAGAATTTATGGAGACAAAAGTGTTTGCTAAGTAATGTATGTACATTGTGTAATAGAGAGGAGGAAGATTTAGCCCATGTGTTGATTCGATGTGACTGTTGCACGTCAAGTATGGGGACTAACGGACCTGCCAGTGCTAGTTATATCCCACTTCGATAGAGATCCAATTAAGTGGGTGAGTTTTAGTTCAAGAAGTTTGACTCATAGCAACAAGCTTTGTTTGTTGTTATAGCTTGGGCTTTATGGGGAGCTAGGAACAAGATGAGGCATGAGAATGCTAGGTTTGAGCCAGTAGAAATGGTGATGTTCGTCCTAGAATTACGTGAGGGCATTCATGGGGGCAAGGCAGGTTTCTGCACCCACCCTTGCTGCTCTAGCCACAGTCTGGTGGCAGCCTCCACCTAACGGCATTATAAAGCTCAATTCGATGGGGCACCCTTCAAAGACACTAGTAACGACGGTATTGGCATCGTTGCGCGGGACCATCGGGGTCGAGTGTTGGGTAGGCGAATGAATATCCTCAGTGGGATCTCGAACCCTCAACAAATGGAGGACTATGGCCGTGTTTAGAAGTTGTTGAATTCTCATGGAAAAGGTGTTAACCACAGGTTTGGTTAGAAGGGGACAATGCACAGCTGTTGGCCATCCTTGGGAGCACGGGTGAAGACGTATCTTTGCTTTGACATGTGACAATTCACATAAAAATGTTAGTTTTCCCATTTTGTGTCGCTTCGTATTAGCCACGTTAGCCATTTAGGCAATAAAATAGCTTATTGTTTTCTAGGAACGCTTGTCCTAATCTTGAGGGATTGGGGCATATTCCTGCATTCGCAGAACTTTCTGTATCTGGTGATATTGATTGCTAATAAAATTACATTATTCCCTTCAAAAGTTAGCTCACCACACCATTTTACATTATATATATTAGATTAGATTAGAAAAACTAGTCAATGGATATAATTATAAGTTACGCTTAAGAAAATAATTATGCATAACGCATAATTTAAGGAGTTAGAGATATATTCTTCAAAATTCTAAATATGGAAATTTTTTAATGTAAATTAGTGAGTAAAAATGTAAATATAGAAACTGTATTATACGGCAAAATAATGGAAGGATACTTGTTCACCTCATTGTCCACATAAGAGATGGACACATAAGGTGGACATCATTATATATATATATATATATTATATTGTATTATATTTATGAAAATTTTAATAATAATCTATACTATTATACAAAAAGGCAGCACCATTTAGTAATTATTTTTAGTCTATCAATTTTCCTTATATTTTCTCTCCCTTCTTCTCTCATGCCCTCTCTCTATCCTCTTTTATCTCCCACTACTCGTTAATATAATTTTCTTTTACTCTCTTTGTAATTATTGTATAGTTTTTTTTATTTTAAAGTATTTTATTTTTACTTAACACTAATTTTATCAATCTATTAAAATAGTTAAAAATTGTTTTGATAGTATAATACTATCAAAATTTTAATATATCATTAATTATATTATTTTTATTATGCACACACACTGAGTATGCTAATATTACTAGTGTAAATATATTGATTGTAATATATATGATTTTAACAACCTATGGTGAAGCCCTCCTCAACCTAGTCATCCCCTCAGTTCCTCCATCTCAAAGCACAAACCATGTAAAATCAACTCATTTCAAATGATCAAGAAGCACGAAGTTGAATCAACTCCTCCCCCCCCCTCCCCCCCACCTAACCCAACATATTGAAGAGGAAAATAAATATATATATATATATATATATGATTAGTTGTAATATGATTTAGCTTAAAAATAATATGATTTAGAATAGATAATTGAAACTATTAAATTAGGAAACATGTCTTTGTGGTAAAATGGATAAAAATAAGTAAATCAACTCATGATCCACATAGGAAACAAATAGAATTATGGTTCGGTCTTCATTTTAAATAATATAGTATGATACGATAATAAGCAAATATAAACAATGTAAATAATATAGAAATGGAGTAAATGCTATACAAATTTTAATTTATTTATACATATGTAAATATATTTTTGTCCTATTTTTTATTTAAACTAATTTCATGGATTTTGAGTTTAACTTAATTAATTTAATTATAATCAAGTTTGACAAATTAAGTTTACCAAAATGAACCCCTGAAATCATCAAGCACATAATCCATCTGCAAATTTTAAAAATTTAATGGGTTGATACTATATCTCAATTACATATGCATAATTTGATTGAACATATTCATGACATACAACACGTCTATGTATACAAAACATTTAATGGGCTAACATATACAACTAAACATGTGCACAATTCATATGAATTTATTTATGGCATATATATACAAAATACAAATTATATATAATGGCAACATGGAATTGGGCCAAAATTAAGGGAAAAAAGAGAGTTTAAAACTAAAATTAAGATATTGAATTTAACAACTTCAAACGTATATCAAAATATTCATATAATATAAATAAGTATAAATTGCACAAGTGGAGCAAATATAACTTGTCTACCTCATTATCCACATAAGACATCAATAGATATATGGCATTGGTATCATTTTAAATATATATATATATATATATATGTATATATATACATAATTGATAAAAAAGATTCACAAATTAAAATATTTTGAAAATTTTATGCCAAACCACAAATTAAAAAGTCCGTACAGATAGAAAAAGATAATCCAATATCAAAGATTAATTTTATGAGAGATTTTGTAATAACCAATCGAATTCTACCCCCCACCACCCACAAAAGAAAGAAAATGATTTAGTCAAGAAAAAAATCATAATATATGGAGATTGTTGCATTTTGAATATATTAAAAGACTGTATCCAAAAAAAGAGAATATATTAAAAGACGAAATCATTTCAAAGTCCAAGTATAAACCTTATTGAGAGAACTAAAAAATTCACTTGGATATTTGAATTTGATAGAGTTATACACTTTGAATTATTTCAATACTACACTTGAAAGAAAAGATGGTTATAGCAATAAGTACTAATCAATTTTTGTACCTAAAGACTATAACATATGAAACTAATATCGCCTAACCATCAAACAAAAGAAACAAATATTACCTATGTTTGAAACTCTTTATAATTATTAGGGTGAATTACACCTACCACCCTTGAAGTTTAGTGTATTTACAAAAAATACCCTAACGTTTGAAAAATTACAATTATCCCCCGAAATTGACAGGAGTTCATGTTAAATCTAACAAAATTGATGAAAAGTTAATTTTACCCCTAAATGAATTAAGCAAAAAACAAAAAAGAAGGGAAAAATAACTAACATTAAAAACCAAAAATATCCTATTTTCCTTTTTTTCCCTCCTTTCTTATCGTTTCTTTGTCAGGTCTGTCTCTCTCCCGGTCGATTGGTATACAAAGGTGGTGGTAGCGGTTGCGAACGGTGGATGGGGTAATTTCTCTCCCTATATCTCTCCCGATCTCTTTATCTCTCTCTCTCCCCCCTCTTCCTCTCCTTCTCAATCTCTCTCTCCCTTTGGAACTCTTAGCATGGTGGTGATGGCGAATAGTGGTGGGGCAGCAACGGAGGATTGCAGATGGCGGTGGGCCTGCGGACGATGTTTCTCTTCCTCAATCTCTCCCGATCTCTCTCTCCCACTCTCCCTCTCCTTCTCAATCCCTCCCTCCTTTTGGATCTCTGTGCGGTGGCAGCGACAAACGACGATGGGGTGCTAACAGAGGATGGTATTTATCTACCTCTATCTCTCCCAATCTCTCTATCTCTCTCTTTCCCCCTCTCTCTCTAAATCTCTCCTGACCCTTCTCAATCTCTCCCTCCCTTTGGATCTCTCTGAGTGGTGGGGGCGGTAGATGGATGTGGGGCTATATAACAGGAAATTCTATTTATCCCCCTATAGTTTCATGAAATAATAGTGTACTACCTCAAAATATAATAAACATAACAAAAACACTCTTGAGGGCATTAGAGTCATTTTATCTTGGGCCAAAATTCAATTCTTGCCCCCAAAAGGTAATTTTGAAAACTAAAACTTTTTGACTAATGGCAACCATTAGTCAACTAACGCCAGGTGCAATTTTGTTGGACAGAATGTAATGTCAGGGGGTAATTGTAATTTCCCAAATGTCGTGGTATTTTTTGTAAATAGAGTAAACCTTAGAAGTATAATTCACCTTAATTATTATATAGATCACCAATGAACAATTAAAACAATTAACATCTAATCCCTTTGCAAGATTTAAGAGATTAATAAGCTAAAAATATAACCCAATTATTATTTAGATAAAAAAAAAATTAACAAAATGCTAAAACAATCCACAAAGATATTTTTCATCATTATATGCACACAGAGATATTATGCAAACTGCAAAACTAATTTAATCAACCAATTTCATTGGTCACAGTAATTTAGTTCACCATTTATACCTTAAATTTGATAATCCATTTGCACTGAAGAAAAATGGTGTATTTTCCAAAATAGGTGTAGATCTTATGCTGTTATTTCTCCAAATTTTATACTAATCCAAATTACCAAAAATTGGTTATCTGTTTTTCATATATTGTCACAAAACTCTAAAAATTAATCATATGACGACCCCGAAATCCCTTTATTATTATTATTAGTCTTATGGCTATTATTAGATTAATACTATCATTATTGGCTACATACATGCATACATTTTTAATTACAACGTATAAGGTACATTACATAAGGGTACATCAACAAAAGAGAGTCTCGACTTGCTAGTTTACTATTGATACATAGCAAAAGCAAAAACCCAAAACAGGTACGCAGCGGAAAATCCTACATCCTTCTTCCTAATAAAATGCTTCAAAAGGTTCCTCCTCCTCACCATCATAAAAGCTATCTTCGGAAGCATCTAAAATATAATATAACATCGAATCAACATACGTTGAGTAGAAACACTTCTTTATACACATAAGGTGCTCGGGTGTCAAGTGCACATTAGTTACACATAGCACATATATAATTTCACACTTTCTACCTTTCGTCACCTGACAGTGACCCTTATAACTACCCAGGCCGAAATAACAACCAGCACATTTCTCCCGCCAGCCTTATCCTCCAATGGTCGTATCCCGGGCATACGCCTTAGTATTGTTCTACGACCCTCTCTCTTGAGTAGATCCCTCCGTCTACCCAAGGGGGGGATTAGGAGATGGAAGGGTGGTGAACTCTCCCGGCTACTCAATAGTATGTCCCGGTGGAACACCCCCCAGACCATTCCAGCACATATGGGCCCATTCACACAATTGCAATTTGTTCACATATGCACATAATCACAGTTTAGCAAAGTAAGCTCCACACTTATAAATGAAAGCTTTATGTTTGCTTATTAAGCATATGTAAATAGATAGTAGCAAAATATGTAAATAGATAAAATATAAATATAAATATATAAACATAACCAGTATAAATATATAAATATAAAGACTAAAATATAACTAGTATAAATATACTTAAATATATATATAGATTAAAAGATAACTAATATAAATATATAAAATATATAAATGTGATATAGATAAGTTTATATATATAAAGATGATAGAAAAATATATAAACTATATAAAGTGTGATATAGATATAAGAGGATTGAAATTATCTACATATATATATAAACTAATAAAATGAATATAATTATATATATACTTATACGTACCATATATATATATATATAGATTAAAGTAGTCTTACTAAGTATTACTAAGTGTATAATTAGTCTATAATAAGTAGACATATATATATACGTACATAACTATATATAGATATATATACCTAATCTCTAATAAATTAGTTAAATGAATAGATAACAATACTTTAAATATTTACATATATATACGTACATAGATATATATATATATATACATGTATATTTCTATAATCATCAAAGTAGGCATAAAACTATACAATAAAGTATAATAAATAGATATGTGGAGCTTTCTTCACAAATACTTTCAAGACAACATAGGATATTCTCCTACTAGCTCAATTAAAGAATCATGGTCTCATACTACTTCATATAAAGCATAGAACTCACATAATAATCCAAATAAAACATAAGAATGCCATGTTATTGTAAAAAGGCACAATAATCACATAGTTTTCCAAGAAAGCATAGTAAGCACATAGAACTCCAAATAAGCATACTAATCACATAAGATCTTCAAGATCATGCTCATAATACTATCCATCCTTCAACTTCCTCCCAACAAGAGTTAAACATGATAAAATGAACTATAAAGTAACATGAAGCTAGCAACATAACTAAAACCCTCAACTTGGAGGTATGTTTGGCAAAAGCTCTCACTCTAGGCCATTCAAGCTTGTTCTTTTACATTGCTTGGGTACAAGAGTATGGAAGCTTGCCTAATCTCCTCAAGAAGAAGAAGAAAAACCCTCTACTTAAGGTATAAAGAAGAGTTCCTACCTTTGTTCTTCAAAGTGTGTAGTAATTTGGAGGAAGTGAAGTGTTTGGAGGAAAAATGAAAGAGAGTGTAAGAGCAAGAGAGAGTGCACGGTTTTGGGCTGGAAAAATGGCTGAAAAATGAGGATTTTGGTATATATGGTCTTGTGTAATTATCTTCCATGTATTAGACACAAATATCCAATTATTAAATTCAACTAAATACCTATTCCATACATTATACATGGCTATATATGCTTACACCTATTCTTACTAAATACCATGTATATATATGTGGGTATGTGTGTGTGTGTATATGTAGCCATGTACATCACCACTAATATATAGTTATTTATGTATATGAGGTTCAAGAGTATGTATTAGTAAAGATATTTTGATAAAATATAAAATAAAATCAACTAAAATCAAACAAAAACATATATATTCTGAAACTCTTATTTATTAAGTATTTTATTGCTTATTTCTCAGGAAAAAACGAAATTTGGGGTTGGAGAGGTGAAAAGACCAAAATACCCCTTGTTTTGCCAATTTTTCGAAAATTGCCCAAAAATAGAAATAAAATTGTAAAATTCGAAAATTAATTTTTATAAGTCAAATAAAACCTAGAATATTTATTTGTATTATTATTTTAATTTTTGGATAATAATTAAGCATTTTAAAAATTAGATTTCGAATTAATAACTTAAATACAATGTTTTCCGAAAATTACTAAAATGCTTGGAAAAATAGGTAAAAGTTGAAAATAATCTATTAAAAATTTCTGGAAGTTTAGAAGGATCAAATGCATGAAATTTTAAAAAAATATTTGGAATTTATAATATTTTATAAATATTTAGGTAGTAAAATGCTCACTAGTTCACAAATAAAAAAATCATATTTGAAAAAAATAATCTCTAGAAATCAATAACTCACAAAATAATCCTATAAATTTTGTATAATATAAAATAGGTAAATAAGGGATTTACCGGGTCGTTACAAATCATGTAGTCGAATGAAAGGCTAAATACACAACATCACCGAAACAATTCTAAAATCTTCTTACAACTGGCAAAAGAATATTAAACAATTACACCTACATGTAATACATGGTGTTATAACAAATTTGTGCTAGAAGTTCAAATATCATCTAATTAAATATACACATACAAATAGATACACAAAAAATAAAAACTGAAAAATGAGAGAACAAAAGTCAATTAGTGTTACCACAAATCAAGAGTTACAATTGTTCCTTTAAATCGATCAAGACCATAGATTTTCTTGCAAATTTAACATTGTTCATAGTCACAGAAAAAAGGATAACAATTAGAAGAAAATACAAACAAATACGTTGTTTAAAAAATAAATTATCACTTACCAAGAGACGATATTATGGAGATGGTACTAAATTTATTCTATTTATACGTATGTAAATGTATTTTTTGTCTTATTTTTGGTATAAACTAATTTCATGGACTTTTTATTTAATTTAATTTATTACATTAAGGGTTAAATACACTTTGCGCCTGTGACTTATACCATTTGTATCTTTTGCCCCCTAAACTATGCAATGTAACATTTAGTACCCTCAATTAAATATTTTGACGAAATTGCCCTCATGCCATGTCTATTTATATATTAGGGTTAATTGCAATTCGCACCCCTAGACAATATGCTTGGTATTGTTTACCCTATACCCCCCTCCCCCCGGCCCCAACTTCATTTTGTCGCGCTTAACCCCTTGCACTTAATAGTCAAAACTTAACTTTTAGACCGTGTTAGATTTTTGTCGTTAAGTAGAACACCTCACTCTAACACATTAAACTTTTTGTGGAATACCAAATTTACCCTTTTGTTGAGAGGGAAAATTGGCGCTTTTGTAGTTGTGTTTTTTTTCTTTGCAAACAACACTTTTAGTTCAACATCAATTGTATTGCTAACAACACTTTTATTTTGTTAAGGCAAACATTAAACTTCAAACAAAACACAAAATTTGCTTTTCATCCAACCACTCCAAGAAAAAAATTAGACAACAAAATCAAGAGAAAAACTATAGTCTTCATTATTTAAAACTTGTATTTCTCCCGAAATATTCGAAGAACTATCAGAGGTTTCTGAATAAGAATTTTCAGTATCAGATTGTAACAATAATTTTGTTAATGTTACTTTTAATTCATTGTCTATATTGAAATTATTAATCTTTCGTTTCGTTTTGCATTTTTTATAATGATGCCCAACTCTTCCACATTTAAAACATGCTTGGCCTAATTGCTTTTTTTCATTCAAATGTTGTTTTGTGATTTGTTGATTTAATTTTATTTCATTACAAAGAGATTTGTTTATTATTTTATCATCTTTCTTGTGCCCATGAGCCTTATTAGTGGATGGGACTTCCATACAAAATTGTCCACAAAATTGGCTTAATTGCCTTTTTTCAGTCAAATGATGTTTTTTGATTTGTTGATTTAATTTTATTTTATTACAAAGAGATAACCCTTCTTGAATACAAGTCCCTATTAGCTTACCATAAGTATACTTTTCATAATTAATATTAATATCTCCTTATTATTATCATCATCATCATCATGATTTAGTATAATTGGTAAATTTGTATAATTATATGAACTATATAAATTACACCACATAAATAAATCAAAAAGATAAATATGATAATATTAAATCATTTTAAATTTGATATTTTTTGTTATAATAGGAAAAAGACGGCTATTATGTGATAACATAATATTATATTTCCATAATTGAGATCCTTCAAA